>CM042997.1:5181012-5781012 GCA_023678885.1 Pogostemon cablin
TGTTGAGAGTGGAATTTCACGTATTTTAGGTCTCACATTACACCGTTTTTGATAGAATGTGGCCATGATTTTGTATAGAATGGCATGGTTTTCATATCTTGCATAATTAAGATGCTACTAAGGTGTTTTGTTGAGTTTTGAAGGGTAAAACATGATCAAAAGTTCAAAGTTGGAATGAGGAGTGAAAGTGAGAAGGAATGCTGAAAAATACAGTCCATGTTGCACAAATTTCTGTATTCTTATAGGAGTCCAAATTGATCATATGATATATGGTTGGAAAGACACAGAAGAGAGGGTCGTTTTGACATAAAGAACACCCCAATTGGATTCCAAACGAGAAAGTTATGATCAAAGTGCTAACGTCGCACATGCTGTACCGAGCAGCCAATTTGCATGACTTTTTACATATTCAAATGTTGGAGTTTCTCAGAGTTCTTTATATGGATAGAAATCCAAGGAAAAGAGGAACACGTGAGCGCAAAAATCATTCAAATTGGAGTCCGTATGAAGAAGTTATGCTCAAAACGGTGAAATCGCGCAGTGCAGTCTCCGCAGCTCGGGAGGCCGCTCGGCTCGAGCGGGACCAATATTTTGCGAATTTTCAGCCGAGTAGGGTGCCCTCAGAGCTTACACGACGTTCCCGTTTCACCCATATGCTGCTCGGCAGGTTTGGGGGCCGTTCGGCCATGAGCTCGGCTCGAGCAAGGTGCCGAGCGGCCCAGTTCAGGGCCCAGACGGGGCCTGTTCGATGCAGCAGTATATATATACCCTCAAATCGCGATTCTGAAGCAGTTTCGATCGCGAAAAAGCCCTGCATCAGTCCTAAAAACAATTAGGGAGATTAAGACACAAATTGGAGAGAACCCATCCATAACCCATCATCAATTCACACCTCCAACACCTTCATATCAAATTAACAACCTGATTTCATCATCCATCCACTTCCAAGAGGGTTCCAAGTGCTAATTGAGGGAGAATCAAGCAATTGGAGAGACGGAGAAGGAACGAAAGACTACGTCTACACTAGGGTTTCACAATTCCTATCTTTTTCTTCCTTTTACTTTGATTTTTGGTATGAATTGCTTAGCCATGAGTGTTGCTTGTGACCTCATGGGCTAATTTTATATACAGTTCTAGGGTTTGATGGATTGATTTAATTGATTTGGGGATTTAGACCAAAGATTGGGATTTTATGCAGTTGATCTTTTGATTTTACTTATTTTATTAAGACTTGCTTATCTGCTTCGTAACGTCTTCATAATATATTCATGACATCCGCTATAATGCTTGGATTATTGTGTTAGCTTGTGTGCGTTCATGATTGGTATTGTCTATCTGTTAGAGATTAGAGTAGCTCCGCTATAAGCACTTTAATTTCATGAACTGGTTAATCAAATACTTGATTAGTTTAGTGGAACAATGCAATTAGACAATCAAGTAGGAAGTGAATAGAACCTTGTAGTAATTCCAGAAAATATCTTGTTAGTCGAACTTACCATCCGGAGGTATTGTTGTTCGCTGGATTAGTATCTAGGAATAAGGCTTGGTAATATTTGCGCACCTTAGGATTTAAACCAGATTATACTGTTAGCTTAGAATCGAATCATATTTGGTGGGATAACAGGGATATGTGGTGTATTTTCAGTGAAACTACATGAATGAACAATCGTAAGTTTAATAACCCAAATTGATTGGTCTCTACCTGATACCTTAGAACTGTTTGTCATCTCTTGATTAGAAACTTGATTTTATTTTTCCTTGCTTTTAATTAATTTAGTTATTTATATTTTTAGTAATTTAGATAATTAATTCATTACAAAATCACTTTGAAAATCAGTTACACAATTCTGATTAATTAGTAATTCATAGTAAATAAATAATTAACTGTCTTAGCGGGATCGATAATTTAACTTGGGTACTTGCTACTACAATTGACATCCTTATACTTGAGGATTAAATTATAGTGCGCAGAAAAAGCCTATCAGTCGCCACACGGCCAACTCTTACAGAGCCGTGTTGGCTACACGGCTCGTGTACTGGCTCCTGCATTTCTTCACTGTTTTGGCTCGTTCTCCCTCGTTTCAACTCCGAATTGAGATCCGTTTTTTCCTACATCTTCCTTATCATGTTTAGCATCCAATAAAAAGTGAAAATCTTACGTTTAAGTTCATTCACACATATTTCAATAAAAATACAAAACACAACCAAATAACATATAAAATACGGATAAAATAATACGAAAATACATATAAAAAGACACTAAAATCTAGGTGAAAATAGCTCTAATCAGTCCTTTTGTGAGCGGATCCGCTATATTATTTTCAGACCTGAAAAAATCCAAAGAAACAATACCGTGATAAATTAAGTGTCTAATTGATTTATGTCTAACAGTCAAGTGCCTTCTTTTTTCATTATAATTTTTTGCTTTTAGCTCTAGCAATTGCCACTAAGTACTCTTGTCTTTAACACTTTACTGCAAACTAACTGTCACAATCAACTTTATGTGACAAAGCTTCGCAATATTATTCATGTTTGAATACCCCTTAGTGTGCTACTAATTCAGTTGTCATGGTTAATGAGTTATAAGTGTTTGCTTGGCACTTCTTCATAATATAATAACTCTCCCGACCAACAGACAGAAAATGTAGCCTAAAGTGGATCTTATACTCTATTGGCATCCAACAAACTCAGAATCAGAATACTTTATGACCTCCAACAAATCTGATCCCTGATGTGCAAGCATGTTATCCTTAGTTCTCTATAAATACTTTATTAAGATCCATACTAGAGTTACTTAAATGTCTACTTAATACACCAGCAACAGAAGCCAAATTAGGTTTTGTACAGACCTCATCATACAATAATTTCCAACAATCAAAACATATAGAATATTTCTACATTTCTTAAGTGTTTAGTTTAACTTTAGGGCACTTGATTGAGACTGCACTTGTCTCCCTAGTTTAACTTAAATCTTCTCCCACTGAATCACACAATCATCTACATTTGTCTCAAAATCAAATGAGACAATTACATCATGAAGATAGTTGTGAAGAAAGCTTGCTCGAATTGATAGATGGATTTTCTTTTATTTTTTAAACCGTTGAGATCGTTTAATCAACATTACCCTTAAGAAATATTATCTTTACATCCATTTAATATAATTCAAGATCAAAATGTGCTACCAATGTCACGATTATCTTAAAGGAACATTTCTAAGTAACTGGATAGAGAGTTCCTTAAAACAATACCTTCTTTTTATTTTGAGTATAATCCTTTATCAAGATGCAACCATGATCATCTCGTATTGATTTAAACTCATAAATTATAACATTAACCCATTTTCGAGTATTTGGACCTTGCATGGCTTGATGAACATTGTTGGAATGTTCTACCATTAATTCCGTAGTGTCCTCATTATTTAGGAGAAAACTACATAATCATTCAAATTGTCTTTCTCCCAACTCTAGTGGTTTTCTTAGTGACATTATTTCTTGAGATTGTTGAGTTTGTATTCCTTAAATATTATTGACAATGTCCTAACAATAACTGTATTTACAGATTCTTAAAAGCATAAGTAGTGGGATGAATCGACTCCCCTTTAGGGACAATGTCTATAATATCACTCTTCCCCCAAAAACTCAACATCCTCAAAGAATATATTATTACCCGTCTCAAATATGATCCGATTAATTGGATCATAAACTTTTATCTTTTTCATATTCAATAAAGTAGTTGATACCTATTTGTGTCCAATTTTCTTTAGTAGATCCTAATGATCTAGCCTTAGTTGGACATCACCATGTGAAACTCAAAGAGTTCTCACAACTACTTTAGTTAAAACCTTATTGAGACCATAAGCTGCAATCTAAGTATTTCTCCTATAAGTAATCATATCCTATGGAGTTTATCTTTTAACTACACTATACACACCGAATAATCTTAATGTAGTGTATTATAAGACAATTCCACAGGCTTTTAGGAGAAAATAAAAGGTTATACTTTAGTTTTGTCTTTAGCAGCTTTCTTAATGGGTTTTCTTGTATTGCTCTTATACTTTATTGAGATCAAATTTTCTTGAAGCCTACTAGTCTCATCTTTATTGTTGAAGTTTTCATTATGTATGATTTTGTTGTTGATATAGGTTAAACTTAATTAGCAGACTTCTTAATTATACAGAGAAATAATCCAAAATAATTATTATGCTTGCATTAAACTTTATAACCTTTCAAATTTTAAATAATTTAGAATCATCTTGAGGAATCGAACACAACATTAGTATTAAGTCAAATGACAACAATACTAACTTTTAAGTGATACCCTCTACGTAATAGTCAAATACTGACAATAAGAACTATTAAGTAATAGCCTTCCTTTGGGCCGACTTATTACTCACATGTTAAATAAATAATTGTCACGTATTCACCACCACATGTTCTTGTGTATTTCGGGCCAAATATTAATCTATCTTTGGGCCGATCAATACCCGCATGAAGATACACTTGCACAACATTATTAATTGGGGACCCATCACAAGACACCTTGTGCAACATTAACCTCGTCTATGGACAAAAATTAACTGCAGGAATAATATTGGTGTAATAATCAAGTATTGATAATAAGTTCTGTCAAACAAAAGTCTATTTATGGACAGACAAATGTTCACATGAACAATTTAAATAATTATCACATACTTATTATCACATGTGTGTTATTATTCAGTCAAACTGTGTCTACATATGGGCTGAACATAGAACACATAAATAATTCCACACTCATCTATGTAATTTCAATAAAGTCGCACTCCACACACAGAGGCTGCTATGACAATATGATGCTTTGATTGACTAGATTGAAAAATTACTAGACCAATTAAACAAATATTTTAAAATAAATATTTATGTTTAGTTGTACGACATTAAAAAATATCTCCCCAAATTTAATTTAATTTAATTAAATTCTCAAGATTTTAGAGAATATATGATGATTCCCATATTTAAAATTAATGAGAGATCTCTTACCTTATTCAAAATCCAAATCCTAATTTAAAATAAATTAAATTAGGTAAATATCCTTTATTAATAAATTGATGCAGTATTCTTAATTACATAATAATGTGAATAGCAATATATACCGTGAAACATGTACATCCATCAACATAATTTAATTCACAAAATCCAATCAATTATATTAAGTATGAAACCTTAATCCCATAATATATGTATTATATACATCAATCATAATCATAATTATTGAATTGCTCCAGTTTATTTGGTATGCATATATTGTCATTATATGATTTTCCTAATTGGCATACACATTATTACAAAAATACCAAATAAAATCAATTTCAAACCTGAAAACTGATTTAATATATCATATATAAATACAGTTCAGATATTATAGCATACTATTACTGTATCGAGTCTATATCTGAATTCTCAAAAGTTTACCAGATTTCTTGGTCCTTTACCTTAGTAGCCGCATTAACAATTTATAAAGAAACTAATAAATTGTTTAGCCAAGCTAATTATCAATCTATACATCAACTAATTTGCATGATTATAGATAACCATTAATTAAATGCTTCAAATATTATACTGAAAGAGTGGAACATAATTATGTCTTTTCACACACCAATCAAATGGAATTAATCCAAATATTTCATAAGCCACAGTAGGCAGATATATTGAAATCAATATTTGATTTGCAAAATTATTATAAAAGAACACTAATGTGTATACATATATATGCAAATACAATTTAATAGCCCAAGACAAATATATCAACAAAGTTCATCATATATGAACCCCAATTACCATTATCATATATGCTGCCATAATTTCTCTTGTGACTAGAATGTGTAGTTACCAAATTGGCATAATACATATTTAAACACATGTATATGTATTAATATAAAAAGTAGCAGCAAATTGTCATACTAATGAAATACTAATTACGACACCATGATACTGTCCAGGAACCAACATTATGAGTTCACAAAAATAAAGGCTAATTAAGAATTTAAAATTCTCATAACAAAAAACCTAATTTGATGTTGAAGTTGATTATCATTAAAATTAATTCAATAAACTGCATTTCAGATCCATTAATAAATCCAGCACATAAACAAATTGATTAGATGTAATCAAATATTCCAACTTATCAGCCTCGAAAATAGATGATTGTTTAAATCTGAATCCGTAATAAAAAGTTACGAAAATTAATCCACTATCTTAATTTTCAATTACCACAAAAAGCAATTCTTAATACCAATGTTAAAAGAATTACTAATTAATACTGAGAATCACTCAATATGTGCACAGACTTCAAGATAATTTCATCTAACAATACAATAATTAATAAGAATTCCAAGCATGTCGAAATCCAAATAGCCAAATATGGATCTAAATTTACCAATTGTAAGTCAACTGAAACCATAACCAAATGTGATTAATCAAAATTAACCAGATCAATTGCTACAATGTTAAATTAATGATCCGATAAAATTCATAGTAATTCATCAAATCTCAGATAATCATGAATAGGGTGGCTCTGATACCACTTGTAGGAAATAAATCCTAATGCCTTAAACCCTATTATGATAAACGAGATCTAACCGTAAAGCGGAAGCGTACCTGATCCAATGAGTCCTCTAGGCGGAACACAAACTCGGGATCAGTGGTTTTATGGCCTTCCTCAACTAAGCCTCCTTATTCCTTATGGGGACTGTAGTAATCCCTCGAAGGGAAGACCATATGCGGCTTTGTGTGTTGAGGATCATAACCTGGGAGCCTTTATATACTATTTCAATCAGGCCACTCATTATCACCTAATTACGTAGTATTGGGTATCTACTCATTTAGCTCATATCATTATTATTATAGCCTATGGACATTTAACCTTAATTGGATCACTTAATTAAGTCCATAAAATAATTGAATAGCTAATATAATTGTATAATAATATATTGCCCACAATTAGATTATATAGGAAATAAAAATTTTCTAACACATAGACCTTAATTCAGATACTCCCTCCAGAAATTGAAATTCAGACCTGATTTTGGGGTGCAATTCAAGTTCCCACAGCTAATCGGATCCTTTTTGTACGACGGAAAAAATGGCGACGATTGTAGCTTTGATGATAAAAACAGAAAAATCTGAAGCAGAAGGAAAGAGAAGGATGTTGGGTTTTACGTATCGAATGCCATTTCATAATTTTTTAACGAAAGAGTTTCATTGTTTTAATTAGATAAGAAGAAGGGCTTCTTTGATCAATTTAATAACAAAAAGGTCTAAATGGAAAAAATAAAAGATCGGGGTCTTACATGATCTTATGATATAAGTTTGAGGGCCACTCTGACCTATTGCCCTTATAAAATTTACATATTAAATTTAGGCAAAAGCTCCTGTGCACCCGGCCGCACGGAACACTTTCCGTGCGCCTTTAGAAATTTGTGCTAAATTGTATATCTTTTAGTTACAGATGTGTACCCTTTATTTTCTAAAGAAAAATCTGGGCGCACGAACAACACTCCGTGCGCCTTTAGAATTTTGTGTTAAATTGTATACCCTTTAGTATAAAAATGTGTACCCTTTATTTTCTAAAGAAAAAAAAATATTAATGAAAAGTGTATACCCTTTAGAACAAAATTGTGTACCTTTTAGTAATTAAAGTGTATACCCTTTAGACCAAATTAATGTGCCCTTACCCATAATACAAAATTTCTAAAGGCGCACGGAATGTGTTCCGTGCGCCCGGGTGCACGCAAGCCTCACTCTTAAATTTATTATGAAAAAATGATCTTCTCATGCTGCGTATTAAGTGGAAAAAAAAATTAAAAATCAATGATACTCCTTTCTTCTTCTTTTTTTAAGAGATTCAATTATATGTTGACTGCATATGAAATCATAATTAAGAGCCATCTAAACCACTAAACATCTTTTTCCATATCTTAACTTTTGATTAAATAATAATAATAATTAGGGGCCAACCAGGTCCCACCTTGTTATTGCGTTATTCACTAAAGTAAGTGACTCATGTTTGATTCTTATTGAAAACGAATTAGGGAGAGTTTTAAGGAGGCTTGGAGGAAAGAAAAGTATAAGTGTTTGATAAACTAACTACTAACTATACAAACAACTAACATTTATTGATAAAATAATAATAATAATAATAATAAATAATAATAATAATTAGGGGCCCCACGCTAGACTAGAGTCGAGATCTGGGCGGTACCACCGGGTGCTCGAGGCACCTGACCATATAATATTACTCTTTGTAGTAAAAAATATTTGTTTATTATACAAGATGTAACACTCCATTATGGAGTATTAAAGATGAAAAACAATTCCATAATTACATTAATCATAAAAATTACTCTGAAGGCATAACTTAAATAATAGAGGAGAGGAGAAGTGAAAAGTTTTTTAATTAAACTGATAGTTGTAGGATAAGAGTTCAAATCCTAACATTAGCATGTGTTTGGCCCTTTATAATAGTACTCAAATAATGAATTTCATCTCTATAAAACATTTGAAGCACATTTTGTGATTTACTTCATCCACTAATTAGATAAACTAATACCCTAATGGTGTGATACACCATTAATTTAACTCTATTAAGTAGACATATAGAAAAGATAATATCCCTAATGGTGTGATACACCATTAATTTAAATTTATCAAGTTGATATAGGAAAGAGTGATTGAATTTTAGATTCTTTCAATACACAAAATCTAAATAAATTGGGATTACATACCAAAGTTTTACTTTTTTAACATCTTTCTTTGGAAATTGAGACCCATTTGCAAGTTGCAACTCCACTTGGAAGGGTAAATATACTTGGGATTTTCATAAATCTTACGATGTATTCCTAATTGATAAGAATTCATTAGATTATGCAATAATGCAAATGGTTTTAGGGATCATATTTGTGGAATTAGAATTGTAGTGGGGATGACAAGAACCTATACAATCTAACAAAGCTAAAAGTTGATTCGTTTAGTAAGTCATTAGAATCCTATGCTAGGGTAGGATTAGTAAGGTATACTAATGAGATGGATTAGCATCATAATTACCAAGTAATGCTACTTAAAGTTTAAAGTTGATTTAATGATTGTGACTGATGAATATTTATGAGTGGGGCCATTGATCCCACCATAATTAAATCAGGGTATGAATAATCCAAAAATTGGTGATACTAATGGCCCCAATTGATTAAGCAACAAATTTAGAAAATGGTTCATTTAATTTGGGAAATTTGTGTAGAAAAGTTATTGAATGGCCAGTGAATTTGTTGTCTTTCATATGAGAAAAGATGTGCTGATGAGTCGACGACACCTTTAAAAAAAATAAAAAAATTAATTACAAAAAAAAGAGAAAGAGAAAGAAAGATAGGTAAAAGAAAATCAATAAATAATATTTATAAAACTTTGTAAAATTTAAATACTTAAAATCTCATAATTTATAAAATTTGACATGAAAATTAAAAGAATTTAAGTATTTTGAGGTTCTAAAATTTTATTTATTTAATTTAAGTATTTATTAAATAAGTAATTACAATTTTTATTAAAAAATTTATTTATTGAATTTAGATATTTATAAATTTTATTAAAACTTAAGTATTTATTGAATTACAAAACTCAAAAATACTTAAATTCTTGTAAATTTTTTAAAGATTATCTATAAATTAATGCTTAAAAATTAACAATTTAATCTTTTACAATAATATTTTACTATTTAAACGTTAGAAATGAGTAATTTTATTTATAATAAAAATTAAAGACTTAAATATTATATATATATATATATATATATATATATATCTTTAATATACTAAAGGAGAGTTTAATTTTGATGAGGTGTCACCACTAGAATTAATCTCAATTATTTTAATTTTTAATTAAATTTAAAAATCTCAATTATTTTAAGATGTAGATAAATACATATGTTATTTCAAGATATAGATAAATTCATATGTTATTTCAAAATTTGAAAATGATATTAACAAATCAAAATTAATTACTATTAATTAAAAATTAATATAAATAAATACATGGAGTATATTAAAATTTAGAAAATTTATCCCTTCTCCACATATAAATAAGACACTTTATTAATTCGTTTTATACATATAATTTATTCATCCCGACGAGCTTTTTCAAGTTCTCAAGAAAGGTATATGTTTATTATTATTATTATTATTATTATTATTATTATTATTATTATTATTTGTTAATTTTTGTTTTTTTATATATTTTTTTAATTAATTTCGTTATGGTCTCACTTTAATTATATCTATATTTTTTTAAAATTTTAATCTGTTTTTTTTAATTATTAGTATGTTATTTTTTACGTAATTATTTTTTTCATGGTTTTACAAATTTATTTAATTAATTTGTTATAATTCCTATTTTCTTTTCTTATTTCTTTGAATTTATGCATAGTTAAATATTTTTACATTTTTTATTGTTTTTTATATTTATTAAATTCCTTTGATTAACTTTTGTTCTAATTAATTTTTTTTAATTCTGTTATTTTATTTTTAATTTTTTATTAGTATGTAATTTTTTATTTTTTTACGTTAATATTTTTTTCATGTAATTTTATTATTTTTTAATAATTTTTATGATTTCTCTTTAGATTATTATTATTTTCTGTTTTAATTCAGTTTTTTATATTTCTTTATTAGTAATTTTTAATCTTTTTATAATTTTTTTTAATTTTAATGATGTATCGTCACCTGAAATAATTTTAATTTTAATAATTACTAATTAATATTTAGTGATAAATCTATAAATTTTCTTTAGATTCAAATATTTATATGGTTAGATCAAATACAAATCAATTCAATAAATTTTTAAAAAATTTTATGGTAAATCAATTTAACAAGAAATTAAACTTTTTCCAACAGAATCAAATTTACATTTGAGTATATATAAATTGAATTTTATTATTCAATATAAACTTATATTATACTCCGTATTATAATTGAATAAATAGTTATATTAAACTTAAATTATACTTTTTACAATTGTTGAATAAATAATTATATTAAACTTGAATTATATGTTTTAAAATTGTTGAATAAATAATTATATTAAACTTAAATTATATTTTTTTTAAATTATTACTTTACACCCCGTGTATTACACGGGGTCCATACTAGTATATACTAATATTTTTTAAATTAAATAAATTAAAAAATATATTAAATTAAAATTGTATTATTCTAAATAATAATTTTTTATATTTTAAATTTAAATATTTATATGGGTTCAATTTTTGATAATCTATTTTTTTTTCAAAATCTAGAAGGTTTGGACCAAATCATAATTAAAGTAATGGCTGTTTTTTCATGCAATTAATACAAGATGATATGAGAAATTGATGTGTTATAGATTAATCATGTTAGTTATCGGGCAACATTTGATTACTGGATAAGTGCAATTTACAAAAGAGTGTAAAAGTCTTTTCTCCTGAATCTTAGAGTATATGACTCAATTGCAATTGAAATAAGTCAAATTATTCCATGCATTCGGGTGCACCGTGCATCCACTTTCAGTAACATATACACTCATGAATAAAAATATATGCAACATGAATGAAAATATATACATTTTGTAATTAAATTTTCTATTAATTTTTTTAATGAAAAATTGAATGTAAAAAAATTATAAATTAAGAAACATATAAATATTATTGAATAAAAAGTTATACACTTGTGCAGCACTGTGGAGTATATAAAATCTTGAAATAAAGATTATGATCTTTTTATTTTTTATTTTTGCAAGTAACCCCTTTTAAAATTTAAAATAATGAATGAGAAGGCCGTAAGTAGTTTATTTCATACTCCTATTTAATAGTACAATCCGGTTAACAGAGACTCCGTTTGAATAATAATAGTAATTAGTTCGTGAGTCCATCGGGAAAAAAGGAAAGAAAGAAAACCAAACTATATTTAATAAGCATATATATTACCAAATTCGCTCATTACGTGTGTTTGTGAAGTTTAGAAAAGGATTAAAATAGAAAATAATTTGATCTAAAACAAAATTTGTGTAAAATGGTCTCACTACACATTGTTAGTGGAACAGATTTAATTATTTATGTACAAGGCAAAAATTTATGTGTGTCCGGGCGCACGGAAACACACTTCATGTGTCTTTAAATATTTGTGTTAAATTGTATATCCTTTAGTATAAAGATGTGTACCCTTTATTTTCTGAAGAAAAATAAAAAATATTAATGAAAAGTGTATACCCTTTAGAACAAAATTATGTACTCTTATTAATTAAAATGTATATCTTTTAGAACAAAATAATGTATCTTTATCCATAATACTAAATTCTAAAGGCGCACGGTGTGTGCTCGGACGAACGCAAGCCTCACTCTATGTACAATATGCAAAATAAATGAAAGTATCAATTAATTTGTGTAAGATTATCTCACTACACATTGTTAGTGGAACGGACAAAAAGTGATAACCTTTATTTATAATGAAAAGTGATAATAAATTAAAACAATGACTAGGGTGGGAAGGGGGCACCAATTTTGAAATGTACAACCTTCTTTCTTCACCTTCAGTGTGTGTATTTTGATATTTTGATGAAGGAGCAGGAATTAATTAAGAGTGGGGATCAAATTGGTACCCCTGATTGTACTCTAGTCACTCTCCTAAATTAATCAAAAGTGATAATGTTATTTCATGGACAATTTATATTTTATAGTATATAAATAAAAAGTTATAATAATTTATAGCGAAAATGATAACGTTTTATAGCAAAAATGATACTCTCTATGTCCCACCGAAAGATCATCATCTTACTATATTGGGCGTCCCATCCAAATGTTACAATTTCCCACTTTTATTAAAAAAGTACAACATGTGGCCCACCACTCACTACTAATAACACTACCCACTACACATAAAATAATAATACTCTTTAATCTACGCACAAAAAGTAACCGTGATGTTTGGGCGGGACGGAGAGAGTAATATTTTATAACGAAAATGATAACCATTTTAAAAAGTGTAAAATGGTCTCACGCAAGACATACTATGTAAAGTAATACCAACTAATAATAATTTTAAAAAATACTAATCAAAAGGGTTTCATAAAAAATACTAATTAAAAGGGTCTCATACCTCTTCATTTTAAAGCATTTTAACTCTATTTTAAAATCACTATGTTTTAAGTATAAATTTTTCTTTTAAATAGAAAATTCCTTTTCGATTTTGCTAAAGTTTATAATTCTTATTTTAGTATGTAAACAAAACATTTCTTTCTTCATATAAGAGTAATGATTACATTCTTAATCGAGGTTACTTCCACGAAATAATTATAGGTTTTATAATGTAAAAGTTTTGGAATGATGACTGAAGCCTAAAGCCTAAGTAGGGAAATTGGAGCACTTATACAACTTGCTAATACGATCATAGTGGATCAAGAATTATCATAATAAGCACCAGTGCATAAATTAATATTCGTCACCAATTCAATATATATATATATATATATATATATATAATTTGTTAATAAATTAAAATTAATGTAATTTGTTAATAAATGCATATTAAAAACTAAAAAAAAATATATGCAAAATAAAAGTGAAATAATTACTGATAGGTACACACTTTGTACCCCTAATTACTACTAGATACATTGATTTAAAATAATTATTATTTAATACAAAATATTAAAGTAAAATACCAAATATATCCCTAAACCCATATACCTTTAAAACACTAACCCCAACCTCCACCCACCACCGGACCACCGCTGCCGCTGCCGGACCGCCGCCGGCGGAGCTCCGGCGGCCGGTCGCCGGAAAATCTGTTCGTCAGGAAAAAAAAAAAAAAACTGGCCGCCGGAAAGCTGCCGCGCCGCCGCCGCCGGAGCTCCGGCAGCCGGTCGCCGGAAAAACTGTTCGTCCAAAAAAAAAAAAAAAAAAAAAAAAAAACTGGTCGCCGGAAAAACTGCCGCCGCCGCCGGACCACCACATTTTTTTGCTGCACACACTTTTTTTTTCCTGCACACATTTTTTTTGCTGCACACACTTTGCTGCACACAATATTTATGTGCAGCACATTAATAGGGGTAATATTGGAATATCACTATATATTTTTGTACCTAGTAGTAATACTTTTGTATGTTTGTATCTCATAGTAATTTAGGGTTTTTTTGTGTACCTAGTAGTAATCCTCCCAATAAAAGTAAAACGGAATATAAAAAATAATATATTCATTAAAATTAATATAGTTTGTCAGAAAACAAAATTTAAAATTTTAATGAGAATTCACAAAAAAATTTCATCAACTCATTTATGATTGATTTGCTCATCTTTATATGGGGTTTGCAAAAAAAAAAAAAAAAAAAAAAAAAAAAATATATATATATATATATATATATATATATATATATATATATATGGAAAAGACTTGTGTGAAAATGTCTCACGTAAGCCCTTATGTGAGACGGCCAGAAATTGATAATTTTTATAATGTAAAGCGATATTAAATTAATGAAAATTGATAATGTCATTTCATGAACAATTTATAGTATAAACGAAAAGTGATAAAATTTTATAGCGAAAATGATAACTTTTTATTGAAAAAGTGATAACTATTTTAAAAAGTGTAAAATGGTCTCACGTGAGACGGTCTCATGCAAGACCTACCCTATATATATAGTACTATATATTTATTCTTTTATTTTTTTTATAAATGAAACTTGTATGAGACTGACTCATTGAATAAGTTCTGCAGCATAGATAAAAAGTGAATTTTTTCAATATAGAACCTGAAAGATATGTAAACTATCAATTAGGGACCTGAAAATTTTTTGCTATTAATTCAGGACCCGAAAAATATGAAACTATCAATACAGGACCTAAAATCATAGAATTTCAGGTCCTGAATTGATAAAAATACATTAAAATTTCATGGTTTCAGGTCCTGTATTGATAGTTTCATATCTTTCGGGTCCTGAATTGATAATAAAAATCTTTCAGATCCCTAATTGATAATTTACCTATCTTTCAGGTCCTGTAATGAAGAAATTTCTGAAAAAGAGTAATAATTATTCCATAAATTATTTCATGAATAATTTATAGTATAAAAAAAGTTATAAAATATCAATAAAAAAATGATAACTTATTTATTGAAAAATAATAATTAGTTAAGAAAAAGTAAAATGGTTTAATATGATATGATTTTACACAAGTATGACTCATTTTTAGGAAACATACTTGTGTGAGACCGTCTCACGATTTTACTCTATTGTAACTAGTTTTTTTTGTTAAAGATGTTATAATTTTTCTTTTAATTTATTTATATTATACATTGTTTATAAAATAATTCACAATACTGTTATCATTTCTCATTAATTAAATATACTTTTCATTATAAAGATTATTACCTCTTATCCGTTCCATTAAAATCGTCCAACCGTCTCACTAAATATTTGACTTTTTTTATTTATTTAATGTTACCTCCTCTTTCTAGCTTATTTTTACAAAGAATACAATATTACTCCACTTTTATAATTACATTTCGATTCCTGTTCTCCATATATTTTAAAATGGGTTAATTGCAAAAAAAAAATCATGAACTTTACATTTATTGCAAATTAATCTTTACTTTTGAGAAATTACAAAAAAAAAACCACCACCTTTAAGTATTATTGCAAAATAAACCCAAAAACTCTATTTTTAGTTACAAATTGAATTTATTTTGCAACAATACTTAAAGGTGATGATTTTTTTCGCAATTTTTCAAAATTGAGGATTAATTTATAAAAGGTGCAAAGTTCGTAATTTTTTTTTTTAAATTAACCCTTTTAAAATTTATCATTTACTTGAGGAGCAACACATTTATAATAGTATTTTTATCTGCTAAATTCCAAAACTTCGATCCTATAGGCATCAAATCACCTAATTCACATGTATCATAATTATTTATTAAATTAACGATATATGCCTACAAAAAGTTTAATAGTCATTTATAATATATATTTTAAATATCATGAAACATCAATAAAACATGGGTTTAACAGTCATTTATAGTATATATTTATAATATATATTTTAAATATCATGAAACACCAATAAAACATGGAATTTGTAGTTAACTCTTTTTAACATTACTTTCTATTTTCTAACCTACAAGTAGTCATCTTAAAAGAGTTGGTCTCTCCGTGTTCGGACGCACAAAATATTTAATAATAGTATAATATTTTATTTTAAAAGGTATACATTTTAGGGGTGTTGTTTCTTTAATAAAAGAGTCGGTTGAACTATAAACGGTTTAATGTTCGAGTATTTTTTTTTTAGAAAAATAAAAGGTACAATTCTTTATATTAAAGAATATGACATTTAAGGTGTATTCTTACATGACCCCGGTTATACATAACCCAAACGTATAATAGCCCTTAGATATAAGTGTTACTGTTAGATTAAAAAATATTTTTAAAAAAATAATTTCCTATCCAAGTAGCCGGTAATAATGATTATCTTTTATCACATATTCATAGGAGGTAGTTAACTTCAAGTATACAATTAAAAAAGATTAATATTTGTTAATCGAATTTTTTACTTTTAAAATAAATTATAATCATTTATATATTTTGCCATCCTTTCTATTATCATACTTTTATATTTATTTTATAAACATTTTTTTTATATTTAAAAATAATATATTTTTTATTTAATTTAAAACTACATTTGAAAATGTAGAGTAGAATTAAAGAAATTAAAATAGTAAATATATTTAAAACATTTTTATTAATAGTGATATTTAATAAATCTTCTTTACATTTTTTTTATTTTAACATTATTTTTGAAAAAACTAAAATATCGTCTAATACAGTAAAAGTAGAGGTCCCTGCATCCGAAAATACAAGGTTTAAATTTTTTTCACTCTATATATATTAGTTTTTATTTTGTAATGGGTATGTATTTTTAAATAAAAATATTACTTTTTAAATTCAACTTTTATTAAAATATCAATAGAAAATTCATTAAAAATTCGTTAACAAGTCATAGTATAAATTTTATTTATTATTATATACTCCCTCCGTCAGCTTCTAAATTATTTATTTTATTATTTTTAGCGTCCGCTTCAAAGGTATCCATTTCCTCTATTTAGTAAAAAAGTACACAATATGACCCACCACTTCCCTCTAATACAACTACCCACTTTACATATAATAATAATACTCCTTAATCCATGTGCAAAAAGCAAATGAACCTTAGAACCGGACGGATGGAGTATATTTTATTAATAAGGGTATATTAATTGAATGTTGGCGGGCAATACGTGATAATTTTAAAATTATTATATGTAACATATTTTAAATGAGTGAGGCTTACGTGTGCCAGGGCGCACCCGTGTGCCTTTAGAAATTAGTATTATGGATAAGGGTACATTATTTTGTTCTAAAATGTATACACTTTAATTAATAAGGGTACACCATTTTGTTCTAAAGGGTATACACTTTTCATTAATATTTTTTATTTTTTTTCATAAAATAAAGGGTACACATATTTATACTAAAGGATATACAACTTAATACAAAATTATAAAGGCACATGAAGTGTGCTTCCGTGCGCCCACACTTTTCATTAATATTTTTTTTTATTTTTCTTCAGAAAATAAAGGGTACACATCTTTATACTAAAGGAAATATAATTTAGCACAAAATTTTAAAGGCACACGGAATGTGCTCCCGTGTGCCCGTGCACACACAAGCTTTTGCCATTTTAAATTTGATTTATTATTTAAAATATTAAATACTTCTCAATTAAAAAAATTGAGTCATGCAACCTCCATTTTGTGTGAGATCACGTGAGATCATTTTACACTTTTAAAATAGTAATCACTTTCACTATAAAATATAATCACTTTTATAAAAAATTATCACATTTGGTCATCTATATATCAAAATCCGCATTTGATCCTTTAATTATTGTAATTTTCGATTTTAATAATTTTTGTCCAATTTTGGTCATTTCTCCAGACAAAATTTTGATAAAGAATGACTAAAATTGAAATTGCAATAGTTAAAGGACCAAATGTGGATTTTGTGATAATTTGACAAAAGACTTAAATGACAAAATGTGATAATTTGACGGGATAAAATTATAATTTCTCACATTATATTAAAAGTCTCACAATATCATAAAATATGTGTTTAAAGATATTATATTTAAAACAATATTTTTGAAATCGGGTTGGACCGACGATTAGACCATAAATCAAAGCCGGTACCAGCCTGGAATATTAAAAAAAATAAGGTTGAACCAGAAAAATCGGGTGAACCAATCAAACAGGTGAAACATCATAAAATAAAAAATTAATTTTTTTAAAAAAAATTATACAAAATCAGTTGGACCGGTTAGTCCTGTCAAACCCGATTCAACCTTTAAAACAGTGTTGTATTTAGTGTTCCAGACTGGTTCTGACTCTGATTTCCAGTCAAACTGACCAGTCCAATCTGATTTTGAAAACATTGTTTTAAATATAATATCTTTAAACACCTTTTTTATAATATTATGAGAATTTTAATATAATGTGAGAAATTATAATTTTTTTCAATCAAATTATCACATTTGATCCTTTAAGTATTTTGTCAAATTTTCACAAAATTCACATTTGGTCATTTAACTATTGCAATTTTTAATTGGACATAAATGACCAAAATTAGACAAAAATGACTAAAATTGAAAATTGCAATAGTTAAAGGACCAATTTCGAATTTTAGTATACTTAGAGGACCAAATGTAATAATTTCTCATTTCTAATTTATATTATAAATTGTTCATGAGATAATATTATGGTTTTTTTAGTATCACTTTTCATTATAGAAATTATCACCTTTTATTGAGATTTGGGGGCCTGATATCCCAAGGACTTTTGCTATATATAAATTCTCTAGTGTATCCACAATCATAAACTTATATATTAATTATAAAAATTTATATAAACTTTATTAGCAAATTTTTCGTGAATCTTTAAAAAATAATATAAAAAAGTTATACAATTATTAAAAGAAAACATATATTCCGTACACTATTAAATAAATATTAATACTTATGAATGCACGCGGTCAAACATACACTAAGTGCAAATAATATCAACTCATTTACAAATTTTGTTGAATTCTCAATTTTGAAATTGTCTACACTTTTTAGTAATTTTTTTGAAAAATAATACATAATTAATAATGCTAATTTTTAAAACATAGCACCACATTAAATAAAAAAAATAAAAACCTGAATTTTCCTCTTATAGATTGATGAACGAAAATTGGAGAATTATATGTAAAAAATTCAACTTAAAACAATTAAAATTAGATAAAAATGATAAATAAACGAGAAATAAAAAAATTAAAATTAATAATTCAAATATTAAAAGTACATATGCAATTTCTAAAGACAGATTTAAAATATTATAATTTCTCTAGAATTTCATATAAAAATATTATTTAAAATACAAATCAATTATTACAAAATTAATTTGATATTAAAAATATTATTTTAAATAAATTTATTATTATTATTTGACAGATTAAAAAATAAAGTAATAGTAAATAAAAATAATAAGAAAAGTATTAATAATCACGCTAAACAACAATATTACTCATTCCCACAAAATTAGGATACGTGATAGAATAATGGATAAGAAATAATTAAATAGGTGATGTGGCAATGATAAAAATTCATACGAAATCGATGACAACCGGTAACAATTTGGGTAATAGGTGACACGGGTCACCTAAGTAATCCCCGACATTTAATATTAAAGGATAAAATTTTCTAAGTTAAATTTTACACCATCCAAAAAATAAAATATCACATAAATAAAATATCTTAATTACACACCCTCACTTAACACACTTTATAATTTATATATTACTTAAAAATATTACAACATTTTTAAAAAATCAATAGAGTTTGTTAAAAAATAACTTTTCTTAAAATTTTTTGAGTGAGGCTCTTGTGTGTCCGGGCGCACACTGTGTGCCTTTAAAATTTAGTTAGTATTATGGGTAAGGGTACATTGCTTTGTTTTAAAGGATATACACTTTAATTAATAAAGGTACACCATTTTGTTCTAAAGGGTATACACTTTTATTAATATTTTTATTTTTTTTTAGAAAATAAAGGGCAAACATATTTATACTAAATGATATACAATTTAATACAAAATTTCAAAGGCACACGGAATGTGTTCCCGTGCGCCCGGGCACACACAAGTTTTTACCATGGGTACACATCTTTATACTAAACGGTATACAATTTAATACAAAATTCTAAAGGCACACGGAATGTGTTCCGAGCACACAAGAGCTTTTGCCAATTTTTTTATCTATAATAATAGCGCAAAATAAATTGGATGGACGGAGTATATAAAACATGAGCCTAAATTATTTGTACTCCATTCGAAATACAAATATTTAATTATGATATTGAGCTCCATAAGGAACCAACATAGAGTTAAAAGTAATACATATGTGGTCTAGAATTGAACAACAAATATTTGGCATAAGTATTGTATGTACATATAGTTTAGAAGTAAATAATGATGGTAAGATGAGAATGAGATGTAGTTCATTCATACTGTACTCCACTTGCATTTGCTTTAATCCTAGAATCCCGGTTTGAAGATGAGTTTGGAATAATATGAGCTAAACAAAGCCGAAAGCAAGATTACATATATTCCATCCTTAAAAACTCATTAATCTTACTTTCATCCTCTCCTTCAGACCTCAAATCCACATTATATAAATTGGGTTATTTAGTTGTTGCACCTCCATGAAGATTTCAGAATCTAACTTTAGGTTTTTCTAATCGGTTTTGGTTTTCAAACCCCACCCGACCCGATCTATAGACGAGTTACATGATTTCGAACTCTCAAACCAATAAGTTTTCATTGTAATGGAAGATCAAGAATAAGAGAGCTACTCACCCAAGGATAGATTAAACAACATAAAACTTTGCACTTTCTTTGGATTTTTTGTCACTTTTACAGTTGATAAGTTCATAGAACTAAAGTCCCTAATTCAGACAGCTATACATCTTGTTAAACTGCAAGAAAACTTGCAATACGGCATGCTATTTTTTTTAACCCTAAATACAAGTTATTTCCAGGGAACATAAGCAAAAAAGGGGAATGATTTACACTTTGAGAGAGTGAACTTCATTTTCAATGAATTCTTTCATGCTTTCTTTCGTCGTTTGACCAAGAATGCCATCTTCTTCGGCATCAAAGCTCGAGTGGACGCTGTACAGGACATAAACGAGCACCGTAAGGGCTGAGAAGAATCCAAATCTGAGATAGGATTGTTTATGCAGAGCACCCAACAAGAATATGTTCAGAAAGATTGATATGGAAGGGATCCATGGCATCAATGGGACCCCCCAGACCTCGGGCTTTCGCGCTTGTGGGACCATGAAATGGAATAATTGAAGAACGGCAATGGAGACGGCGATGCAGGCTCCAAGCATGAAGCCCTTGGACTTTCCTGATGGTACAAAATGCCAGAGGAGTGTGAACATGAGAGAAGTGAGTGAAAGGCAGAGTAAGAAGGATAGTGTTGGCCATGGGTTGGTTGTTCCGATGGTCACATAACGCCGGTATATCACAGCATTTGCCACCATGTAGAAGACAAACAGAGTCCCGATGGATACGAGGTCCAACAGGATATTCAAGTCGGTGAACAGCGCGATAGCTGCAGTGAAGATACCTGAAAAAAAAAATGGATACACCGAATCGAAAGATTAAATAACTATCATCTTAACTCCAAGGCAATCAACTGCCAAAGTAATGGCAAAATTAGAGGAAAATAACTATGAACTTGAGAAACAAAAAGTTTTAGTCTCTTCACAACAGTAAAGAGTCATTTTTTCTTTAGGAATCAAGAATATCGCTTTGACCCAAGTAAGATCATTTAGCTTCATAAAAATTCATGAAGTCAAGGAATAAATTCTAGGCATTGGATTCATGATCCCTCGCCAAAATAATCAAGTTAAACACTTGTAGAATCAAGAATCATTTGAATTTTTTGAGTAGTCAAAAGGAGCACTTTTGATATGATCCTTTAGAACCCACATTTTTCTTATCTTAGAATATCGCGATCATAATATAGCACAATCTCATTCGCTTTCGGTTAGAACCTGATGTCATTATCAACAAATGCAACAAAGCAATAGTTCATTCCCAAGTTCAAGAAGAAAATGACAACAATCAAGCAAACTGCATTTAACATACTGAAGCAATCTGCCATTTGTGTTATTTATTATGATATTATCAACATTCAACGAAAACTTGCCTATATCAGGGATAATAATATAAAAATAAAAAACATGTTATAGCATAATTTTTTAGAATTTTAATCCATGATCCTTGGATCCTACTCTCAAAATCAAACATAGGCCCCATGGAAGCAAGGAGAGACAGTTTTCGGTTGCATGAGAACGACAACAGCATGATAAATCACAAGCTCTCCTTCTCAAACGAAAGGGATCGAAATGGATTTCAATAAAGAATGACCATATTTCCTAACACAGACAAGAAAATATCACTCATGCTACACGTCATGTTTTCCACACAATTGACTACTTCAAGACTCTTCTAAATCTTGAAAAACGACCTGAATATTGACCTAACCCGACCACACCAAAAATATAAATGATCGTCATTATCAATTACCATCAAATCGCATGACGATCAACTCGAATCAAAACTAAATGACAACTTTAACCTCCAATTATCAACTATTCATTCCGATAATTATAATGAAGTCTTGAATACCATGTTTGTAAACTTCAGAGTAAGTCAAAGGTTTACCCATCTATCTTATGAACCAAAATGTGTTATAAAAAAATAAAAAAACACACCCTCAAGCCAATATCCGAAAAGAGCCAAGATCAACACTTTTCCACTGCTAAAATGTTTTCCCTACATCACTCTTGTATAAGTATGGGCTACAAAGTAAAGTGACACCATGCAAACAAAATAATTTGATATAATCCTAATATATTGGCTAAAAATGGCCAAGTTGGGGAGGGGGGGTGGGTATAGTGAGAGAAAGGTATACCAAGAAAGGAGGAGGCGTTGACAGGGGTGGAGGTGGAGTGGTGGACCTTGGCGAACCAAGAGGGGACCACGCACGACCTTCCGATCACACACATGTACCGAGCCTGGCCCAGCATGGACACCAACAGCGACGTCAAAATACCGAAACTGGCCCCCACTCCGATCACATTGGACACCCACTTTAACCCTGATGGCCCCGCCTCAAACGCCCCTGAAAACGGCGCATCTGCATCAATCTGGAAAGAAAGAGAAGCCACTAATTAGCACTCCTACCATGGCATTCCAAGGTTGTTGCACTCGAAAAGGTATGTAAAAAGGTGTGATTAATCGTGAATCGGTTAATCATGGTGATGAATTTGATATACCATGTCGTAGGGGAGGAGTGCGGTCATTGAGGCGGCCATCAGACAGTAGAGAACTGTGACGATAATCACAGAGCCTGATACGCCAATCGGAATGTTCTTCACTGGATCTTTTACCTCCTCAGCCATGGTGGAAACGGCGTCGTACCCGATGTAGCTCACGTACACCACGGCTGCTCCATTGAACACGCCGGATATTCCGTACGGGAAGAACCCGGCGGCATTATTCGGGTCTTCGGGTTCTGAGAAGTTTTTCCAATCCCCTCGCCAGAACCCCATCAGTATCACGAATACTATAAACAGAATGTGAAGCGCCGTCAACCCCATGTTTAACAATGAACTTTCCCTAGTACTGTAAAATTAAGAAAAATTTCAGATGCTTAATGGAGATAACGGGAGGAATTTCGCTAGAATTAGAATGTGCATTTTGCAAAACCTGTAGCAAATTACAAGTGTTATGAGTAGAACCACGGCGACTGCTATGGGGTCAATTTCATTGTAACCTTTCGGTAAGCCATGGATCGTGAATCTCAGCTGCGTGCGAGCAGTTAGGCCTAAAGCGGTGCCTAAATAAGAAGTGAAACCCCTCGCCACCGCCGCATTCGACAGCACATAGTCAATTATCAGATTTGCGCCGGTTAAGAAGGCCAAAAATTCGCCGAAAGTGACGCGGATGTAGCTGAAGGCGCCGCCGGCGACGGGCATGTCGACGGCGAACTCGGTGTAACAGAAGGCGGAGAGGAGAGCACAGAGGCCGGCAATGGCGTAGGAGAGGACGACGGCGGGGCCAGCGTAGATATGGCTGGCGCTTCCGGTGGTGACAAACACTCCGGCACCGACCATTCCGCCGACTCCAAAGCCGATGAGATCGTGCCACCCGAGGGTCCGCTTCATTTCCGGGCCGGAGCGGGCCCGGACCCGATTCGTCTCTTCATAGGAAGTAGAGACAGAACAAGCACGGCGGGTGAGGCGGTGAGGGGTGTCGGAGAGTGCCCGGAGATAGGATTTGAAGGAGGAGAAAGAGGAGGAATGGTGTTCCATAATCACTCTCTCTCTCTCTGGAAATCTGTTAACAGTCACTTTGCTTGGGTCCGGAAAATGCGTGTGTGGGAGCGATGATGATGGCGGCTGAGGAAGAGTTGGCGCATATTTATACACACATATGTACGTATGGTGTAAGGAGGCGTGGTGTGTTTGAGCAGACTAGGTGGGGGTTGGGGGGTGGTGTAGCTTGGGGTAGGAAAGGAATGGGTTGGGTGGGCCCACTTGTTATATTTTAGTATTAACGTGTGTTCAAGAGGTGGATCGGTAAAATTTAACTTTTTTAGATTTTAAGTTAATTGAATCGATTTAAATTAAATTAATTAAAAGTTAAATGTATAATCAAACTTTATTTTAAGTTTAAGTATACATCTTAATGTGCATTCCTAAATAATCATATACTACTGATATACTTCATTCATCCCTTTACAATCTTTGCCTATTTTTAAATTGGTGTACCATTTCAATTTTTGTATGTTTCCAATTATAAAAAATAATACTAATAATAATCTTAATGTGATTCATATACAATATTAATAAACTTACACATTAATTTTATTTTATTTTTTACTTAATATTAGTAAATTGTAATATCCTTAATTACTATAAGATATAAACTTAAAAAATATTACTACTAACTACATAAATATATAGTGATATTCCAACTTTATCCTTACAATATGCTGCACACAATCATTTATGTTATGTACAGCAACAAATTTATGTGCAGCAAATGTTATGTAAAAAAATTTTATGTGCAGCAAAAAAAATCGTAAGTTTTATGTGCAGCAAAAAAAGTCGTAAATATTATATGCAACAAAAATAATTTTATGTATGTGCAGTGTAAAAGTTGTTAGGTAATATTAAGTTGAGGGTATAATGGGTAATTGATCTTAATTTTTTGTATCTAGGAGTAATTTTTTTAAGGCCGCGGATATGTACCCACATACTTTTCCTTCATACACTCATCTCATCATATTTACAAAAATACTAATAAACAGAAAAATCTATAATACCCTTAATGAATATTCCCCTCTTTCACACACTCTTAACTCATAAAAAACAACCTCATACACCCACCACTAAATATATAAAATATAACACTCTTACATCTTTACACCTTTAAAATTCAACTCCCTTCTCAAACATTCAACCTCTTCACATACACATATATATTTGTGCAAAAGAGTGAAAATTCTAACTCAATCCATCTCAACCCAAAACTCATCGAAGAAATATAATGTTGGATGAAGAAACAATAAAGAGACTTAAAATGTGTAATTTTAAAGTTTAGACTGATTAAAGAGACTTAAAATGTGTTATTTTAAAAGTTTAGACTGATTTAAATATTGGTTTTTAGCACTTGAAGTTAGCCGAAGTCGCAGATTTCACGACTAACAAGAGACGAAAGTTATTAGATTAATCTTCCAATATCGGACGAAAGTATTAAGATTGTTCGTCTAGTGTTGGACAAAAATTATAGAAATTTTCGTCCGGTGTTGGACAAAAATTATAGAAATTTTCGTCCGGTGTTGGACGAAAGTAATATAAACTCTCATCCAGTGTTGGACGAACAGTGTAGTTTCTGGCGTCCAACCAGGGCCGAATATTTATACCCGATTCAACACAATATATGTTCAATCATGATGACCCAACAACTAAATTATCATATTTCGATTGAAAATAATGTAGTTTATGCGTTTAGACAAAAATAAAATAAAATAACTTCACAATTAGACACTAAAAACCTAATTTCTTACACTTTTGCTTAATTTATAACTCTAAACAATATTAACTCTTTTACTCTTGTTCTTTCTCATCTTTCTCTTCCAATTGTAGGGATATATGAATTTGGGTTTCTCTTGTACTATTGTTCTTCTTCTCTTCTTCTTCCCATTGAATGGAGAATGTGGGTGACAATGATGGAGGTGTATGAATTTGGTTGAATGAATGTGGTGTTTGAATGAAAATAGTGGGGAGGGTGTATCAGTGAAGTGATAATTTAAGTAATTTTAAAAGAATTTGATTAAATATATCCCTTAAGGGTATGTATGTCATTTAAAGGTGGGTTTATTTATCTTTATAATATTTATTATTTTAAACATAGTGTGTGTATTAAGAAAATGGTGTATGAAGTAAAAAAAGAAGTGTAGATATCCGGCGCCTTTTTTTAAAAGGATACACTATTAAGTGTGTACTTAGTAGTAATTATTCATTTTTTTAATAAATGAGACCAAAAAATAATTAATATATTTTCATAAAACTAACACAACACTAATACAATTACCCACTCATATTAAATATTAGGAGTAGTATATTTTTCAACTCACTAGTCACTACATTGCATAAAAAATAAAAGTAAAAATTGAAATGAGAGACGGGATATATTTTAATTTTAATGTTACATTTTTTATTATGAGTTAGTTTCATATAAATCGAATTAACGTATAAAACCTCTGATTTCCCTTTAATTTAAACTCATTCAAAATATAGGATATATTAAGATTAGAAGGGCACTAAAGAGTTATATTATGAATTCGGTTCATATAAGTATATGCCTTTTATTATAGTTAAAAATCGCTGATAAAATTTGAATATTTTTCTAAGATTTATATTTATCTTTGAAAATGAATTAGATTTCTTTCACATAATAATTATTCCCTCGCTCCCATTTAAAGATTATCTTTTGCATGTGTATTAAGGAGTATTATTAATTAATGTGTAGTGGGAAGTTGTATTAGTTGGAATGTGTGCCTCCATATTTTAATTGTATTAATTAGTATGTGTGGTCATACGTATATACAAAAAAAAATGGAACTCTTTAGTGTTGGGATTCGATCATTTGGTTAACGTGACCCGTTAGGGTTTCATGTATTTCTAACAAGCAGCGGAAGCAAGTAAACATGAAACGCATTACCTTTCACCAAGGGTTGATGTAGAGGTTGAATTCTCGCTGGCAGTCTGCGCAGTTCCACGAGAATAGCCATAAGTTCCTCTTCTTATGTCGGAATTGAGTGATCTTTGTGCTTAGACGATTCTCTCTTCGACGGCTTTCCATCAGTATATAATACATCAAAATCGAAGAACTGTACGATTTTATATGAATTTTGGAACATGACGAACTGCAGCAGTAAACGACCTTCCGGTCTTCTGCTGTATGTCCCAAGTCCGATCTCGACGTCGTGTGGGCGACGATCTATGAGACCTACTCAATCTGCTCTCAACCCTCATCACATGTGAATAATGAATTAGATTAGGGTTCCAGATAAGTTGAGGTGACTTATATACATGGGCTACAGCAGGGACCAGGAGGAGAAATTGGGTTGGGCATCCATTGGGCTTAAGTATCCAAGCTTAGCCCAAAGCTTATACTTAAGTCCAATAATAATAATATATTCCACTAAAATATTATTACTGCACTACCATACCAATCCCAAAATTACGTTTTGGGCTCCTTCTTATTATGAGCCCGTTAGTCTCCCCATGTTTAAGATATACAATGTCCATTAATTAATTTAAGTTACTGACAACTCAATTAATTAATATCTCATCCAAGAGTAGTACCACTCAACCTCATTATCATGCCGGAATAAATTCCACCTGCAGGGTTTACATGATAATCCTTATGAGCTCCTCAAGGGGACATCATCAACCTATGACGGACACGGATTCCTTCTACAATCAACAGCACACCATAGAGACAGCACTACTTCCCAACTCACCGAGTTTATTGATTTAATTGCATGTAAATCTCACCCATTGATGAATCAAAGAAATACATACTGCCCTATGTGTCGAGGTTATTGTATAGGGATTAAGAGCACGAACATCCATAATAACTGAGATCAAGTTCTCCTATAAGTCAATATAAATCGAACGATCTCAAGCGGTCCTGCTCAATACACACAAGTGCACTAATGTGATTCTATAGCCAAGACAAGCTAATACCAAACCACACTACAACCATCCCGATAGAGAGTCCCCGTCTATCTCGATTGTGAGCATCTGTTTATACTTTATAAGGAAACCGATAATATGATCTTCCGCGTGTTGTCGCACAACATATTATCTACAGTATAAAGTAAGTGGACTATTGCATCGAACATATAAATAAATTATAAGATGCAATCATTTGATCATATGATTCTCATTTCAAATTAATTGTTATAACATTGTTCATACAAAAAGCTAGACTTTTAGAATACAATCCAACAATCTCCCACTTATACTAAAAGACTATGCTGTCATGTCTTCCGCCATACATCTGATTCCCACTCCCACTACACGACCATTAAAAGCTCTCGCCTTAATATCCTTGTAAATGGATTTACTAGGTCATCATCCGATGCAATCTAGGCGACAACAACCTTCCCCTCATTATACGATTTCTCGTAACAGGTGGTACTTGCACTCCATGTGTTTAATTGCCTTATGGGCTCGTGATTCCTTCAAGTTTGCAACTGCACCAATATCATCAATATAAATTGTGATATCCTTGGGCAAACTTAGAAACACTTCAAAGTCCATCTTGAAGTTTCTAGAGTCATACAGATACTTTGGCTGCCTCATAGGCTCCAATTTATCATCTTTCCATGATGGAGTCCGGAGTCTGAAATATATTTCTATATAACACTCCTCCACATTATGACTCAACTTTCTAAAATTAAACACATAACCTTGAGGTGGATTTACTGCCGTCCAATCTGACTAAAAAATCCGAATCTACGTAATCCACAAGAAGCAGTGAATTTACCCAGTAAGCTTACATATAATTTCCAGTCCTTCTCAGGCACTTCATATATGTCTTACCACAGTTCATCATTCTTGTTCCGGGTTACGTTGATACCCACTGTTCATGCGTTCAGCAAAATAGATATCCATTCTCGCGCATAGCATTCCTAAGATTAAGCTTCCTTATTCGCCGAAGCATAAGGAACCGCTTTCATCACCTTTATCTTCCTTTTGTGTCTCAAGACATATTTTCTTAGATAAAGTCACTTGCTAAAACAAGTAAGGATCGTATCAATTCATGAAGCTTGAGACAAGCATAATATCCTTTCTTATGATCCGTATTACCGTGATCAAAAGGATATTTTTGCTCTTCTTAAGTCTTTCATTTCATACCGCTTTATTATCCATACACATACGCCCGACAATACTCTTTCATTGTCTCCAATGAGCAATATATCATCTACGTATAGTACAAGAAATACCACCACGTTTCCATCACTCTTTTCAATACACAAGACCCATCCGATCATTGATTAGATCCATGTCACTGGATTACCTCATCAAAACGGATGTTTCATGATCTTGAAGCTTGTTTTAGTCCATTAATGGACACTTTTAAGCTCACTATCACAATGCTCTTAGCTCTTTGCAATGAATCACTCTGGTTGCTTCACATAGATGTTTCCCTTAAGACTTCCAATCAGGAAAGCTGTCTCGACATCTATTTGTTATCCCTCATATTTCATATGAGTAGCAACAAATAAAAGAGTTCGGATCAACTTAGGCATAGCTACCGGCGAACAGGTTTTCTCATAATCGAACCCTTTCTTTCTGAGTATACCTATTCGTAACAAGCTTGCTTCCAAGGTTTTCACCTTATTCTATGATCCTCTTTTATTCTTGCATGCCTGCTTCCAATGGCTTTTACGCCATTTAGCGGTTCAACAAGCATCCAGACCTAATTTTCAAATCGTTCTATTTTAATATTCATTGCACTTTGCTAGGATTAGGCATTTCTAACTTGTAGTGCTTCGTCGTATCCGTGGGTCCATTTCATGTTTGCGAGGGACCAAGTCTCACGACTTTCCCAAAACATGTATCTTACAAGTTGTCGAAGAACCCTCCCACTACGACAAGGCACTACATGCAATTGTATATCAGACGTGACACGCGTTGCAGTTTACCTTGTGGTATATCCTCTTGTACACTTGGTACTTATACTTTGTGTTTTCCTCTCACTTCCTTTAGAACAACTTATACATGGGTATTTGATTTATTACATAGTCCTTTTTTTAAAAATCTAGTGTTTATGTTAACAATCACTCTTCGATCTTGTGGACTAAATAAATCATCCTTCATTTTTCTAGGATATCCCACAAATAGAAAAACATTCTTACGAATTACTGTTCCTAGGGCATATCCATAAAATGAATTTAGTAATTCCAAATAATTCATCATCTATCTAATCACTACCATAATAGTGCTATTCCTTCTATTCGTCACACCATTAAGGTGGGAAATTCATTTCCGAAGGTACCTTTCTCTTACTAGATTAGAAGACTCATTATTAATTACTATTTATCGCATCCAGGGGATAAACATGATTTAAGAGTGTACAAATTGTTCACCAACGTACCATAACAGATTACAACTCTATCATTCATTATAATGACCATGTCATTTAAATGAAATGGAGTATCCATCTATTAATGCATAGAAACCGAAATCAAATTCTTTCTATGAAAATGTACGTAAAGACAATTTCATAAAATCAAACGTCTACTCATATCATTAGATAAATAGACAACTCCCACTGCAATAGCCACTACTCTTGTAGTTTTACCCATGTCATAACAATCTTATCCTCACTTAGTAATAAACATTTAGTGATTCCAGTATCTACATACTTCGTGTCAGTAAATGCCATCACTAATCATGTTTTAAACAACTAGTGAATAAGATATAAAACTTGTTCACATTATGATGAAAATGGCTTTCCTTTGCCACATGTTTTGCCAGAAGTTTTCCACCATATACATCCTATTGTAATTCAGGTGGAACTTACTCAAAAACATCTAGGCAATTCACAAAGAATTAAATTGATCTAGGTTTTCCTTCAATTTATACTCCATGCTTTCCCAATTCATTCATCAAATTAAATCATGATCTTCTGCCTTTTAACTTACTCAAGTATCCGAAGAGTTACATGAGACCATCATATTTCTATGAACCTCTCATCTCTTCACTAGAGACTTTAATAGGCATCATGAGACGTCCATTGTGAGAACACACATGTATTTTCTTAAGCAGTAAAATTCAAAACCAAGATTCTTTTCTAATCATCTAATTTTGGACCAGTAAATATAATTTCTTTTAGTTAACAATAAGCGAGATAAAACCATTTGAAATTACAGAGAATCATAAATAAATATACCGATCAAATCTTCGAATTTTATCATTTTATATTGATTCCCTCAAAACTATATAAAAATAAAATTCACCGACATCTCAAGCACCGTGAGTCTGCAAGCCACGTTAGTGTGGACGTTTACAAACCCAAACATTTACAAGAGAAGGTTTTACCCATTAATTTCATTTGTCAACCTAACTTTATGACAAAATAATTAATAGTCGGTTCCTCTTTAGCCATGCAAATAATAGCAGTGACTCCATTGGGGAGGATACTAATTATTTACACCTAAGTGTACACCATTATTTGATCCCAAGTCCACTGCGCGAGCTTGTGTGCCTTACAGTTGGAGAAGTACACACGCGCTCGGATAGCTTCCTACAATCATCAATTATAAGTTTGTACCAGTGAGCCCCACATAAACTCATCCGTTAGGGAGGAAGGCCTATTGCGAACACGCAAGTTCATGTACCACATTACAAACAATAATTATGTAATGAAGTCTGTACCAGTGATCCGTGAATAAACTCATCCGTTAGGGAGGAAGGCCTATTGCCAACACGCAAGTTTACTCACATCACTTACAAACCAATAATGGAGGCCGCGGGAATATTTACCAATCCCCTCTCCCACTTAGTAATTTAACACCGAGGGTTTTTACATGCATATGATATTCAGAATAAAATACGCAACGCTAGCATGCTTCTATTACGGCACATAAGGCAGTAAATCACAGAGAGTCATGCATACATATATAACAATAATCAATAATTAAATCAATCATTAACAGTTATATATCAGCGAATTCGATTGTTCGCCACCAGGCACGAATATCAGCAAAGACTTCCAGACTATCAAATTTTCAAAATTTTCAGATTGTCCAATTTTCGAAACAATCGATATCGACCGTCGATGTCGTCCAGATTATCAAAATCATCGATATCAACTAGATTATCAAATATTCGAAAAACATCAAGATTATCAAAATTCCGAAACTATCGATATCGATCGTCATATCGTCTAGATTATCAAAATCATCGATATCGACGAGCAACCATATATAACAATAATAGATAATTAAATCAATTATGTCAGTTATATATTAGGAATCAATTCAACATCCATATATAACAATAATAGACAATCAATTATAGCAGTTATATATTAGGAATTAATTCGACATTCATATATGACAATAATAGATTATTAAATCAATTATAACATTCATATATTAGGAATTAATTCGACATCCATATATAACAATAATATACAATCTATTATGGCAGTTATATATTAGGAATTAGTTTTCCTAAAATTGGATGTCTTATCCAACACTCTAGCAATACATGCATATAATATACCAAATATAATACGCAATCTAGCATGCTTCTATATAAGACAATAAATCATAGAGATCAGGCATCCATATATATATATATAACAATAATAGACAATTAAATCAATTATGACAGTTATATATATTAGGAATAAAAACGCCTCTAAATTTTAATGTCTTGTCCGACACTCCTACGGTGGAATTGATGCCTTACGCAACAATCAGGATTGCTTGTGCCCCAAGATGTCCATCATCATATCCCACCGCCAATCATGTCAGGGAGCGCCCCAAGTGCCTTGACGAGCGCCCCTCGCCCGGACTGTCGCTCGTCCAAGGGCCTACTTGTATGGAACCAAGTTCAGCCCAACGCGCAACACCAAACTACACCAACTGTCGTTCGTAGTTCGAAACTGAAAGAACCTCAGAATCCAATCTCACCGTCCGGAATCTACTACTGTAAGTCCTGAACATGATGTCCAAATTACAGATCGATCCAACGGTTATTTTGTGAGAAACGGCTCTTTTCTCTCGACTGCGCAAAACAGAATCGCCCAAATATCTGCTTCTGTTTTCAGCGTACTCCCAGCAAGAAAAGGCTCCAAATTCGATCTCCACCATTCAAAATGTACATTCACAAGATCTGAACGTGCTGACCAAATTACAGCTTGATCCAACGATTAGTTTATCAGAAACGGCACTTTTCCCTCGACTGCGCAAAACAGAATCGCCCAAATATCTACTTCTGTTTTCAGCGTACTCCCAGCAAGAAAAGGCTCCAAATTCGATCTGCACCGTTCAGAATGTACATCCACAAGGTCTGAACGTGCTGACCAAATTACAGATCAATCCGACCGTTGAAACTCTGGTTATTGCCTCTGCAATATCACTACGCTGGATTTTCTCTCAAAAGCGTGATTCTATTTTTGCCCTCTCTTTCTTCCTTGCATGTGAAATTGACGAACAGTTTTCGTCGAATCCTCTCACACACAACCATGGACGAATAAATATGATATAGGGTATATATTACATAGGGATATTCATGGTTTGCGCAATAAAACCAAAACCCTAAACATGTGATCCTAATTCCGAAAAATTAATCACATAAACCCTAGCCTAACGTGTCACGCTTCACCACGAAACCGAAGCTCTGATACCAATTGTTGGGATTCGATCGTTTGGTTAACGTGATCCGTTAGGGTTTCATGTATTTCTAACAAGCAGCGGAAGCAAGTAAACATGAAACACATTACCTTTCACCAAGGGTTGATGTAGAGGTTGAATTCTCGCTGGCAGTCTGCGCAGTCCCACGAGAATAGCCATAAGTTCCTCTTCTGATGTCAGAATTGAGTGATCTTTGTGCTCAGACGATTCTCTCTTCGACGGCTTTCCATCAGTATATAATACATTAAAATCGAAGAACTGTACGATTTTATATGAATTTTGGAACATGACGAACTGCAGCAGCAAACGACCTTCCGGTCTTCTGCTGTATGTCCCAAGTCCGATCTCGACGTCGTGTGGGCGACGATCTACGAGACCTACTCAATCTGCTCTCAACCCTCATCACACGTGAATAATGAATTAGATTAGGGTTCCAGATAAGGTGAGGTGACTTATATACATGGGCTACAGCAGGGACCAGGAGGAGAAATTGGGTTGGGCCTCCATTGGGCTTAAGTATCCAAGCTTAGCCCAAAGCTTATACTTAAGTCCAATAATAATAATATATTCCACTAAAATATTATTACTGCACTACCATACCAATCCCAAAATTACGTTTTGAGCTCCTTCTTATTATGAGCCCGTTAGTCTCCCCATGTTTAAGATATACAATGTCCATTAATTAATTTAAGTTACTGACAACTCAATTAATTAATATCTCATCCATGAGTAGTACCACTCAACCTCATTATCATGCCGGAATAAATTCCACCTGCAGGGTTTACATGATAATCCTTATGAGCTCCTCAAGGGGACATCATCAACCTATGACGGACACGGATTCCTTCTACAATCAACAGCACACCATAGAGACAGCACTACTTCCCAACTCACCGAGTTTATTGATTTAATTGCATGTAAATCTCACCCATTGATGAATCAAAGAAATACATACTGCCCTATGTGTCGAGGTTATTGTATAGGGATTAAGAGCACGAACATCCATAATAACTGAGATCAAGTTCTCCTATAAGTCAGTATAAATCGAACGATCTCAAGCGGTCCTGCTCAATACACACAAGTGCACTAATGTGATTCTATAGCCAAGACAAGCTAATACCAAACCACACTACAACCATCCTGATAGAGAGTCCCCGTCTATCTCGATTGTGAGCATCTGTTTATACTTTATAAGGAAACCGATAATATGATCTTCCGCGTGTTGTCGCACAACATATTATCTACAGTATAAAGTAAGTGGACTATTGCATCGAACATATAAATAAATTATAAGATGCAATCATTTGATCATATGATTCTCATTTCAAATTAATTGTTATAACATTGTTCATACAAAAAGCTAGACTTTTAGTATACAATCCAACATTTAGGTGGGAAGCCCAAAATAAAAAAAAAGCAAAGGACGGAGGGAATATTCATATAATAATTTAAAATAATATAATAACACCAAAATATGATGAAAAAAATTGATCTCTTGTGTCCCCTGGCGCACAAGGTGTGTAATCTTATAACATTTTGTTTTAAAAGATATACTCCCTCCGTCCCAGGAAAGTCTGCACCCCCTTCTCGGCACGGAGATTAAGAAAGTGATAACTTTTAGGGGTATTATGGTATTTTATTGATAATAATTTTGGATCTTTATATGAAAATTCTCCAAAAGATGATAAAGTATGTTAGGTGTGTTAGGTATGAGTGATTTTTTTGTAAATAAAGTATATGGGGGAAGGGTGATTGTGTTTGACTTTTTGCTTTTTTAGAAATGTGAAAACTTTTGTAGGACAATCAAAAATGAAAAGTGTGACATTTTAAATGGGATGAAAGGAGTACACTTTAATTAATAAGGATATATATTTTTCAGTGAAAAAGTCGGTTGAAATATGAATAGTATCAATGTTTGATTAAAAAATTTAATTTTTCTTTTAAAAAATAAAAGATACACGTCCGTAACATTTAATATTAAAAGATACTATAATTTTAAAAAAATATGGAATTTGAGATCACGAAACATAGCAAGTTTTATATGATGAAAAAAAGGGATAGAAATGTGAGAAAGAAGGGAGAGTTGAGGAAATTTCCTATTTAAGATGATTTGATTTAGTAGTTAAAATTTAAAGTTAATAAATTCTTCTTAAATCCAAACCCGTTAATTAACATTCTCCACTTAAGATAAACAATTATGTGTACTGAAATGAAAATGATATGTTAGGATTTTTTTTATAGGTAAAAAGAGAAATTTTTTATTGAATAAATGGAGGGAGGTAAGAAGATTACTCACACCTTAAAAAAGTAACAATTTAAGTTGGGATGCGATTCTAATATAATCACAGAATATCTAAAACACGTTTAATTATTGTTCAATGCAGTTCCTAGGGATATTTAACCAATTATGTATGCTACATATTTTCTTCAAAAGATCTTCTTGAAGCGAGCTCCATAGTCTCAGTTTCAACTCTTCTATAACCTTCTCCTCCTTGAATTGTTTGTCTTGAAATATATAGGCATTTCGAGTTCTCTAAATGAGCCAAATAATACACTCCCAGACGCAAATAGAAAAGTTCATTTCATTCTTCCCTCTAAGAAGGCTACTAAATTGAAGTAGTAAGGCAATTCATCTAGATACTATGTGCTGTTAGGATTAATTAAATCCTTACCCCATCTTGTAGTACATTTTTTAATGGGGGACAAGTCTTGTTGCTTTTAGAAAGATTTAAAGTGATAATATTATTAATGAAGCTTTTAGAAAGATATAAACTGATAATATCATTAATGAAAATTGATAATAATTCAGTGAGTTATTTAATGAACAATTTATAGTATAAATAAAATGTGATAACATTTTATAGTAAAAGTGACAACAATATTATCATTTTTTATCGGTAAAACAGTCTCACATAAATCTTTGTCTTATCTAATACTACTACATATTCTCACCTTAATTAATACTTGATTTCAAAATCAAACTAACATAAAATAACACTATTAACTGATTTATTATATATCAATTTAAATCCAAATCAAACATCTAATGTGATTCATATAATATTTTATATTTGTAATTCATGATTTATTTATTTTTTTGTTTCTAAGCAGTGATTTCAGAACCAGACCAGACCGGTCGGTTCAACCGAGAACCGGAGTCGGAACCGGTCCGGAAGCATACCTAAAACCGCTTTTAAGGTCAAACCGGGAAAAATCGGTTTGAACCGGCTCAAATTGGAATAACCGGTCAAATCTGTAACCGACGGTTCCTCTTTCTTTTTTTTCTTTTTTTTTAATTTTTAACTTTTTTTTTTAAATTTCACTTTGAAACTTGAATCGTCGACTAATTTAAGAGCCAACAATCCCGATAATACAAGTGTGAAGAAGGGGAAGTATTGATCTTTATATATAGAGATCTAATACCCCCTTCTCTCCAATAAGAAATCAATGTGTGATGAGAAAAAGAAGGGGAAGCATTAGTCTTTATATAGAGTTCCAATGCTCCCTTCTTTTTAATAAGTAACTAATGTGGGATATTGAATAAAAGAATATGAAGCATTTTATTAAACAAAATATTTACTAAATGTAATTTAATACTAACTCATTATTTGTTTAAATTTGAAATAAATAAATTTATTTTCTTTGTATACAAAAAATAAATAAATTTTTTTAATAAATGATGATTAAAATTAGAATGAATTATTTTCTTTTTATATTAGAATTAACAATTTTCATTTTATTTTTATTTCAATTTCAATATTCATAATTAATTTTCTTTTGATCCATTATTTTTAATAGATGTATATTCACATGTAAATTAATATGTTAAAGTAAATTTATATATAAATAATAAATTATAAAGTTATATAAAAATATTAAATTATATATAAAATAATAAAATATTAAATAATATACAAAATAATAAAATAATAATAAAAAATATATGATTTTCGTTTTTTCCGGTTGAACGGTCTGTCCGACCGTGAGCGGTTAGGTCAACCGGTTTAATCTCCAGTTCGGTTATGAAAACACTATTTCTAAGCATAGAATTTACTCTTATCTTAATTATTAATTATTAAAATATAATTATTTTCAGTACATAATTAAGAAGATTTTATTTAAATCCGATCCACACGCTGCTTTATTTTGTTTATACATTAAAGTAAACTATAAAACTGCAATGATACCTAATAACGTAGCATCAAAAGTGTCAAGTATATGGCAAACATAATGAGAGGAAGGGAAATTTCATGTTTTGATATCATAATTTTATCTTGAGAAATGACATTGCCTGACCAATTCATTTCAGACTATAATTACAATTAATACTGATCCTTTAATTCGTGTTTAATTATCATTTGTGAAAAGTGCAAAGTGGATCTTGACAAAGTGGTTGAATTCGTTTTTATATTTACATTTTTGGATTTTTTTTTACAAACTTTCTTGTAAGACATGGTATATGCGAGACGCGTTAAAGTATTTCTATTATATAGATAAAATATAATTAATTGTTGTGAAAGTATGTTTTTTAAAGTATGATAAATGATGAATTAAAGTATGATTTTAGGGTATTATAATATGATTCATTATTCACATACTTTTACTATTTTACCTATAAAAAAAACATACTTCAGTAATAGGTCGACCCGTCTCACAAGTGTCTTTTTTTTTTTGTAATGGAGACCCAAAAGATAGATTAAATATATCAATTAAAGAATCGAAAGACTCAATCTGTCGATTCAACATTTGAAAGATACGAAACTATTAATTTGGGACTTAAAATTATTGCTCAATTCACACAATCTTGTTGTTTAATTAGATATATATTTTGGTTATATAATTTAATACTCCTATTTATTTTTAAAGTTTAATGTTAATGGTAAGAGTGTAATTGTAATTTTACTTTTATGATTTATGGTTTATTTATTTTTAGGATTTAATATTATGTTTATGATTTAGTGTCAATTGTTAGAGTATAATTATAATAATGTCTATTTTATTTTTAAAGTTTAATATTTATCTTCAAAATTTAATATTAATTAAAAGAATATAATTATAATTAGCAGTAATTAATTAATAAAAGAATTTAAATAAATAAAAAAAGAGATGGGTTCATAAGATATTAATCTAAGTTATCATAAATGGAGAGGATCAGATCAATAATTAATTTAATTAAAATTCATGATAACCCTTTGTCAATGGTATGGTTTGTCTTTATGAAAAAAAAAAAAAAGAAGTTAAAGAAGCAATCCTAATTTCTAAAAATTAAATTAAAACACAATTTTTATATTGTTCCAATTTTGAAGGCAACCCTCTCCCTCCCCCAAGTCCCAAGTTCCCAAATTAGTGCATATGAAAAATCAGTAAATAAAATTGCAAGTTGGAAGTTGATGTCTCCCAAGATATTTGTAGAGTAAAAAAAGCAATTGGATTTTGTGTAGAATAAAGTAGTGATAGTCCATAATTAGATTGAAATGAATGGATAAGTATGGGTGTCAGTAAGACTCTGTTCTGCTACAACAACACTGATGAATCACTGCTGTGCTGCTCCAGTCCAGCTGGTGTGCCCTGCTTTTATAAACCCTCCATCCCTCTCCAATAATATGTAAGAATTTCTTTGAGTTGTCTATGAGTTTTGAAAGCTCATAATCATGCTTGTTTGGGTATTTGATATGATAATCAGGTCTTAATTTTATGTTTGTCTAAGAAATGAGAGATGATACACTAAGAGAGTTGTAATTAATGTGAGAGAAGATAAAAAAAAGATTAATTGAAGTGGGGTTTTATGGAAAATTGGTGGATTATGGATCAAAGTTAGTGTCATGTGAGAGTATGGGATCACTTATTATACTTTAGCATTTCATCTAGTATTTCATTTTTTAATTGTATACCTATCATTATTGTTTTCCTAAGTTAATGTCATATACTCTAGGGTTTATTGGAAGTTTAGCATTTCATTTGGTATTTCATTCTTTAATTGATTTATACCTATCATTATTGTTTTCCTAAATTAATATCACATACTCAAGGGTTTATTGGAAGTTTGTAGGCTATAATTTAATATTTTATGAATTACTAATGAAATATGAAATGTGAAATAGAAAATATTAATCCCTGTGTGAAGCGGTAGGTATATATATATATATATATATATATATATATATATATATATATATATATATATATATATATATATATATATATATATATGTGTGTGTGTGTGTGTGGGGGGGGGGGGGGGGGGGGGGGGGGTAAACACTCAACTAATCTCCTCCTTATTTATGGGTTGAATAGCCTTAAATATTCTATAAGCCTTTAATCCTAAAGGTGAAATAAAACACAAATCAATGTAGTGGATGGTGAACAAGGTGCAAGAAATACTTTGCCTAAGAATTAATTTTGTGTTGGCGTATAAAGCGTGACTTTTAAATTATTCATAAGGAACACCAAGTGCGAATTCCAAAATAAAAATGGCAATTTGTATTATTAAGAGAATTAATCAAGATGAAATTGAAAATGATTGAAGCTTGGGGAGTGATATATTAAATAATAGGAGCGATTAAGAAATTTTAGTTCCTACTGTACAAACTAAGATCAATGTCTCTATTCCTTTTATCCCTTCTACTACCCCAACCAAACAACTCCTAAAATTTGTATGGGTTTTGAAAATCCAACATCGATCTTTTTTTTAATGCAGACAACATAACCCACAGAAAAAAAAAAAGAAAAAAAAAAAAGGGGAAATTTTGTGGAATATGAATGACAATCCAAAGGGCAAGGCCAACATGAGAATGAACCTACTTCACAGGAAACAAGTTCTTTTGAGATTATACATGACAATGAACCCCCTTCTGTGGAATCCATCACAATTTCTTTGGATTCCAAATCCCATCGGAATTGGTCAACAATAACTATTATATAATACGAATTACCACAAAGCAAGATTCAATAACACCAAAAACTTAAATCAGTGTTGAATGTTGTCTACATTATACAGCCACAAGTTTTAGACATTGTCACAGTGGCTCCGATGCCGGGCTAAGCTCCCTCGGCAAGTGTTCCCTTTGATGTGCTGATATAGAGTACTGCATTCAAGCAAAATCTAGTGAGATGCTACTTAAACCAGATATTGTAAAGATCAGTAATAAACTAACTGTTGGCTACCATTATTTCCTCGAATGAAGGCGTCCCCATATTTGTTCTTCAGCTGCCCATTCACGTACTCCTCCGTCTGTTCCATAGCGATATTCATGTATCCATCCAAACATGCAAGAATACCTGTACAAAAACATTGCCAAAACAGAATGATGCATCACATTGTGCTCCTGGTGCCATGACCAAATATAGTGAAGTGAGTACCCAGAGCACTATTTCAGATATTTATACAATTGAGCAAACATTTTTCCTTTAAACTTAAGCCAAAATTATCTCAATGAAGAATTTTAAAAGTTGGAAACTATTGGCTTAATTATAAGTCTCAATACAACTATACAAGAAAAGGGACAGCAGGTGCAAAAGTCACGCAGAACTTTTGGCCTTGCCAATAGCACTAGCTCAACGAGTCAGTGTTGAGAAGGCGCTAGCCCTGAAGTCCCCCTCACCCTCTATCTTCATGCATCAGGGAAGCAATTCTCCATGTGGATAGGCCAATGGTACCAGAGTAATCCTCTAAAGAACAGACTTTGAACTAGGCCCTAAAACTGTTAAGTTTGGGAGCTTCAAAAGTTCCATTGTTTTGGCTTACGAGGCTATCCACTCTTCATATTGTTGGTCAACATTGATGGTGTCTAAGGTTTTTTGAATTAACTAACTTAAACTATACTCATTGGTATGAACGAGCTTGTAAGTCAACCTACCTAGATATGCTCACCACTTACAAACCAATGCTTCAAAAAGTTTAAAGTCCCAAACCAAAATCTAACCACACTATTCTTAGTTTTTGTTCTATTTGAAACAAACAGAAACAGCTGGTTTCGGTTAGAGTGGTGGTTTTCCATTTTTTTTTTTTAAATGTTATTTCATATCTAATCTCAGCCATTGACTTCAATTGAAAAAAAAAAAAACCACTGATTATGTTAGGAAATAAATCTATCTGGAACATACTTGTGTAATAAACTTTTTCAGGTATGGTTTTCCATAACAAAACCAATACGACAATTTTGTTTTACCCGCCGCCATTATGGCAGTTCCAATTTCCGCTACTTCAGAGATATATCTACTCCTATCTGGCGTAACAGTTGACATTTAAGCCAAATACATGATCAAAACCCAACACAATTTTCTGAATGAAAATGAATACAATTCATCATGACTATTTCTAGAGCTATGACTAATTTGACAGTATTCTCTTAGAGTCACAATAGTATAGAATTATTACTGAATTTAAATACGTACAAGAGAAAAAATAGGAAGATAAACATAACCAGGTGACACCAAAGTGAACACAGACCACACAAATACCACAAAACTGATAATTATGTTTTTAAAAAATGAAATTTGAATAAAACACCCAACAGTATAACACACAACCCACTATAATTAGAGTTACCTTTTATTTACCAAATTCTTTCTTTCTTTTATTTTTTGTTTTCATTGTAATTTTTTGTTTTCACTTCCGCTACCTCGCTCATTCTCGCTTCTAACTCATCACAACACAATTCTAGAAGACCCACCACTAACTCCTCCGAACTCCGCCATCCAATCACTCACAGCCCTTTGAAAACGTCCACCTCACACCTCCCAGAAAATCCTCTTAAAAAGTTTGACAACTCTAATTTTAACTCATCTATCACCAATTCATCATCCCATGGTTCTCTCAGTGATTAACTTAGGTTATCCAGCATAAAACAAAAAACAATAATAGACATAATAAAAAAATAAAAGAAAATAAGAAAGAAATTGGTAAATAAAAATACCTCTATAATCAACCCCTGAGTTCAATTTGACCACAACAGGCCGCCCCCGAATTGATTTGAGAAAATCAGCTGGAGTTTTCGTAGACGAAGGTTTCTCTCCAGCACCACTCATTTTTCAAATTAATCGCAATAGATTCCTAAAAGAAGGCACAATTAGCATAGCCTCACAGCAGAACCGACTAAGCCAAATCTCTTATCTCTAGCAAATACAGGTTAATTGGCGTGTTCATTTTCATTTTACTGGTGAGAGAAGAAATTGCTGCAAAGTTTTCTTTTTCTTCCAACCAAATTAAAATAAAAAAAAAAGAGGGAGAGAAAACTAAATCCATTTCAAAAATAGGTACTAAGTATAATAATAGTAATGCATAAGAACCTGAAAATTTAGCAGGGCAGGAGGTAGGAGACACAATCGCTCTGACACAGAGTTCTTCCACCGTTCGACGATACGGTGGCCGGCGATGGCGTGAGGGGATACCGAGAGAAAGAGGCGAGCGAGAGCGAGAGCGAGAGAGAGAGAGTGAGGGATTAAGCCCTAATTTCTAAAATTATCAATATGTATTTTGGGCTGGATTTTGGTGGGCCTGTTGCTGTTTGCAAGTTGGGCTGTCGTGGAGAGTACGGATAAGAGTAAGGGTTCTGAATATATATTGGGCCACATACTATTGGGCTCGAAATGTATGTTACAGCTTTATGCTTAAAATGAATGATCTGATAAAAGAATTTGATTCTTCTGCCGCAATGTGTTAAAATATTGTTATTGATATTATATCCCACCTCAAACATAGGTCAAGACCCAAGAGTAAAACAATAGTCCAAAGGAAGCCATCAGGCCCAACATCTAGCAAGCCGCGAGAATACGAGGTTGAGGATAAGGCCTAATACAAAAATCGATAATAGATGGAGGTCCAAAAGCCAAGAATGATAAAGCTCATTTCCGGTTGAATACATACACGTAATACTGGCTTGGTACGAGCTTAGTATCATCATCATCCTCGGCAGAGCCGACCTTAATTAGGTTCGACTCGCCTGAGAATAAATTCGGTTAACTCTCCAGTTGTTAGCTCATCCAAAACTTAATTACATATGAATACCTCAAAATAGATAAGAGAAGGTCGCTCTCAACATCTTTAACAATAGACATTATACAAATGACATGATACACCTACCAATTAATGACAATCCTCTATAGAATTGAGACCACCTAGATAACACACTTTTGGCCAAAAAAAAAAAAAAAAAAAGTCCCCAAAAGGCTGCAAATTCGATTCCTTCCAAGACACATGGTGCAACCTAATTAGTCCAAGTCATTTGCACAGAGTAATAGCATGTGTAGTGACTTTTGGGGGAACATATAAATAGCCAGCCATATTAATCTTCAATAGTAGTTTTGATCACTTCATCTTCTTACTTGGGGGTGTCAATTTTATCCGCAGATGCGGGTATCCGGTGGATAATACCCTATAGGATACAGATATGGTGGGGTATTTTGAGTTTTGCATAGGGTAGTATTCGCACCCGCATTGAAATGTTGAGGGTAAGTGTAGGGTATGGATTTTATAAAATACTCAATTACCCTACCCGATTACCCATTTATTTATATGTATTATGTGTATTATACATTTTATAGTATATAATATAATATATGTTAATTATATATTTATATAATGAGTGAGTCTCTTGTGCGCCCGGATACACGAATTTAGATCCGTGCCCCTTTACAATTTAAACTCCCTAACAATACACAGATTTAAATAGAATAGAGAGAGGAAGTGTTGTGTTCACATAGGGACACAAACCGTGTCTTCGTGTCCCCGGGAGCGCATGAACTTTTGCCTTATATATATATATATATATATAATGAGCACACAGATTTAGATCCGTGCCCATTTGCAATTTTCGTGCCCCTTTACAATTTAAACTCCCTAGCAATACACATATTTAAATAGAATAGGGAGAAGAAGGGTTGTGTTCACATAGGGACACGGACTTTGTCCCCGTGTCCCCGGGGGCGCATGAGCCATTGCCTTATATAATATATATATATATATATATATATATATATATATATATATATATATATATATATATACATAAACTTTTTATTTCATTTATTTGTATGAGAATGATTAATTGATCATCCGTTATTGGTATGATCGTGAACTATCATTATATACAATTGGGGATGTGCAATATCTCCGTAAAATACGGTAGACAAATCACAAATAAAAATACATACAATGACTATAGACAATATATATACCAAAAATAGATTGGTCAACTATTTCCCTTAATACCCCCGTCAAGCGTTGCGTGGGATGTAAGCAAACGCAAAGCTTGGACCGCAAAAGCTCAAAAGCTGGACGAGGGAGACCCTTGGTAAAAATGTCCGCAAGCTGAAGATTGGAAGGGACAAAATGGCAGGGCTGAACGAAAGCACAGACACATCACTGAAACTGGTCTCTCTATGTGCATGGCCATCCGGGTGTCCGCAAAATTGGCCAAGGAATGACCAAGGCCGCGGAGGAACCAGTGGCTTTTGTCACTCTCCTCCACAGGCCGCTGTATAGCCGCCAATTGGTCACAAAGAAGCTTGAAGCGACGCCCATATTCTTCAACACTGGAGTCATCGCGACGCAGAGACAAAAGCTGCTCGCGGAGTTGATTGGCGCGAGACAAAGAGGCGTTGGCAAAGGAAGCCTCCAGTGCACGCCAGGCAGATGCGGAGGAGACGCAGTCGAGCACTTCCGACATCGCTTCGGGCTCGAGGGTGGCGTACAACACGCCCAACAGCTTTTGATCACGGAGAAGCCACGTAGAATAGGTCGGGTTTGGGGAAGCCTGGCCATCAGCGCCGGTGAGAGTTTCAGGGGGAGCAGGAGACTTGCCATCGATGAGATCCAACATTTCGAAGGTGGTGGCCATCGATAAAAACTGCCTCTTCCACATCAAGTAAGTGGTGGCTGACAACTTGATTTGGACGAGGTTGATCATGGCGGTGGTCTGAGAAGAGGCCATGGCAGCGAGAGAAAGAAGGAGGAAAATAAGGCTGCCGGAAAAAAAATAGAGAAGGAGAAGAGGAGCGGCGGGCAGAAGCGCCAACTAGGGTTACAGAGAAGGTAAAATTTAGGGTTTCCGGAAACCCGCTGATACCATATGAGAATGATTAATTGATCATCCGTTATTGGTATGATCGTGAACTATCATTATATACAATTGGGGATGTACAATATCTCCGTAAAATACGGTAGACAAATCACAAATAAAAATACATACAATGACTATAGACAATATATATACCAAAAATAGATTGGTCAACTATTTCCCTTAATAATTTGTAGTTAATTTGTTAATAGTATTGGATTAGTTTGTTTAACTATGCAATACTCCCTCGCCGAAAGGTCTCATTTTACTATATTGAGCGTTTCATTCAAAGGTTCCTATTTTTCCCTTTTAAGTAATACAACTACCCAATACACATAAAATTATAATAACACTCCTTAATCCACGTACTAAAAGCAGACAACCACCTTTGCTCGGAACGGAGAGAGTACTTGTATTTTTATTTAATTTAAATTTTAATTGTGTTGAACTGTTACATAATGCGAGAGCTACTTGATTATATTTTGAAATAATTTTTATATTATAAATCTCATAATATGTAGCATTAATAATGATTCTATTAAAAAAAATTAAATACCAAATTCAAGTCATATATATATAGGATAAGGTAGGTCGGGATTTACAAATAGGATAGATCGGACATTAATAATTCGCATTATTTTTTAAAATTGCGGGTAGCTGTTTACCCACGGATTATGCATGTACCCGATGATAATATTCGCACCCTATTCGATGATTAATAAGATAGGGGTAAAGGTAGTAAAAATAAGGTTGAGGGTAATATGTGGAGTAGGTATACTCATACTCTACCATACCCTACCCGTTTAAACACCTATTCTTGTAAAAACGGTTGAAGGATTGTGAGTGTAGAAACAACTCACATAAATGCAAGAAGAATATGCTCATATTTTTCATGGATCTTGTTCGATGTTCTTTGTTCTTGTTTAGTCCATTAGCCACTCTAAGACCTATCTAACATATACAATAAGAACAAATCATCAACAAATATGATGCTGTAAGCCTCTCGGAATAGTTTTGAATTTTCTATTACTTCATCTTATCTGGTTTCTTATTTAGTTTTATAAAAAAGACACAAATTACATTTTTGTTCTTCACAAAATAAAATTTTATAAGTGTTATGTTTCTATGTTGGACATTTGTAGTCAAAGTAAAATAAATTAAAATTAATAGGGAAAAAAAAACTGTGCTCCACATGTTAACTAAAATTTTATCCTTTTTATAATTTGGGGTCATCCCAAAGTGATGCACCACTGCACTCTAGGATTAGAGTTTAAATATAAAATAGGATGTAGTAAGTAATTAGTACTCCCTCCGTCCCACGTATTTTTACCCACTTTTCATTTTGGGGTGTCCCACGTATTTTTACCCATTCCATTTTTGGCAAAAATACATAATATTTTATTACCTACTTTTTACAATCCCAATATCTTTAATTATTTTTTACACTTTATTCATCATTCCCAATAACTTTATTTACTTTTTCTTTTTAAATTACTAATTTATCCCTACTTTCTCTTACATTATATATTAAAAAAATAAAACGTCTTAATCTCCGTGCCCGTACAAACGGGTAAAAATACCCGGGACGGAGGGAGTATTATTTTTCTTAAAACTTTAATCTAAGTAAAAGTTAACATCGTTCAATAGACATGCACCCCGGTTCGGAACCGCCGGTTCCGGTTCCGAACCGGCGGTTCCGGTTCCAACGGAGGAGGAACCGGAACCGAACCGGGGTATAGGGTGTTCGGTTCGTGAACCGGCGGTTCCGGTTCCGGTTCGGAACCGCCGGTTTTTCGGTTTTTTTTTTTTTTTTTTTTTTTTTGCATTTTTTTGTTTCTTTATGTTATATTTTTTTCGGTTTTTTTTTTTTTTGCATTTATCAGTTATTATGTGTAATTTATTTATTAAATAAATGAAACATGTGTAATTGAAAATGAAAATATTGAATTTGAATTAATGTAATAATAATATCATTAAAATTGAAAACATGATGTATCATGTATGCACTATGCAATATTTCAAAGTTGATATTAAATTCATAATAATCAAACAATATTAATTAATGTGATCACATAAAAAATTTAATTATTAAAGTCTAACCCATTACAATTTACAAATGTAGAAGTGTAGAGAAAACTACAAGTTTACTTCCATGTCAACTACTCTATTGTTACACTTCAAAAATTTTAAAAATACAAACTTTATAAGATAAAATACAACAACATAATAGAGGAAAAAAAAAAGTAAAAAAAAAGGACTTGAGCTTAAATTTAGGGTTAAACTTGAAAATTCAAGTTCAACTTAAATTTAAGTTGCCTACGTATCCTCGAAAGGAATCAAAGCCCACGTAGTTCTCTTAACTTACCTCAACTTACCTCTTTGGCTCTGTGGAGGTGAATGGTGATGGCTTTTTTTGTTTACTCTACCAATCTAACTCGCTTCCATATTCCGTAATTTCATCATCCGATCGGTCTTCTTCAATTTGATTTTGAATCCGTCTTTCCGTCTTTGACCAATCATCAAGCAAACACAAATTTTCTAAATTTGTCACACTTAAATTGGATCGTGTCGGATCCAAAGTGAGATTACCAAGACTAAATGCTTGTTCGACGGCAACCGTAGAGGCGGGAGATGCAAAAACCTCTTTTACAATCAATGATAAAATAGGGAATGACTTTGTTCTCCTTGACCACCACTTCAAAATATCAAAACTAGTTCCGCTTGTTTCAAACTCAAAAGTGTTAGTAAAATATGAATCAAGTTCTTGAAAAGGATTAGATATCACCCGTGCACGTTTTTGAGATCTAGCATCATAAAAACTATAAAATTTTTGAAGAGCATCATATTTCCTAGAATTATCAACACTATCACTACTATCATCACCACTAGATTGATCATCATTTGTACCATTTTGTTCTTTATACTCCTTAAAATGTTCCTTTAGTAGATTATAAGTACTTGCAACTATGTCTTTAGGATTAGGAGCTTGTTGTCTAGTAGGAGAATCACAATTAGCATACAATGAATCATAGTAAAGTGTTAACAATTCTTCTAAACCATCTGTTCTAATACGTGGGTCCAACAATTTAGCAACTAAACACAAGTCCGGGATTTGAAAAAAATATTTTAACCACTTAGATTTCATGGAAAGAATAGCATTTGACAACAACGGGTGTGCTTCATTAGCACTAAAAACCATAGCAATTTTAACACAATTATCAACAACTAAATTTGAAGTAGGATAATAAACACCGGATAGTTCTTCCGTAGCATCATTAAAAATTTGCAAAATATCACATAGAGTATAACATGTGTCCCATTGATTAGCAAACAAGATTTGACCACCCGCATCTTGTGAGTAAAAAGCACAAATATGATCTTTATAATCAAAAGAGTCATGCAACATTTTATACGTTGAATTCCAACGAGTTGAAACATCTAAAGGAAATTTTTTTGGGCGAATGTTCACAGAATGACAATATCTTTTCCACCTTTTAGTAACGGAAGGGTTTCTCATTATATACCATATAGCACTTTTAATAGGTTGAATGTGTGTTTTCAAAGCATTTATACCATCTTGAACACATAAATTCAATATATGACAAATACATCTAACATGAAAAAATCTACCACCAATTGAGGGTTTGCAAATATCAATAAGACTTTCTAAACTAGCCGTATTAGCACTAGCATTATCAAATGAGATTGTAAAAATCTTTGTAACTAAACCATATTCTTGCAAAATAGTACTAATTTTGTGAGCAATATTAACGGCGGTATGAGGAACATCAAATGATCTATAAGCAATTAATCTTTTTTGCAAATTCCATGAACTATCAATCCAATGACAAGTAATACCCATATAATCCGCTTTTTGCCAAAAATTGCTCCAAATATCCGAACATATAGACACTTTATGAGGTAATTGTTGCAAAATTTGTTTTAAAATCAAACCATACTCTTTAACAACTTTAGCAACACCAAGTTTACATTTATTACGATGCAAAGGTGGGGCTTGAAGATTTAAAGTGAGATTTACCCAATCTTGAAAAAAAGCATTTTCGGCAAAGTTAAATGGCAAATGTTTGGTGCACATAAGTTTAAGGTATAATCTCAAATAATTAGGTTCATCAAATTTAAAAAGAGTGTTACCCGACGCCGATGAACCTTCTCCTCCGGAAGAGGCCGTGAACCCTCGTCCTATTTGTGTTTGACCGGTTGAGATGCCAATCTTGTCCGGATGCTTCGAGTTGATGTGCTTGATGAACGTTCCATATCCTCCGCCATGCTTGAATTTATACTTAGTGCCACAATAGTTGCAAATAACTTTGAATTCATTCGAATTCTCAATCGCCTCCTTCTTGAAATGAATGGAAAATATATCGGAACGTAACACTTGTTGGGAACTTCGAGTCGATCCTCCGCCTCCGCTAGAGCCTCCGGCTCCGTCTCCGGTACCCGTACCCGTACCACCCGAGGTTGGTTGACTTCCACTCGCCCTTTGTTGTGATTGACCTTGAGTATTATCGTTGTCATCGTCGGAGGGGAAATCATCTCCAAGTATCTCCCTAACATTTAAGTTGAACAAATGAGGGGAGATTTCTTCATCCGAAGGAATATTTTCAAGTTCAATATCTTCTAGAGTTGGTGGAAGTTGGCGTAGTTCACGTGGAGGTGGTGGAGGACAATTTAAGGTGTTGGGTATGGATTTTCCTCTAGATGAAGAAGGTGAGGCACCGGATGAAGAAGAACCTCTTCTAGACATTTTTTTTAAATTGAAAATAAGATGAATATATAAGATTTATGAACTAAAACTAAGAGACTAGAAGTAGAACTATAGAAGTATACTAATTAGTAGTATATGTATGGGAAAGAATAGAAAATTATAATGAGAGAATTGAAATGAAAGTGATAATAAGATAATTGAAATAAAATACTACAATTTGAGATGAGATGAGATGAGATGAGATTGAGAACTTGAGTAGTTGAGTAGAAATGTAGAATCAATCAAGAATGTGGAATAGATTCAAATTGAGTATAGAAGAATAAGTAGTGTAGAGAAGAGAGTGTAGTAGTAGTAGAAGAAGTAGTAGATTGAATGTGAATGTTGTGTGCAAAAATTGATCACACTTGGAGGGTATTTATAGAGGATTGGAAGTGATCTCATCCATCCATTTCAAATTTTAAACACAAAAAAATCTCAACCCTTGAATTTAAAAAAAAAAAAAAAAAAATCGGCCGGAACCGCCGGTTCACCGGAACCGCCGGTTTGAACCGGAACCGCCGGTTCCGCCCTACATCTCCGCCGTTGATCTTCAACGGTCACACGATCTCGGCCGCACGTTTGAATTTTCAAAATTCAAAAAAGCCCGCTCTCCCGCCCAAACCGCCGGTTCGAACCGGAACCGCCGGTTCACCTCCCCAACGGTCACTTTTTTGGGCCGTCGGATCTCCAACGGACAGTCGATCTTGGCCGTTCAAAAAAAAAAAAAAAAAAAAAAAAAAAAAGAGGAACCGCCGGTTTTAACCGTGAACCGGCGAACCGCCGGTTCGAACCGGCGGTTCCGGTTTGTGCTATGCTGGAACCGAAACCGAACCGTGTTCTACCGGTTTCGGTTTCTTTTTTTACGGTTCCGGAACCGGCGGTTTCGGAACCGGCGGTTTCGGTTCCGGTTAAAACCGGCGGTTCCCCGGTTCGAACCGCCGGTTCCGGTTTTTTTGTACATGTCTATCGTTCAAGTGTATCCGTATACTAAAATTTGTCTCATTTTAAATTTATTTACTGGTAATAAACAAATATCTGTAATTTCATTCATCGCGCATAGAATATCTGATAAACTTGATGATACGATGGATCGCTTCTCCATCTCCTCCACCCTTCAATGCATCACCGCTGCATCACCTTTCTCCACCGCCACCCTCGCCAGAAAACACCACTACACCACCCCCACCACTTCCGCTACCTCCCTCATTGTCGCTTCTAACACCTCACAAGACAATTCTAGAAAACCCGCCACTGACTCCTCCGACCTCCGCCGTCCCATTACTCACAACCCTTTGAAAACTTCCTCCTCACACTCCTCGCACCTCCCAGAAAACCCTCTTAAAAAGTTTGTCAGCCCTAATTTTAACTCATCTATCACTAATTCATCATCCCATGGTTCTCTCAGTGATAAGCTTTGGTTATCGAGTAAACTTTCTCCTCCGCCACCTCCCCCTCCGCCTCCCTTGCAAGAAACACCCCAAGAGAATGAAGTTGACGAAGAGATTTTCGAAAAATCAGAAGAAAATGATAAAGAAGTGGAGTTTAGGGAAAGAGGCAAGATATTTGTGGGAAATTTACCACTTTGGATAAAGAAGAATGAGATTGCCGAGTTTTTCAGGCAATTTGGACCTATAAAGAATGTGATTCTGATTAAGGGTCATGATGAACTAGAGAGGAATATGGGATTTGGGTTTGTGATTTATAGTGGGGATACTGCTGAAAAGGCTGCAATGAAGGCTGTGGAATTTGATGGGGTGGAGTTTCATGGTAGAGTATTAACTGTGCAGTTGGATAATGGTAAAAGAATCAAGGGGAAATATGCAGAGAGGTCAAGGTGGGTGGAGGGCAAAGAAGAGGGTAGGGAAGAGTACAAATCTAAGTGGCATGAAGAAAGGGAAGGTTCAAGAAAGGGGTTGCAGAAGGTTCTGGAGTCTCAACCAGAGAATTGGCAGGAGGTTGTGAGAGCTTTTGAGAGGATTAAGAAGGTAAAATATGTGTTTTGATATTCATGCCCTTATTTCTGATGTCAGTGCATTTTAATTCATTTTTTAACCTGTGGTTTAGTTATAAATTGCTTCATCGCAGATAGAAGATTTAAGGACACTGCATTTGGAATAAGTTGAAGAGATTAATTGCTAACATGCTTAGGGAATATGATTTATTGTCTAATGCTCTATCTTCTACTAGAATGAGAATCACTGAGCTTTAGGAGCTTAGCGGTAGCTTATGATTCTTGTTATATTCTCATAGTTTTTACTCTTGAGAACTGAAAATTATTACTGAAATAATGTGATATCTCTTGCTTTAAACTAGCACATTCCAGATGAGGCAAAAAGATTGTAGCTTCATTTTCATGAAACATGTTTATGCTTGCATATGTACGTAGATAAATCCGAATCAGCTCTTTCATACGAGGAATAGGATAGTCTCTTTTAAATTTTCTCTTTTTTGCATTTTACTCCATAGCCTATTCACCATTTGTAATTCTTATTGTTTGTAGCCCTCCAGGAAAGAGTTTGGGTTGATGGTGAACTATTATGCAAGGCGAGGAGACATGCATCGTGCACGTGAAACATTTGAGAAGATGCGGGCCAGGGGAATTGAACCAACATTACATGTATATACAAAGTACATATTATCACATTTCAGTTTGATCTCTCAATGAATTTTTTGTCCTGTGTACATATTTCTTTTTTCAGACTTAATCATGTCCAGTGGCTACAAGTAGCTGAAGTTTATAATTTATCAATTGACATTGCCGTTGTCATGGAATTTAAGAGTCATTGTATATGTTGTTGAATGCCTTTGATCAGTTTGAAATAACTCATACAAACATTTGACTGTTCTAAACTTCTATGTGTGCAGAAATTGGTGCAGTTTTCAAGACATAAAAATGGCATTGCACCATTTTCATATTTTAAGTATCAAGTTGTAATGTTCATCAATTATTAAAAAAAAATTGAATGAAATTTTCAATGTGCAGCCTCATTCATGCTTATGCCGTAGGAAGAGACATGGAAGAAGCATTGTCATGTGTGAGGAAGATGAGGGATGAAGGAATTGAATTGAGTTTGGTGACATACAGTATAATTGTTGGAGGATTTGCCAGAATTGGGAATGTTGAGTAAGTATTACATGAAGAACTTCATTTTCTATTTAAATATTATTAAATTGATTATTTAACTTTGTTTTGTTCATTCACTCTTGTTGAGGATACCTATTTATATGAAATTACATTGTATTAAGTGCTCATCCAAACTGTTAAGAGCTCAAGTTTAATACTTTACATCATATTCTGCTGTAGAAAGCAAATGAATTTATGTAAGTGGAGGAGATGCATAGTTTGAGATACTTTAATGTAATTGAGATAACAGGGCATCTGGCCACAGACAATTTGACTTCTTCTTCTTCTTGCACTGTCACACGTAGCTAGAACAAAATAAAAGGCATGCTTTCTTACTCTTATTATGTTATTCTGTTGTTATTCTACACATGTCATATAGAGATTTGATTTTCACTAGATACTTAATGAATCACCAAAAAATGAAAAAGCAACCTTGCTAATAATTTTACTTGTAGTTGCAGTACTTTTTTCGTTCTATCCTTCTTTCTCTAGAAATACCAGTTTGGAACTTTTATCATTTAAAGATTGCAGTTGTCTAATCTACTTTAGTGCAAGAGCCCCTATTTTTTTTGCTAACCTCTCCTTTCCTCATTTATCAGATGTTCCACATTTTGTTTTCCCACTATTCTAATGATTTATATTTGTACCTGTTTTTTTATCTCATTATTATACAATATGTGATTCTCTTCCTTTAATATTGTTTTTCACTGTTTCACAAAGAGCTGCAGAACATTGGTTTAAAGAGGCGAAAGAGAGACTTCCAGCCTTGAATGCAATCATATATGGGAACATAATTTATGCTTATTGGTGAGTTAATTTTAGGTTTTCCATGATATTAATATATTCCACAGTGCAAATTTGCTCATGTAAATGGTGAATGAATTTCCACAGGACTTTCTGAAATAGGATATGTTGGTTTGCATGAATCCTGGCATATCTTTGTGCTGATATGTTTTCTATTTGTTTAGTATATGTTGGTTTTAATTTAGAGATTGACTTGATGGTGCGGAAATCTATTAGTCTCCAATTGTTCATATTGCTGCATTTATATTTATTGATCTGTGGGAATCTTAAATATCTTTCGACTCTGCCATTTATTTTCTACTGCTCAAGCTGTGGTTCTTAAAGCTAGTTTTAGAGAACAATTTTCTTATTCATTAATCATTTACTCAATTATCTATTTTCTTGCACTTATTATGCTGGATTTATCAAGGCCTATGATGGATTGATCTGCAGCATCTAATATTTGAGAGTACATCAAGGCCTTATAGTGGCCTTTAAGACACTTTCATTGCTTGCAAATCATAATATATTTATATACATGCCTCATGTCTTGACTGGGTCAATACCTCCTTATAGTTGCCTGCCAACTTTTTATCTTAATTTCTATGCCATGTTTGCAGATTTTTTTTAATAAACATCATTTGTTTGTCCTCCTCATCTTTTGTATTTGAAATAATTCAGTCAAACGTGCAACCTAAACCGTGCTGAAGCATTGGTCAGAGAGATGGAAGAAGAGGGAATAGATGCTCCAATTGACATTTATCACACCATGATGGATGGTTATACTATGATACAAAATGAAGAGAAATGTGTGATGGTGTTTGATAGATTAAAGGTAAATATTTGTGTAATTAGTCCAAGCGTCATTGATTTTTAAGGCCATTCTTCTAAATTAAGAACTTTTAAACATGTTTTTGAATTACTACTAGTATCACGGAATGTGAAGTTCGTTTTCTCAAATTTAGAATTTGTTGATTTAAATATTTTTGTTTATTATCTATAAAGGGACTATTATTCAACACAAAGCTTTTGTGGTTTTTTTTATTTTTTATTTTTTGGGCACTTGACTGTTTTAAGCAGAATATGTGGTTGGCTATAATTTGAAAAGCATGATCACCTTATAGTATATAATTTTACGGTAGGATATAGTTTGACTCGCCATGGTCTTATTATATATTTCACTGCTTTAGGACATTGAAAAGATAGAGTCTTGCCCTTTCCACAGTCGGACATAAATTTTCTTCTGGGAGTAGATAAGTTGATTTTTTTTATTCAGAACTCTTGAGATAACTAATTTGAAATAAATAATAAGAGGAACTCATAATCAATCTTGAAAAAAATTGGTGCTATTCATTTAGAATATTTCAGTTATTCGTTTATGTTTAAAGGGAGTTTACTCCATGACATTTGTTGTTTCTACAGGAATGTGGCTTTACGCCTACGATAATTACGTATGGGTGTCTCATCAATCTTTATACCAAGGTAGCTATTTGCTATGGATAATCTGGTTTCCCTCTGCCTCCCTGGAACTCGTGATTTATGTGTCTGCGCATCATTTCATAATTTACAAGATATTCAGTATAGATTAGTTCACATATCTAATACAATTCAGACTATATAATGATGGTGATCCTATGATTACTTCTTATTTGCCTAGAATTAAAATAAAATATCTTGTTGACTGTTATAGGATTGCCATTAGGATTTTTCACTCTTTCCCCTATTAGTTTGCTCTCTCCCTCTCTTACTTAATGCCTTCGGGATACTGAATTAGTGGTCTGGGAATCTGCTTGTTGATGAAAAAATCAGTTTACAAGTATCAGAAATTTTATATTCTTGTCTTGAGTACTTTTGTCAAATATTACGTTATTGAAGATGGAATCCGTTCTTACTAACTAATTGACTTTTCTTTCCTCTTTCTTTATAATCCATTCTCACTTAAACATTCATGTAAATAATCTTCTGATTGTTCTTTCATTAATTTTCATAGCACATGCTTCTTATATTTTTTATACATCAACTTTGAGTGTCAATGCAGATAAAAGCATAAATATGCATCTACTATTTTGGTTTAAAACATAGTTGCACTTCTGAATGATTTAATAGCCTATTTTATTTGTAAAAGCATGGTTACGGTTGAAGGTGTTTTCTTCTGTTCTCTCTGTCTCTCTCAAAGTTTGTCTTCCTTGGAAATCTTATTGCCTTTTTCACCTCTGCAGATGGGAAAAGTTCATAATGCTTTGGAAGTCAGTGAGATGATGAAACAGGTGGGTATAAAACATAACATGAAGACGTATTCCATGTTGATCAACGGTTTTATAAAATTGAAAGATTGGGCAAATGCCTTTTCAATTTTTGAAGATGTAGTCGGTGATGGTTTGAAGCCTGATGCCATTCTTTACAACAATATAATAAGAGCATTTTGTGGGATGGGCAACGTAGAACGTGCTATTCGTACTGTAGAAGAAATGAAAAAGGAAAGACAGAGACCAACCCTAAGAACATTTATGCCCATAATTCATTCTTATGCGAAAGCTGGAAACATTAGAGGTGCCCTCAATGTTTTTGATATGCTGAGGAGATGTGGATGCATTCCCTCTGTGCAGACGTACAATGCGTTGATTCTTGGCCTTGTTGAAAAGCATCAGGTACATTATTCAATGAAACAGATGTCTAAGATCGTATAGTCATTACTCCTTCCATTCCAAAATAATTGATGTTTAAGAAAATTTCATGATTGCTTAATTATAATAAACTAGCTAATCTATGTTTATTTAATAAGCATTAATTATATAAAACACTTTTTCTTTCTTTATATTGATTGAGGTTAATATTGGAAAATCCTACAGATTTTACTCTTGAATTCCTAAACCATCAAGTAATTTGAGATAATTTTATTTTTCATCTTTTTTTAAGTATACCATATTAGGTTCTCATAAGATGTGTTCTTGTATGAACGTTTGAATGTAGTAACTCAAGAATTTCACTTGTCTAACTAGTTATCTTCCTCTTTATTCTCTGTAGATGGACAAGGCTGTGACTATATTAGACGAGATGTCGCTTGCTGGGGTAAGTCCCAATGAGCATACATACACAACCATTATGCAAGGCTATGCATCCTTGGGTGATACCGGAAAAGCATTCGAATACTTTTCTAAAGTAAAAAATGAAGGGCTTGAGCTTGATGTTTATACTTACGAGGCCTTACTCAAGGCATGCTGCAAATCAGGCAGAATGCAAAGTGCTTTAGCAGTGACAAAGGAGATGAGCTCTCGAAATATCCCCAGGAATACTTTCATCTTCAACATACTAATTGACGGGTATGGATTAGTTTACACTTATGTTCCATTTTCACACCTTTGCTTTTCTCTCAACTTTTTTTTTTCCTTTGATACAGATGGGCTCGTCGAGGTGATGTTTGGGAGGCTGCAGATTTGATGCAGCAAATGAGACAAGAAGGTGTGCAACCCGATATCCATACTTTCACTTCCTTCATAAATGGCTGTTGCAAGTCTGGAGACATGCTGGTAATTTTATAAGCATTTCACCATACTTCATTTTCCTCGTATATTTAAGAGAGAATTTTCCTGTTATCATCAAAATCTTAAAAAGAAAATAAATTAAATGAAATGGAAAATATGATTCTTTTAAATCTGAAGAGTTGAGGGTAATCTGATGTGCAAAGGGTAGACTATCACATTTACCCTTTTTACTGAGGTAAATAAACATTCCATTATATGTTGGCAATATGTGATTTTCAACTTATTATCTTGGTTAGTAAGTTTCTGTGGGACCATTTCTCTTGAAGATTTAACCATTCGATACTTGGGATCAGACACAAATATAAGCTAGATTTACTTTGGTTCACCTAGCGACTTGACCCTTTTTTCGCATGAAGTTGAATTCCTTTCTTCGTAGTGTCACTGTTATGAAGCAAAATAGGGTTCACGGTCGACGGGGGCGGGCTTGGGTCCACTTCCGTGGGCTGCTCTTATTTATTTTATATTTACTCTTATTTATTTTATATTTAATTATAATAATGTTTAGGGCTTGAGCCCATTGTTCGTGGGCTAGGTTTTAGGTCCTTAGGGTTTGGTTTATTTCCTTTTTGGTATTAGTGAGTAATATTATTTAAGGTGTGATTAGGGTTTATGTATTGATATCAAAACATTATTGGATTAAGGAGCCTGGAGGCTATTGGGCAAACGGAGTTCTCCATTTGATTGGGCAAGCGGTATCTACCGTTTGATTTTCTTTTCTTTTCTCTTTTTCTTTTCTTTCTTATTTTTCCATCCTAACAATTGGTCCGACTTGCCGGATCCCGTTCCCGTCGACATGTCAATGACCCGTTCCACTAGAGAGATATTCGATAAACTCGAGGCTAATCGGGCGGAGATGAAGAAGGCGATAGCTGAAATTTGGGCTAATATGGGTGAACTTTCGAAGGAGATTCTGAAACTCTCGGGATCGCAACAATCAACTGCAGATTTGCGTCGTGAGGATGTCGCCACTACGGAGACTGAAACGGTGACTCTACTGCCGGCGATTCACCGTCAACTGCAAATATGCGCCACTACGGAGACTGAAACAATGACTCTACCACCGGTGATTCTCCCTCAACTGCAAATATGTTCGGTGCAACTTCTGTCCTTCAATGGATCTGACCCTATTGGTGGTTCAAGGCTGCCTGTAGGGGGCAGCAGTGCACAGGGGTCAACCTGCAGTTTCTCTAAGCCAACTGCAGATCCCTCGAGGATGAATTCAGGGCTGTCCATATGGGGCTGTCCGGGCAGTCTACTGCTTATTCCGGATTTACTCATCTTCCACCGAGAGCCTTGGAGGACTTTAGAGCGAAAGAGTTGTGCTTTAGGGGTATGAAATCCTTTACACCTTGGCATGACTACCCATTCAAACAACTGAGAATGTTGTTGTTGGCTGATGAGGATGAAGAGTTGAACCTCAAACTGTTTGAATATTGCGAGGTGAAGGGGAAAGAGTTAATGGATGAACAAGAAGAACTTTTTGAGGAGGGGTGTGGATTTCAAGTTTACTCTATGGCAATTACTTGATTCAATCAACCTTGAGGACAATGTTGTTTCGAAGGAGGATGGAATTGTTATGAAGCAAAATAGGGTTCACGGTCGACGGGGGCGGGCTTGGGTCCACTTCCGTGGGCTGCTCTTATTTATTTTATATTTACTCTTATTTATTTTATATTTAATTATAATAATGTCTAGGGCTTGAGCCCATTGTTCGTGGGCTAGGTTTTAGGTCCTTAGGGTTTGGTTTATTTCCTTTTTGGTATTAGTGAGTAATATTATTTAAGGTGTGATTAGGGTTTATGTATTGATATCAAAACATTATTGGATTAAGGAGCCTGGAGGCTATTGGGCAAACGGAGTTCTCCGTTTGATTGGGCAAGCGGTATCTACCGTTTGATTTTCTTTTCTTTTCTCTTTTTCTTTTCTTTCTTATTTTTCCATCCTAACAGTCACTTTATGCATGAATTTAGTTCTATTGCATCCTTGTGTTTGGATAGGGAACAACTCATGCGTATTCCTCTGTGTGTGCTTCCAGCGAGCAATGAAAACAATAAAAGAGATGGAAGCACTAGGAGTGAAGCCTAATATCAAGACCTACACGACGCTCATACACGGGTGGTCCCGGGCTTCTCTCCCTGAGAAAGCATTGAAATGCTTTGAAGAGATGAAGACGGCTGGGTTAAAGCCTGATAAGGCCGTGTACCATTGTTTGATGACGTCATTGTTATCCAGGGCCACCGTTGCTGAAGAATACATTTACACAGGGATCCTCAACTTATGCGAAGAGATGGTGAATTGTGGGTTGGCTGTTGATATGGGCACTGCAGTTCACTGGTCCAAATGCTTGAGAAAAATCGAACGGAGGGGTGGAGTAATCACCGAAGCACTTCAAAAAACTTTCCCGCCAGATTGGAATTCGCACAAGACTCTTAATGCTATTTCGGATGCTAGTGATTCTGATGACGGATTTGATGAGAATGATAACGATGATGCCTACTTTTACACCGAGTGTGAAGACGAGACGAACACGGGTGAGAGTTTTCAATTCTGATATCATTGGTATTAGGTTGTTAGATATTCTGGACTGCTGAATTTCACTAGGAGTAGCATCACAGTTCATTTTCACATAACGAACTCCATGTTCGTTTATGAGATCCACGTATTAGTGTATTATTAAAGAATATATTGCATTCACTATGTATATGGAGTACTATTTTGTCCTTGTACTTGGTTAATATATACACACACACACAGCTGTTGTAATCCATTGACAATGAATGGGTGTTTGCTATACTAATATAAGAGTCATTAACCCCATATTGGCCTAACGGTGAGGGTTTTGAGGTGCTTTAGAATGAAGTTTTCTAAAGTCTCAAGTTCGAAATTCGTAGGTGTGTTCAACAACAGTGGGACTAGCCTATACAGAGCGTAAAACTTTGACTTGAAATGAGGGTCCCTATTGGTGAACGGTGTGTTCTGGCCTCCCAAATAAATCTGGTTTACACATCAGATATCAGTGCATAAAAAAAAAAAGTCATGACCTAGTATAAGTAGAGCTTTCAAATTATACTTTTACCCATATATAAAGTGAATTCTGTTTTCTTATTTGTCTATTGTAAAATTTTCTGTCAGTATCTAGTGTTGATCACTGGTCTGGAAATTGTAATGTGCTAAATAAATTTATTCCTTTTTTTCAGAGAAATTAAAAAAATAAAATAAAATGGTGAAGTTCTTTGTAATCTAATTGGGAGAAGTCTGATATATCATATTTTAGTCTCATATTTTATTGTAGTATTCAAATAAAAATTTGGTCGATATTCCATTGATTATATGTTTTAAATCGTGTCATACGTACACAAATTAGTCTCTTAATTATGGAGATCAATTTGACTAATTAACTTTGAAATGATTTCTTTAACTTCATCTAAGTAGATAAATTTCATCTAATCCCCTGACACGAGTACTGCATCACGATTAATTTTTTATGCTCGAGGAAAGAATTAACAAGATGGTTGACTTTAATATTAATATATATATATATATATATATATATATATATATATATATATATATATATATATATATATATATATATATATATATATATATATATATATATATATATATATATTTTAAATTCAAATGAAATTAATTAAAAATAAAGTATGTAAAAAGTATTTTAAATTTAGTTATGCTTGCATGTAAGACAAATGAGATGGTAGAAATATTCCACGAGTTGTGAGCAGTGGTACTGTATTTACATAAATACTTAGTATTAAAATTCAAATGACTTTTTTGTTCGATTATTATCATTTTAATTATAGAATAAGGAATGAAACATTTACGTCAATACAAAATGAAGTGTTCATATAATTTGATTATTTCTTAGACAGCTTCCAGAAAATAAAGATTTGATGAAACAAATGACTAATTTATTTAAAATTATATGCTAGTATAATCTTTATTGTTAAGCAATTTAAAAATCAAACCATACTCTTGCATGATTTTTTAATTTTTATTTCTAGTCTCTATAAATCATATTCATATCATGATCGCCGTTAATTGTCTATCAAACAATTCAAATTTCTATATATATAATCAATTCCAAAAATACAAAATAAGTTATACTCATTTTTTCAATCCATAATTAATAATATTGCACGTAAAACTGGTCGTAAAATAGCTGCACCCTAAACTTTTAACCCTATATTATAACTCTTGGAAAATAGATAATACAGCTACAAAGATATAATTCTACATGAACCACGCAGGTAAAATTAAATTGTACCATTAAATTACCATCAAATGCTAAAGTGATACTGATTTTAGGTTTTTGTGAGGTTTAAAAATTAATTGAATTGTGATATATGTTTGTCACGAGTTTTTGATATGATATATTTTAATTTTATGTTTAATTAGTGTGTAAGAAGATATTAATTTATATAATAAAAGTGGAGGATAGAAGAGAGAGAATACATATTAATTGAAGAGAGAATGTATATTAATTGGGTGCGTTAAGGATTATAGAATCTGTAAGTATATATATAAAGTGTTTTTTAAAACGTAAATGTGAATTTTGAGACTAAAATCTGATTTCAAAAGCGAAAACAAACATGACGTAAACATAACTATTGAATCATTGGAGTAAAACAAACGCATCGACACAGGTTCTATATATAAATCGACACATAAAATAAATTATGGCAAAGTTCTTCACTAACTATATTGAGGATAAAATAATCCATGATATATACTCTCCCCATTCCATAGAAATTGACACACTTTTCTTTTTGGTTTGTCCCACTAAAATTGACACATTTCCTTTTTAATACATGAGACCCACACAAAAATAATTAATCTATTCTCATGGCCCCATATATCACCTCTAATACAATTACCCACTACACATTAAATATTATTTCTCTCACTTCACTTTACTCCACTTTACATTAAATTATTATACTCCTTAATCTCCGTGCCCAAAAAAAATTATACCAATTTCCATGGGAGGATGGAAGGAGTAAATTATTTATACCCAACTAAGAATTTAGGAAACAAACAATTTGACTTCATATCGATACTATTACTATACACTATACATATATATATATATATATATATATATATATATATATATATATATATATATATATATATATATATATATATATATATATATATATATATCACACATGATTTATTGGTGCGTGCCTAGAATATAAACATGAATTGAATCTCAAACATATAAACATGGTGAATGGTGGTTATGCGTCATAATCCGTAATTAATTATAGTTTAATTAGTACAATAATTATATTACTTATAATGTACAAATAAATGATTAAATTGTACAAATGACAAATGATGTTAGGTCAACTCTCCATGTGCCCACTCTTATATCAACATTCAACCAGCTTTTCTCTAATCATCATTAGTGGAAGATGGGCGACAAAGCAGTTCACTTGCACTTCATCTTCAAATAGTACATTTTTTGTATTTATTTTTAAGATTATAATACTCCCTCCGTCCCAGTGAAATGGAGACAGTTACCTATAGTTTATAATAAGGTAGTGTTCGCAATGCACTGGGACGGAGGGAGTATATATTATGGATGAACCAACAGGGAAATCTTCAACCACACGACCATAAGATTAGTTAGGAATAATTTTATCAGCTTATAATTAAATTAATATGCATGTCTATGAGTTGATCATATTTGTGGATGAGGGTTTTTGTACTTTTTGGTATTAGTATGTATTATGAGAATATTAGTCAACTTAGAGAAATACTGTTTTAATTTATAATTCATTTATTTAATCACTCTTTTTACTAAGTATGGTTTGTAGCTCTCCAATGATATGATAAGACACCAGTTGGATTATGCTTTATATTAAATTGCAGATCAATTTATAGGACATCTTAAACAAGTGTATGAAAATGGTGTATAAGAGTGACGGAGTCAAGATTTCCATCGAGGGGCCAATTACTTAATACTTCCTCCATTCGTCTCAATTTTTTATTTTATTTTAATTTGATTTACAGTTATACATTTCCTTTTATGAATAAAAAAACTCAAATATATAATTAACATTTTTATTTTATAAAATTACAATTTATGTCATTCCTTAATTTTATCAAAAAGTAAGGGTGTTTTTTTTTAAAAAATACAATATAACTATCTATTATATAATAAATAATACTCCTTTGCCCTGTCTGATTCTTCATTTTCACTGTACATACAAAATTTAAGAAAAATATTTTTTTTACTAACCTCATTGACTAATATTTTTGAAGGTAAAATGATATTTTTAAATAATAAATAAATAATAAATAAGTTATATGTGTAATTAGGTATGATTGACATTCATTAGTAGGTTATTTAAGGGGACACTGACCCTAGTGTACCTCCATCTCTAGCGTACAACCGTCACATTTGAAACCTTATGTCATATTCTAGTTGAATTTTAAAAGTTTTCGCCCTTTTTTCATTTTTGTTTGTAATTTGTATAACAAAAGTTTTCACCTTTTATAAAAATTAAAAAGTCAATAAATTATTATTTTTTTATATACTTTATTTTAAAAAAACACATTTAATATATTTTATTATTTATTTATTTTAAAAAATATTATAATACCCTTAAAAATTACACTTATTTTATTCTACGTGCTAAGTTAAAAGTGAAAACTTTTAAAATGTGGAGGGAGTATGTTCTATTTTATTGTTTTATTCTACGTGCTAAGTTAAAAGTGAAAACTTTTAAAATGTGGAGGGAGAATGTACTATTTTATCATTAGAATTTAATATTTACTTTTATCATTTAGTGCTATTTTTAGGGTGTAATTAAAATTCATATTGTGATTTATTATTTTTTTCTTGTTGTCCACGGTTAATTTCGCTACTCGATTCATAAAACCTTTTAGTTTATGTAGTACTTTATTGATATTTTTAGAATTTAGTGTTAATTATAAGGATATATCATCGTAATTTATTTTAACATCAACGTTTATTTGGTTTTGAAAATTGAACATAAACCCTTAACAAATGTCTGAATGAGTTCTTGAATTCCATCAAATTTCATTTGAAATAAATAAGATGCCCCTATATATCCAAATAGATGATAATAATTTTTTTATATTCAAAAGAAGCAAGACAACATATTTTGTGCAAAATTGCAATAATATGGGTGTCAAAATATTGAAGCAATGTGTATTCACATTCTTATAAATGCTTAACAACTTTAATTATTATAATTAGACAATGGTTATCTTTCCAACTAATCTTGGGGTTCAATGGACAATGAGCGGTATGAACTTCATATATTAGTGAAATTGTACCCATGTAGTTAAATATGCTGTTAATCATCATTACGACATGTGTGACAAATAAACATTTATCATTTAATTAAAATGCAAAAATTAAAATATGATTAAAAAGTATAAATATGAATGAATATATATATATTTTTAAGCGCAAGGCTTTAGCACATCTGATGAAAATGTACTTACTTTATTATAAAAAACTTGAGTGAGATCATTTTACGTGAGTTAATTTTTACATTTTTTTTAGATAGTTATCACTTTTTATTAAAGATTTTATCAATTTTCATTAATTAATAATTATATTATCACTTTTATTTATATTATGAATATTTATAAAATAATTTATAACACCATTATTATTTTTATTAACTCGAGTATCACTTTTTATCGAAAGATTATAACTAATAGTATACTAAACCACAAGTATATTTTAAACTAGGCAAATACTTACGTGAACTTGGTTCACTCGTGAACCTTGTTTTATCGTATTCTTTAGTATATAAAAGATTACTCTTAGAAAGTTAAATTATTATTTGTGTGAATGAAAAATATTACTACTCTTTAAGTTCTTGGACTCTAATATACCGATTACTCTTTAGTATATAAAAAAATAATTCTTAATTTTTGAATAAAAAATATTACTCTTCAAATTCTCATATATTTATTAATTATACTTTTGTTGAATATTTGAGGAGTAATATTTTTATTTATAAAAGTAACAATTCATTTTTTTAAAGAGTAATTATTTTTGTACTAAAGAATAATTTTATAGAAAAATAGGGTTCACGTGTGAACCTGATTCACACCAGACTCACTCTTTAAATCAGTGTACTATTTTAAAATATATTATTATAGCAGTTCATGACCTATTTTACCCTTGCTCATGAAATCCTGTGGTTTATGATATATTTTGCCCCTAAGGTTTAATATTTATCTCAGTGTTTTTATAATTGAACTAGAGATCGAACTGGTAAAGGCAACGGTTCAAGGTTCAATAATACACAATATAAATTTATCTTAGGGTTTAATATTCACTCACTACCATGATACATAATTTAATCCAAAATTAAATATGTTATAAAATAAATAAAAGTGAAAGTGAAATATTAAAAAAAAAAATAAAAATATTCAAAATTCGGTTGGATCAGTTCAATCAATTTTTTGATTTTGACCGGTCCAACCCGATTTTAACCTAGTTCAATCCAAAAAAAATAATTTTTTAGGTGCTTTGGACCGGCATGGACCCCGATTCTCGATTCGATCGGTTGTACGGGCCGGTTCAATCAATTTTGTAAATTACTGATTTATCCTTAAAATATTTAGTGTTAATTCTAAGGTTTTAGTTAGCTATGTACTTTAAATAATTAAATTATATGCAATATGTTGATAGATCACTATATAAATAATTAAATTACTATTTAGAATTAATTGGATCACTCTTTAGAATTAGTAGGATTATTTTATGATTTGAGACTTTGATTTCTGAAAAAGAAATTATTTATTGTGAAGAATTAAATTGTATGTAATTTGTAAGTTGATAGATCACTTTGTAAAAATAATTAGATTACCTTTTGAAATTAATTGAATAACTATTGGAATTAGTAGTATTACCTTTTGATTTGAGACTTTGATTTTCATCCAATTATATCCTATTTAAGATACAACCGATTATTGTAGTTGTTTTCTTTATTAAAATAATATAAATTATTATTCGTCTTACATAAGTCTCTAAGTAAAATGATCTCATACAAGTATTTATTTTAATTTGGGAGGATTACTACTAGGTACACAAAAAAACCCTAAATTACTATAAGATACAAACATACAAAAGTATTACTACTAGGTACAAAAATATATAGTGATATTCCAATATTACCCCTATAATGTGCTGCACATAAATATTGTGTGCAGCAAAAGTTCATGTGCAGCAAAGTGTGTGCATCAAAAAAAGTGTGTGCAGCAAAAAAAAAAGTGTGTGCAGCAAAAAAGTGTGGTGGTCCGGCGGTGGTGACGGCGGCGGTCCGGCAGCTTTTCCGGCGAACAGTTTTTTTTTTTTTCGGACGAACAGTTTTCCGGCGACGGCGGTCAACGGTGGTCAACGCAGGTCAACGGTGGTCAACGGCCGGTCAACAGTGGTCAACGGCCGGTCAACGGTGGTGGGTGAGGGGTGGGGTTGGTGGTTTAAAAGTGTATGAGTTTAGGGGTATATTTGGTATTTTACTTTAATATTTTGTATTAAATAATAATTATTTTAAATCAATGTATCTAGTAGTAATTAGGGGTACAAAGTGTGTACCTATCAGTAATTATTTCTTTTAATTTACACATTTATTTGGACAAATTGTTCATTGACTTATGCATGTTTTTGAGTTTAATTGTGGAATCACTTAATTTTTATATATTAATTAATGTTTTCGTATAGTTTCAAGAAATTGTAGCTTTTAGGACTTTATTTAAAGAAAATTGAAGAAGTTATGGAAATATTTTACCATCAAAGATTAAACTACATAGTGAGATGCACTACTCTTGAGTGTGGGTATATACTTAAATATATACAACACTTTTTCTCAATGATATACAACAACGTATTACTTACCCACATCATTACACTAAAAGTAATTATATCATACACTTTATTCTATTAAAATTTAGAACACTTTAAATTAGGTAGGTTAGTTCATCTAACCATTAAACTTCTCAGGTGAGTGACCCAATTTAATCCCCTTTACTATTAATAATTAACATTTATCGATGAAAAAAATAAAAATTACAACACTCAAAAATATTTCTTTTATAGTTTTCTTACATCATTATGGCATAAAAAAATTTTACACTAGGATATTATCTTCTAAATCTCACAAAGTATTCCATGAGACTATCAAAAATTTGCCTATATATGTGTTTCTGTTTTTCTTGTTTCGGTAAACCAATACATTTACAGCAGTTAAACAAAAACTTGTTTTTTAATTTTAATTATAATATTAATTTTGAGGAAGAAAAAAAGGTAGGTGGATGCATTTCTGGACAAATCAGTTTGGTCTGTCTAATTAAGACAATATATTAAGCTGGGGCACAAAAATTGCTGGCAATAATTTATTTGTCCATTAATTGAATACTTCATATGAATTTGTCAGAATGACAGAAAATATACTCTTATTTCTTATTATTGTGCATAACAAAATATTTATGAAATACATGTATAAAAATTAAAAGCAATAGAATGTGATCATCAGGAGATACAAACCTAATTTGATCATAATATTTTTCTCTTTCTAAATTTGAATTTCGTATACTATGTCGACTAGAAATTAAAAATTCAATTAGAATTATAAGGAGATATTTAAAATTAGGCATCTACTAATTTAAAAAATAAAATAATAATAATAATAATAGGACACATTATAGAATTTACTGGGGAGCACTTAATCTAAACAGCTAAATTAAGTTGTTACTAGTCTCAAACGTTAAATTAAACCATTTTTTTAATAATCATGCACCCACAGCACCCTGCACTAACATATAAATTTGAACAAAGAATTCGATCTATTTTTTTATTAATTAGTTATTAATTTTAATAATAATATAATTATCATCACTCTTCATTTATATAGTATATAACAAAAATATTTTCATTTGTATATTACAAAAATATTTCACTTTAGTGGTTACTATTTCTCACCAATCTTTCACACATTTTATTAAAATGATCTTATTTATCGTATTACAATTTACAACATGAGTACACTAAATTGTCGTAATACCCGATTTTGGCCAATGATTAAAGAGATTTAATCGGTTAAATTATTTTCTAAATGTGTGATTATTTTTATTTTAAATAAAGGTGTGTACTAATATTTTAAATGAGTTATTATGATGAAATAAAATAGAGGTAGAGGTAGAGGGTGGTATATTGTACATGAGCGTAATTAATGATTAGAGAAACACAGATATGGAAACTGATAAGTGAAAAGACATTACATTGAATAGAAATCAGTTGATTAGGTGACTACCAAAATTTCCTCATCTACAAAATTTTGAGTTTAAACTCAAATATTTGTAACTCTCACCAATGTGAGTAAATGGGTTTAAACCCACTTGTACGGCTGGTTCAAAGTTATGAACTCAGTTCATTGTGAAAAAAAAATAAAAAAATACAGGTACTACATCTAATATAATGGAGTATAATTATTTAAATATTGTGAAGGATATAATATTTTTTTTATTATCAGTTTAAACTAAAATATCAATGTAGATGGCACTTCAATTTAATGGGAAAATGTGAAAAAGTGAGGTGGAGGAGAGAGAGGGAGTTTAAACTCATGTCCAATGTAGATTACTAGATCACATATTTTGATTCTGGCAAAGATTATAATAGATTGGTACGAAATTTTATTTTTAATAAAATAATAATATTTAATTGGTAAAAAATATAATGATCTAGTGAATTATTCAATAGACAAAATATTAAATTAAAATAAAAAGTAATAATTAAGTAAAAAAATGTATAAATAATCTCAAGTGATACGTTTCACCTAAAACTATCCCTTTAATTTGGTATTATATGACTGTGTGCTAAAATTATTTTTTATATTACTAGTAGGTGTCCTAAAAATTGAATCCTTAGTTATTTTTAAGGTATAATTTATCATTTTATGAAATATATATCCCTAACATATGAATTGTGGAACAAGATATCAGAGATTTTTTTTTAATTTAAATTACGATAGCATGGCAAGTAGTAGATCGTAGTTGCAGTCTGCATTCAAATCTCACAAACACATCTATTCCATACATCACATGACTTTTGCTTTATTTATTTATTTATTTATTTATTTATTTATTTATTTATTTATTTATTTATTTATTTATTTATTTATTTATTTATTTATTCTTTCGCTGCAAATGAATTGTTTTTATAAAATTATCATGATGAAACGTCTTTGATTAAAGTCAAACTATATTTTTTGGACAATTAGAAGTAACTAAAAGATATAGGATAAAATAATTAAAAAAGTGATCATAGTCACTTTAATATCAATAAAAGAGATTAGTAGTGATATTTCAAGGCTAGCTATGCAAAAAAATTTCGCACTAATTCCCGTTTTCTTGTAATGATATTTAAAGTAGTGTTTTTATTTGCAAAATTCAAAAGTTAAGATTAATACGTAATTAAAATAAATTTAACCACCCATTAAAATAAGAAGTTGAACATTATTTTAAGCCACCGATTAAGAAAAGCATGCTGATTCATTTGGTGACGATGAGATTGCATTTGCTACCATATATTAAATTCATAGAACCCTAATAAATAACACACATGATAATTGATAGGTCCTACCTCCACCCCCCCCCCCCCCACCCCACCCCATTTCCTTTCCACCTTCCTCTCACATTATACTTTCCTCCCACCCCTCAAGCTATTAATACACAACCAAAACCAACACCCCCCACAACTACACTTTACTACATCAAAACACAAACCACTTTTCAATCCACAACAAAACAAAAAGAAAATATGTCCAAAAAAATGAAAATCCCTTCAATTTTCAAGAGCAAAGAAGCCAAGCAACCATGGCAATGGCCGTCATGCAAGCAACCCAAAACGCTGTCGTTCCGAGCGAGCAACGACGACGTTTTCAAGACCGTAAACTCCGTGTTCCTCGACACGTCGGACGGCCTCGAAACCCCCGAGTCGTGGTTCACAAACTCCTCCTCGGAGTGTGCCAGCACATTTTCCACCGACGAGCACTCCGAGGACAACAACAACAACAACAGCAACAACAACAACAACAACCATTCGTTAGAAATGATCATCCGGGGCGTGAGATCATCCGAGAGGTTGTTTTTCGAGCCGGGAGAAACGAGCTCGATCGTCAAGGAGACGGAGAAGAAGTCAGTGAGCGGCAGAGTGGAGTTGCTGCCATTCAAGGAGAGCATGGCGCTGGCGATGGAGTCGGAAGATCCGTACTTGGATTTCAAGAAATCGATCGAAGAAATGGTGGAGAGCCATGGACTCGAAGATTGGGATCGATTGGAGGAACTCCTTGGATGGTATTTAAGGATGAATGGGAAACAGAATCATGGGTTCATAGTGAAAGCATTTGTGGATGTTCTTGTCGGATTAGTTAAGGATTCATCAGCTGCAAGTTCATCAATGGCTGTCTGCTGTTCGGATTCAACTTCATATTCATCAGCAGATTCTTGCTTCTCTTCTCCCTCTTCTCCACTTTCTCAGACAGCTGCTGCAGTAAATGATGATCACATGGGAGTTGATACAGGGGATCATGTCATTGTACAATCTTAGCATTTAATGTATCACCATCGTATCTCATTTTGTGTGTGTATATATTAATACAACTCTACATATATATACTAGGTAAATTTGGACAAGTAGACATTGAGAAAGTCATAATTTAGCTCAATTTCCCCCTCTCTCAACAATCAATCAAATCGACCACAAGGCATAGCTCAACTGATCGAGAAGGTGGTGAAAAAGACCCAACTGTAGTTTAGTTTGGATTCGATTTCTACTAATTACATGAAAAAGAAAAACACTTGTAAGTGCAGTCCAACAACGATCAATTTACTAATATATGTGTGGTCGAGGGGAAGAGTACAAAGTTTTTCAATTGAGCTAACAACTGCAAAGTGAGTTTCGATTTCTGCCTTAATTTGATGAAAAAAATTTCTTTTGCAAGCGCAATCAAACAGCAATAACCTGACATGAAAAATGACACATTGCACACGCAATAATGTAGTCATAAGTTATTTAAGACACATCCTATAATTTACCTCTTAAACGGAGGTGGTGGGGGACGAACGGTGGGACCGGTATGACAGAGGTCCATAATAGTCAGGTAGCGATCACATTGTAGGCCTATGATGCCATAATTTAGGCAACCAACTTTCTAGTGTTTGATTTCACCAGTATATTGTGACCAAAGTTAGGTCATGGCTTCTTAAATGCTCTTCAACATATCATCATAAATACTTACAACGGTTCATCATCTATTTGAATATATACACAACATGAATTTTTGCCCCTTTTTGTCCTCCTAGCTCTGTTTTCTTGATTTTGTATGATTGCTATAGTGGAATTTATTATTACATCCATGTTAAATTAACTGTAAATTATGTATGGGGAGATGAGAAATTGAAACAGCTGGATGATAAAATAAGTACCATTTTCCAACCTCATTAGCATATTCATTAGTGTACAAAAGGGGACCATGTATTCTATTGCCTCAATTTCAACCCCATTTTAAAAAAATGGTGTACCCCACCATTAGGGCCCCACCGCCCCTGTCCTTGGGATTGGTGGAAGAGGTAAATTGCAGGATGTGCCTCAAGTGACTTATATAGAGAGGAATCACTGTTTAACTTGTGCTTGCAAGGGACCAAATCCATGCCAAAGGCAGGATTCGAACCCCTATTTCAACCCCATTAATTTAAAGTAGTGCTTTAAATTAATCGAGCTACTCAAGATTTCGGCTCGATTTGGCTTGATAAAGTTCGACTCGTAACTACTTGAGCTTGTCTAAAGTTTGTTGAATTATCGAGTCGAATTCAACTCAACTCGTTAAGACTCGAAAGTAAAAATAATTGATAATATTAATATGATTAATTATTACTCCCTCCGTCCCGGAGAAGTTGGTATAATTTTTTTTGGCACGGAGATTAAGGAGTATAATAATTTAATATAAAGTGAAGTGAGATAAATAATATTTAATGTGTAGTTGGTAGTTGTATTAGAGGTGATATGTGGGGCCATGAGAATAGATTAATTGTTTTTGTGTGGGTCCCATGTATTAAAAATAAAATGTATCAACTTTAGTTGGACAAACCAAAAAGAAAAGTGTGTTAACTTCTATGAGATGGAGGGAGTATTATTTAATTATAATAGTAAATATATTTAATTATTATTAGGCTTGATAATGCTCGAGACTCGACTCGTTTTGCTTAACTAGTTCAGTCGAGATCAAGCTCAATCGAGTAATTTTTAAGTCGAAACGAGCTCGTTTATAAGTTCGTTGCCTTAACGAGTCGAGATCGAGTTCAGCTAAATTAGTACTCGAGCTCGGCTCAAGTACATAGGGATCGGGCTCGCTCGGTTCGGTTTAATGGAAGATGTATATATCTACCTACTTCACGTAATGTCAAAATATAAGGTGAAGGAAGATATACAATTTTAAATAGTTACTACTTCCTCCGTCCTATGAAAGTCTGCACCCCTCTTTCCAGCACGGAGATTAAGAAAGTGATAACTTTAGGGGTATTATGGTATATTTTGATAATAAAAAATGATAAAGTATGTTAGGTGTGTTAGGTAGTGGTGGTTTTTTTGTAAATAAAGTGTAGGGGAAGGGTGATTTGTGTTTGACTTTTTGATTTTTTAGGAAGGTACAAACTTTTGTGGGACAACCCAAAATAAAAAAGTGTGTCATCTGAAATGTGACGGATGTAGTACTTTTTAAAACATGTGATGATAGGCTCCACACATAGGCCCAAAAAATAGAGCCCAATAAATAATGCCCAATTCAATAAGAGGTAAATACCTCCATCTTCGGACCGGACAGCCAATGGCAATGGATACAGATTATCGTCCCACTCCCACATGGTCCCCCAAAATGGCTCGATCGTCCCCCGATTCTTCACTTGGTCGGCCTGACCTAAGGATCAGAAGACGTATGGCTAAACTAACTCATAAATGATCGGGTCGGACTTGGTCTTGAGTCACCACCAAACATAAGGATCGGTCGTTTGGAGAGTGCCTACAAACAAAAAGAAGTCAAAAGAAATTCCTAATGAGTTGTTAGTAGCTAGAAGTTAGTTCACTAAAATTTATCCAACCCACCCTATATACTCCCTTAATAGGTCATTCACTTTAGTGAGAGCTCAGTGGCTAGGTAAGTTAACTCTCCTGCGATAAAAAATGCATTAATTACGAATTGATGTGCATTAAATGTTAAGAGTGTAACATGACTAAATTACCCTTAAATTCCCATAGTAGAAATAGCAGGAATGTACTTGTGAGAGAGATTTTTTTTGGTCCTCACTCACAATGATTGGAGGAAGAATCTTGCATTTATCCGTCCTCAGTTCATTTAAGTTAGATTAGCTCAATAGTTCCACTAATAGCCACACTAAATACTCATCCATACAAACAACTATCTAGAAAACATATGCATAACTTTGTATGTTTAAAGATGGATGAACTTTGTAGTTTCTATGTTAGATTAGGGTTTCTCGCATTTCACTCCACGGCTCTTGTCATTGAAATTGTTGGATATTAAACTTAATTTTATAAAAATATCATAAATATTTTAAATTATTGGAGAATATGTGAAGATTTTAGATAAGTTATAGATTGATCATTGTAAAGTGTCCTACCACTGAAACTACTAGAAATGTGTAGGTGTGATATAACTAGAATATTCATGAAGAAAATGGTAACAAGTAACATAGTAGAATTGTTCTAGAAAAGATTAATTATAGTAGTTATATAAAATGTTCTAAGGAGTGTGTGAGTAATTCATGAACTAGTATAATATATAGGTGTATCATGTACTCATTTTGATGAACACAACCAACAAAATTTATTGGAGCGTAAATTGTCCCAAACCTTATCCTCTCCCTCAAATAACAACCTTATACTCCTATATAACTGATATATCCATTTTTATTAATGAAATAATTTAATTGAATAAATATCACATTTTCTTATTTAAATATCATTTTTACTAAAAATGTTATATTTTTTTATTAATAAATTATTTAAAAATAATTTAATAGAATAATTATCACTTTTCTTTGATTATTTTTTTATAAAAAAAATATCACTTTTCATAAATTTATAATAATATGTGAATTGAAAAAAAATTAAATGAATAACAAAATTTAGATTATCATATTTTTATAAAATTTAAAAATATAATAAAAAATAAGAAATGTTAAAAGAAAAAACTAGAGGAAATGCATGGGACTTATACTTTTTCCTAATCCTATTATGTCTGGCAACGATTTAAATTCGTAAGAATGCGCTCTACTGACGAGTTCTTGTACTCAAGAAAAGCACAAACTTAATTAAAATAACAACTAAGAACAAGTATGATCTTATGTGTGTGTGTTGAAGCTAGAAACGAGAGAGATGTATAGGGGTTCAGAGATAATCCTCATATGTCCTTGAGTGAGAGAGATTCTTATTACTTCCAAACTGATTACAACTCAAAGATGAACACTCTAATGCAAAGTAATGCAACTAGAGCAAAAAATAACTAAGTATAAAACTGACTTCATAGTGTACAAGATGAGATATAATGTAAATGTTCTTGATCCTAACTTATAGTATGGAATGAGAACTACAAAATACACCCTTATTAGACCAATTGGATGCATATACATCAAGATATAACCGCCTTAAGTTTGCACTCCTTGGTAGTTATCATTTGCATGCTGTAAAACTTCAATACATCACGTCTATTTTGATAATAAATTTATAAAAGAAAAACGATAACATATTTAATAAAAACTCATACGAAAACATTCCTTATGAGTTTAATTTTCTTGATAAACTTTATTATGTAACCCTTTATTTTACTGTTCTAATCATTTCACAAAATTTAGAATCATAAATTTCCAAATAAACTAAAACTGAAATAGTAAAAATTACAAGATTAATAATACAAAAGATTAAAAAAATAATGAAAAGTAAAATTTTAATAATACGAATGGAATAATTTTTTTATATAAAAGACTAAATTTGAAAAAAAATTGATTTCTTTTTCAAATTCAGTCATTTTGTCAAAATTTTGATATAAAGCAATAGTGAAAAAAAAACAAAGTTAGATAAAATGATTATATTGAAATAAAAATGATCAAAATTAAATATAAAAAGAAATAAATTTTGAATCGGATAAATTGTGATATTTTCTGAATCGTGAAACATAAAATTAATGAAATATTAGGAATTAAGCAAATTTTGATTAAGAAGCTATGTCTAGCAAGATTATTTTAGAGTTGTTAATGTTTTAATGTTGTTTTCTTCTCTGGTTGAGTCCTGCTAGTCTTTATTTTAAAGTTGTTAATGTTGTTTTCCTCTCATGTTGGCCTGTTTGGTCCTTTCTCCATCTTTTTCTGTATTTTTTTTTATTTCTTTTAGTTCTATGATATCATCATCCATTCCATTATTAAACTTTATTTCGTAACTCTTTATTATTTTACTGTTCTAATCATTTCGCAAAATTTAGATTCATAAATTTCCGAATAAACTAAAACTGAAATAGTAAAAATTACAAAATTTATAATACAAAGGATTAAAAAAAATAATGAAAAGTAAAATTTTAATAATATTATCAAGACGAATGGAATAATTTTTTATATAAAAGACTAAATTTGAAAAAAAATAGTTTTTTTTTTTCAAATTTAGTTATTTTGTCAAAATTTTGATATAAAGCACTAACTTGTGAAAAAAAAAAGACAAATAGATAAAATGATTATATTGAAATAAAAATGATCAAAATTAAATGTAAAAAAACTAAATTTTGAATCGGACAAATTGCGATATTTTCTGAATCGTGAACTATAAAATTAAAGAAATACTAGGAATTAAGCAAATTTTGATTAAGAAGCTAGGTCTAGCAAGATTATAACATGTACACTAAACAGGAATGTAAAACATGGTTCGGCCATCCCTACGCATGCTAGGAATTAAGCAAATTTTAATTATAAAATAAACAATACTAAATTACAATTGTTTGTGCACAATATATTGCCTCGTGAATAGGAATGTCAAAATTGGCTCACCCCTCGTATTAAGAATCGTTTATGCACAGTCCACCGGTCAGACCCAACTTGCCCCGTCGTATTAAGAATTATTTATGCACAACCCACTACTATATTAAGAATGGAGCAGGTGTCGTATTAAGAATTATTTATGCACAACCCACCACTATATTAAGAATGGAGCAGGTTGGAATAGTAATGATGCCCCATTCTGACCCGTTTATTCCCAATACTATATAATACTTCCTCTGTTCGGTTTTAAGGTATTTGTTTGCTCTCTCCGTTCGATTTTAAGGTGTCCGTTTATTTTTTGAACGTGAATTAAGAAGTATTATTATATATAAAGTGAGTAGTTGTATTAGAGGGAAGTTGTGGGTTTTTGCACGTGAATTAAGGAGTATTATTATTATATGTAAAGTGGATAGTTTTATTAGAGGGAAGTGGTAGCCATATTGTGTACTTTTTTACTAAATAAGGGAAATAAATACCTTTGAACCGGACGCCAAAAATAGTAAAATGGACACCTTAGAAACGGACGAAGAGAGTATAGTATTATGTATATATAATGTGTATGTTTTCGTAATGTTTTTGATGGGTTGAAAACGGCCCATACGGGACAACCCGGATTACAGGTCAGCCCAGTTCCGCGACAAGAGTATGGGTCTAGATATGTGTATTCAACCACCAGCCCCGTTAACATCCCCCACTTGTTTGGGTAATGAATGAATATATATACATTTAAGTCGAGCAAGAAGAATTAGCAAGTCACTTGCCTTTGGTGGTTTAATAACATGAAAAATAATGCTAAAGAAGCATATTTATGTATGAGAAGGAAAGCAAAAATAAAGCCCAAGTAACTTCCACAGAAGAAGCTGAAAAGGGAACATAACAAAAGTGCAAACACAAAAGAAGAATGTAGCCACAGCGACTTACAACTTTAGTAGCAGCGGGAGGAGAATGGCTAATTAGCTCAATTTAATCTGACTCATAAACCTCTTCATCGGATGGCTCATCAAACGATCGAATGTCAACCTGGTAACGAAGAATCGCACCAATGCCACCAAACCCTCGACAGAACTGTGACCCTTCTTGGGATCGATTAGTCACAAACTCGAGAGAACAGCCAAAGTTTCTGTATTCATTTGCGAACCACTCCAGCAATGGCATTTTATCTTGAACCTCTAATTCTGCAGACGTCTCCGGATCCTTGAAGTTGCTTTGATCATTCTCTTGATCTTTGTTCAAAAACTTGATGATAATTTCACTGGTCGTGCTGTGTTTTACCACATAACGATTTATATCCAAGTTTTCCCATACTATCAATGTTTCAACAGCTCCCATCTCCAAAGCTTTTATTGTATCATCCACACCAAAAACGTATTTCCCAGTATCTTGACTAATTTCTTCAAAGAATTTCCCTATCAAGCGTTTCTCTTGTATAAACTTAACATTGGAAAGAATTTCAGCAGACAACTCAATGGCTTGATTGAAACCATTTTCTCCTCCATAAGATACATCTACCACATTGAGTATCTTAGCTTGTAAACGAGGATCGAACATATCAGATTGACTCAACTCAGTTTTAAAATCAGCTGACCCAGCAAGTATCAACCCGGATACATTCGGTTGACTGGTAGCAGGATTGATGAAGAACTGAGTAGCAAGCTCTGCAGTCTTCCTTACATAGTTGTGACGCTTCTCCATACGAAGACGAGCAAATCGAAGAGCTGATTGTCCACCTCTACCGTGTTTCTTGGGTAGATCAACTGAGAACTTGTGAAGCACCTCTCTAGTGTTACCACTTAAGGTACCAAAAAGGGTGCCATTTCCATCCATGACAATAAAGCCAAACTTCTCATCAGATTCCAATAGTTGAGTCAAAGGTTCAGTGTGAAATTTGTTGTCACAAAGGTACAGAGAAGCATTTATGGGCTTAAATGGTGTAAAATCAAAGGTGACCTTTTTTTCTTTTCCGTCTTCAGTCACTATAGTACCAGTATAGAGCACCAGGCCATTCGGTGGAACCTTATTATACAATTTAAGCCTCTGCTGAGCAGATGTGATGGCACCTAGCACAGATTGACGATTCACCCTGCTTTTAATATTTGAAGCTGTCCCATACTCTTCAGCAAGCATTTTAGTTACACGGGCTATTTGATCACCGGGAGGAATAATAAGGGATATCATGCTGGTTCCATTCCCTCTAGCAGATTCTAGAGCCTTAATCAATTTCTTTATTTTCCATATTTCAATATTCTTATCATTTTCCTGGCCATCTACCATTATCTTTTGTATTACCGGCTATGCACCAATTCTGACAAGTTAAATCCATCATCAAAAGGCTTTAGTACAGAAATAGCAAAGAATGATCAAATAACAAAAAAATATTATCAGGGAAAAGGTGAGTGTGTGTGTGGGGAATAGAAAGCATATGCATCATAATTATCTCATGAACATCTTGATAAACATATCCTTTTTTTTTAGAAAACACCCTTTTGTAACAGTAACTTAAGATATACAGTTCAATATAGGAATCCTTGTCCGAGTAACAAATGATGTGATTCCATGACACAAAACATGATTTACCACAAATGAAAAGAAAGTACTATCTAGATAGTATTAGTTGGAAAAATAAAGAAGAGAAAAACCATGAGTTAATAAAGGAGAATAAACAAAACCATAATCACAAAGAATTAAAACCCGACTTCTCAGATAAAACTCAACAACCAGAAAAACAACTCTCTCTTTGCAAATTAAAGAAGATCAATAAGCATGGCAAATTTGAGGGCAGGTCATTGTTGATGATGTCCTTGCTGTGGAAAAACTATAAGTGCACCAGACATGATCACTTAATTGCTTTTGCTAATCACCTAATAAGATGGTCTCAATCATAAATTCAACAAAAATTCACATTGAATTTAAGAACAGAACTAAAAAAGGCTCATATTCGCACGGCATAATTTCTTTAGTACATCTTACATGACATCTTGTATCATCAATTATTTCAAACTTGGAAATGGATTGGGAGCCCTAATTTACCCAACATCGTGACCAAAGGTAAAGGGTTTACCCCCTTATATGTCATTCCACACTTCACAATTAGAAATGATGTGAGATATCATTATAAAACATCCCCTTTAAAACCGGATGTCTGCAGATGACACAAGCTGGATGGTAGACCATATCAAGACACACCTATAGGTGGCATTGTGGCAACCCCCTTGGGACCAAATCCATGATGAAAACACGTAGGTCCATAGTCAAGAAACTCCTTCCTCTACAGCTCACCCATTATGACAGATCGGACCACATTTTTAGACATATACGCTATGGAGTCTTAATTAAACAAAGGTCCAAAACCATACTCCCTCTGTCCCGGTCAAACTGCATCGTTTGACTGCATAAAGCTCTCACAAAAGCTACAGTAAATGCATCTCTTTGGGCGGGACGGAGGGAGTAGTTATTAAAGGTAAATGATTGAGCTCCCTTATATGACATTTCACATTATTATGTGGAATCAATGTGTGATACTGTAAGTATAATGAGCCTTTTTAGATTTGGAATTTATTTTCTTTAGCTCAAAATTCATGCCAACCTAGCTGGCTCATCACCCATCTCTTACCATGCCTTAAAATGAAATTTCCATGCTTCAGATGACCCAATAATCTAAAATAATTTGAATTTATCATCTAATAACGCATAAAAGTTAATTCATCAACAATTAATATAATATCTAACTCCACCTCTATATCTAACCAAAAATAGGTCATTGTCTACCACTATTAGCCCATTACAACCAATTAACTAAACTCTGAGACAAGATCATTTGCCTGGAAATGAAGAACAGTCATGTATTTTTAGCTGGAAACACAACCAGGAAATCAGTTTAAATATTAAAATTTTTAAACTAGATTGACAAGATGCTTCAAGTACTGGCAGACGTCATCTTATCTTCCTGATGGAGTAACAGTTCTTATTGTTTTGTCCTGTCCAAACCAAGGTCTTACCATGGACAGTTCTTACTCGTCATATAATACAAGTTTTTTTACAAGTAACAACCCCAATTATGACGGGTGAACTTTAATGATCCATCCAAGTTGAAGGCCTCCAAAAATAGACAGTTAATCAGTTTGACAACCCCAAGCTGCTGCAGTAACCAATTATACGGGCAGTAAAGCAACACCCTAATAGGATATTACTACATAACACATCAGCTGAGGTCTTGAAAAAAAATTAATTGAATTAACTATGTTTGTACCTATTGACTTGAAAGACTTTGAAGATAAATGAAGCCTTCAATGAGTGTTCCACCACACTTAATGATTGAAAAATACAAGTATAAATGCAGGTTCACAAATGACCTTTGCAAATTTACGAGTATATGTGTACACATATGCATACAATACACATACATGCATATCTATCATTTATGCAAAAATACAAGCTTCTGCATGTCAGTTTGGAGTAGTATGTAAACGGAAAGATCACACCCACTCTTGTTTCACACATAAACCACCCCATCCCCACTGTCCACTACCAACACTACACAACTACACAAACAGTTTTTTGAAAATATCCACCTTAGAAAATATCACACTTTGTCATGTACGTATGTCCGAATATGATATAGTCTTTTCAGCGTTTTGATTCTCATTTTAATCATTTTTTATCCAGTTTTTTGTCATTTTTGTTCAAATTTGGTCCTTTTTTGTTGGAAATTTTTAAATATCTCCGGAAATCTCAATTTTGGTATGTTATGTTCTCTAAATATTAGGGATAGAACTTCTAAAGTTTAGCACCGAAATTCTAAAAAATTCCCAAGTTTTAGAGAACAAAAGGACCAAAATCGAGAATTCCAACAAGTAATAACTTTTTCTGATCAGGAAGAACCAAATTTAGAAAAAAAAAAAAAAAAACAGAGAAACCAAAATAATACTAAAATGCCTAAATTGAGAATTAAAACACTAAAAGGATCAGATTCGGGCATACTTACCGGAAGAAATGAAATATTTTCTCATATTCACCCACAAAATTAAACATACGATCATTATCCATGTACGCAAATAGCTACTTCTCCATTGAACAACATCTTGATCCATCTAATCTCATCGATTATCAAGATCTCAGTTTCTTCTCAAATGCCTAAAACCCCTCTCCATCATCAATAATTACCAGGTTCTAATTATCAGAATGCCAGCTCAACAGTGGAATTTTCAGTTAATTGATTGATATTAAAATCAGTTCGATGACTCCCAAAAATCAAGCAAAACAAACGCTGAGCTAAAATGAAAACTTAACCTAACAGCATATTGAAATAAAAAACTTGTCCAATTTTCATAGAAGAATTAGACGCACCTTGAATACGGAAGAAAGGATTCGATAAACCCTAGAGAATTTTTCCAATAGATAATTAAGTTAGATATGAAAATGGATAAATCGAGAAAGAGAATAAGATAAATAGGAATTGGGATGACTACGTTTCAGTGGGTTTTCAATTTGGGGTTTGACGTCCACTACGCTCACCGTTTGCAAGTGTGGCAACTGAGTGATGCCAAAAAGGACGTAAATGAATTATTTGTCTGATTCTTTGTTGGCAAATTCCGTATCCAAATTCTAATTTCTTATTTTCCATTTTAGTCGACTCACTAGAAGAGTTTTTTTATTTTTTTTTACACACATGGGATCCACACACTTCTCTAATACAATTAAAATATGAGATCCACATTCAACTAATGCAACTATACACTGTACATTAAATAATAATACTCCTTATTTTACGTGCAAAAAACAAATGGTCCTCTTATGCCGGGACAATAGTGTATATTCGTGGCTCCATTTTCTTGTAACCTTGAACAATTTGCACACAAAGACTGAAAGACCAACTCTTTTCTATTTGATACAGTATAATATTATCTCTTACGACTTTTTCTTAATATTTTCAAAAATACTTTTTTTCTAAAAGTATTTTAGTAATACATTTCTTATTGATATAGAGCATATATAGATAAAATATATATTCTAAATCAAAATTTTAATATTGAACAGAAAAATTCAAAATTTTCTGTCCGTGTTACCTATCTAACATTCGTAATAATAGATAAATAAGCGTCAAAATGTATTATTTTAAATATCTATGGATAAATATGATGCGTCAATCGATCATCTCTTTGAATTGAAATAGGAAATGAAACACTTGGAAATATGAAATTCTCTCTATAGTTAGTCTTTTTTTTTTTTTTTTAAGAATGTCGCAACTTGTGTTATATCATTTGACGAGAAGAAATTCCATCTTTATAAGATGAATAAAAGGTGAAAATATTTTAATAAAAATGGTATTCAATTAATAAAAAATGATAATTATGTAATGAATTATTTCATGAATAATTTAATTTATAAATAAAAAGTGATAATATTTTAAAAAAAAGTGATAAAACTCTTTAATAAAAACTAATTTAATTACAAAAGTATAAAATGATAATCCCTATATAATTTAGCAATACATCCCTATTTAATACTTTAAAAAAAATACTACTAAACAGTAGTACAATGGCATACATAATATAGAGCAGATAATCTCATAGTTGCACACAAGCAAAAAAAAAAAATGTCAATTAGATCAAACACTCTGTCCAATTTTCCAAATGCACATTCATACATTGGACACTCGGTGCAAGTCTTTTACCAAAGAATTCTGATCACAACACACAAATATTTTTAATCTTCTTTACAATGAATAAAACAACAATTAGATCTTATAACTTAAAAAATGAAATGCAATAAACTAAATTTAATTAAAATCATGTAGCATTGCATGTGTAAATACAATCCTCTATCACAGCCAAATACACATAACACTAGAGGCCACACATAGAAGAGCTCCACACTCCTTATTTCATCAATCAAAAAATTCCAATTATACAAATTTAACCAAGAGATTTGATCCATTCAACAACAAAAGGGACAAACGTTCATCCCATTCTCATTACACTCCGAGCAAACGATCGGCCCGTCGCTCCCGTCCACCCCGATTTTCCGGCTCCCATTGCAGTTGAAACACACAATGAACCTAAATCCAACACAACCTTCACAAGGGCCTTCATTCCTATCAATTGGAATCCCTTCAATCAATGGCTTCAACTTCCCTTGCTCATGTAACACCAACACCTCCTCTGATCCACCAATGTATCTCCCCTTGATGAACAATCTTGGTGGGACTATTTTGCCCCCCAAAATCCTCCACAGCTCCTCCTTATACTCTGAATGCATTGATATGTCTCTCTCGAAGAATATGATCCTTAGATTTTCCATTAAAGATCGGATCTTTTGACAGTCTTCGAATGTCTTTCGGATCCCTCTTAGCCCTGTTGTGTAAAGAACTACTGAATCACTCCCCCCTGGTGGACACTTCTCTTCGAATTCTAATAAGGGGTCTGTGATTTGATCGAGTTTTCTTGCTTTTAATGGCGGTTCTTCGATCTCTTCGACCAAACCTATCTCCTCCATTCTTGATCTTCTCTCTGCTTCTCTTGCCTTGACTTCAACCACTGCCTGCTGAAACGCTGCTAGGAGATTCGGGTCAAATAGGGTTCTTGAATTCAAGTCGGGTCGCCTGAATGAACCCACGTCGATCTCTGATAAAGGGATGATGGCTTCTCTCTCTTCCTCACAGCTCTCTCTCTCCTTCTCCCTGAATCTTGGCACCACGTTCTCTTTATCATCATCCATTTCTTCATCCTCGAGGTCTTTCATCAGCTCTGTAACATCGATAATATCTGGTTCTTGATCTGGAAAAATGTTCTGATTGACCTGATTCTCTGGGTGTTCTTGAATGGGTGTTAATGGCGGACAAGAAATTGGGATCGATTTCTGAGGGGAAGTGTACAGATATCCATCCAATGCGTTCACCTGAAGGATTCTTTCGGGTTTCAAGTACCCGATTGATTTGATCGTTTGCAGTTTCTTGAGAAGCTTTCCTTTCACCCCCTTCATCTGTTGTTTCCCGCTGGATTCCGACTTCGAGATTTGAATCGAGATGGGTATAGTGATTTAGGGTTCGCAAAATTGGGGTTTGAAATTGGGGGTGGAATTGGATTAAAGGAGAATACGTGGTCGTTTTCATGAGCAGCAGCAGAGATGGAAAAGAGGGAGGAGATGATGACAGGGTGCTAACGGCTAGTAATCTTTTGGCGTTTTTTTGTTTGAAAATTATTGTGAGCGGGCTTGGATTCTCTGTGTTGTGTGCACAAAATGTACGCGTACACCACTGACACGTGGTACTCTTGACTTTTCTTTCTATTTTATCGTATCTTACACATTTTTCCTTTTTATTTCAAGTGTTACTCCTCCCATAACGTGCTAAAGGTTATGTTTATTTCTTGCATGGATTAAATAATACACTATTTTAATATTTTAATATGTATTAAGATGAGAGATATATTATTATTTTATATATTGGATAGTTGTATTTTATGGGTTTCATATATACTAAAAAGGAAAATATAACCATTAAGTGAGACGCTCAAATTGAAAATATGAAACTATTAAAACGAGACGGATTGAATATTTAAAAATATATTTTTCAATTTATACTTTCACAATATATTAGTTTCAAATTTAAAGTCAAACTATTGTGCACCTAGTGTACTCGTGAACTTAGTTAAATGAATCATTAAATAAAAAACGGATCAATAATCGTCTTTGGTGTTTATTCATTTGTAATTTTATTAAATTTTTAAGTGTGAAACTTTTAGTGATATGTTAAAATGAGGATGTGTAAAACTGCATTTACAACAAAAGAAGAATTTTATGTAAATATTTGTGTGAAACTATTTCACAGAATAAATTATATTAGAAGAATAAAGAATATTAATATTTTACTAATATATGATTGATGGAAAATAATAAGCATCCAAGTGAAGTATACTTTATGAATAATTCGTAGTATAAATTAAACATGATACTAATATTTTTAATGAAAGATAAAAACTAATTAAAAAATAAAATAATTTCATCATAAAACAATCTCATGCAAATGTTACTCTATTAAACCTTGTATATTTATGAAAGTTAGTAACTTGTCTCAAACACCCTCTTCCAATGTTTGAATGTAAGAGAATGGGATATATTTATAAGAGATGACGGGAAGTGTCATAGTTGGAGTATGTAATATAGATTGAAACTCTAATTTGCAATTTTAGTGGCCTTTTGTTTTTAGAAGGAAGAGAGAACGTGGAAGTGTTACACCTATTGTATTCTTGCATTTTAATTATGCCCATTCATATTCACACATTTATGTACGATTTTATTTATTTATATTTTTTAAGTTGAACCTAAGCAGAAATGCACTTATTATTTAATATTTTTTTTCTATTACATAGACACAATCACATAAATAATTTCCGCCAATATAAAAATACACTTTATACTAAGTATAAGAGTTAATTTATATATAACTCGATTTTTTTTTTAACTTTATCTACTAATCTAGCATACCAGTCCAATAAAAGTACTTAGCCACTGCGATGGTTTCCTTCTATTAAACGGGTAAACCTTAATTTATTAGAGATAATGAGCTTTGGGTTAAACAGACTTTGGATTAATCGGTTTATGTATTTGAGCCATAAAAGAGTGAAATTAACACTAATTTTAATGAACTTTGAGCTAATTAAATCGGTCAGAACACGGACTATAAAAAATTAAAAAAAAAATTATAAATATAAATTTAAAATAGTGATACATAGCATAGTAATATCAAAATTAAATCATTTGTTAAAAATTTAATAATTAAAATTACAATATGTAAAAATGTTGCTATAAAGTATAATTTTAAATAGAATTTAAAAGAATTAAAATAATTTAAAATTTATTTATATGTTACTACTTTTATCAATTTTATATAGAACTTATCGCAAATAAATTAAATGACAATTAGTGGGAAGAGTGTGCCATGAAAAAATAGAAAAAAAAGTTAGTCTACTATGAATTGAGTTTACATAGTAAATTCTTTGATCCCTTTATAAACTGTTTCCCTTAATTTAAATACTCTAACTAAATAGGGGTATAAACGATTGTAAATGGGAGTATGGGACACAAGATTTACAATTTGAACTTGAATCATACTTCAAATAAATCATTCAGTTGAGGTTTAATTAAGATTTAACTTCTTTAAAATCATATTTTACATATTTAAAATCAAAGTTTTTCGTGAAAATTTTTGGGTGAAAATTATTTCATAAAGTATGTACAGTAATTGTACGGAAAATATGGCGAGAGAGCATTGATCAGGTAATCGACCACAACCAAATGCTCAAATCATTTTGCCCTAGAATATTTCAGAAAATTAACTTAAAAAAGATAGATATATAATTATCTGCTTGTATGTTTTTTTCATCGTCAGATCAATTTGATCACTGTAGCCAAAAATAAGGACGACTATTATAAATAGTTGGATTGTTATCATTTGCATATGATCATCTTAATAAGCAAGTTTGAGCAAAGCATGTGTTAGGGTTAATCTGATGGGTGATTCTTTGGTGTTAATATTAATTATTAATTTAGTACTAAACTAGATTAATTCCAATAAATTGCTTATATAATTAGTTTTTATACTTTAGTAACAAATTAAATTATTAAGATTTATATAAATATGATAATAATCATTTATTTGAGTTCATTTATTAAAAAAATTGAAGTAGATACGGTCAAACTACAATATATCAAACTACCTGCTAGAGAGGATCTAGATTGCAAATGATATCCTGAGGATTTCCAACCTGCATGAAATCTCCTCAGGAGCTTTTGTTCTCTCTAGAGATCTCGATTGAAGTTGCAGAGTAGTGGCGACAACTTTATTCTGTTGTTCAGTTCCTTGTTAAACATGATCTTGAACACATAAATCCTAAAATATTTTGTAATATAGTATAAATATACCTAAATAACTTAAAAGAGCTAAGAAAAATTAACAAATGCCTTAAATAGAGTTTACTTAAAAATAAGTTAAATTAGTTTTATTTTAAATAAAGAATATTATAATCAAGGATATTATTCATAAATCATAAGAAACATTAGCAGTGGCCTTAAATAGAGTTTTATTTAATATATTGTATAAATTATATATTTAAAAAAATTAAATTAAATGTTTTATAATTAAAAATATCATAATTAATTTACTAAAGGGATAATTGCACTTTCGGTCCTATTGGATTATCCCAGTTGCATTTTTGGTCCGGAACCTTTTTTCTAGTCCTAAAAATTGCATTTTTAGTCCCAAAATAGTTTTACCGAAAATTTTCATTCGTAATCAGCTTATATCATATCTATATTGCCAGATTTACATCGTCCGTCTATTTTTCAAAATAGACATAGTCCATTACGACCATATCAGACCCATTATGCTTCCGTACAATAATTAAACAACATTAATCTTGTAATTAACCTACTTGAAATAGTAACAGTATCTTTTTTGACCGTCAATCCACCGGGTATTCAGGAGGTTTTACGACTGCTCCTCACAGACAACCACTCGGCCCGCAGTGTGATGGATCAATCCTGTCCCTTCAACGGATCTCAGCACAACCCTGGTTCATTTCCTACTCCGGGTGTACAGGATGCTGCTACTGTTTCTCGCCGGAAAATATGAAGGTTTAAAGTTGCATAAAAATTGGAAGGCTACATGCGGGCAGAAGCCCAAGATTATTTATTTATTGAATGGAGAATTTATTACACACTCATTCTCACTGAACAAGAGGAGATAACTCCTTTAGCCACCTATTGTAGCTGCACTCAGAACACTCATAAAAAGAAAGAGATACAATGTTTATTTTAGAAAGAGAAAACAGAGGGTGATGGTCGATGCCTTCTGCTTCATCAACACACCTATTTATAGAGGCTTTCGCATTTGAAATCTGGATTTCAAAGCCTCTTAATGTTTTGTGACGTCACTGCTTACGTCATTATGTTGGCGTCAGCACTTACGTCATCTGCCTCGGATTCCTATTTTAGCAGCTGGCTGGTTTCTTTATTGGATTCTCCATTGTGGGTCATCTTTCCTGTAGGTCACATGTCTCTTACCCTTTCGGAAGGTCACCTGGATCTTGCTTTTTTGAGGAGTCATTTATCCTTTTTGGTGCCTGATGATTCTCCCGGCTCCTGGGTATTCGGAAGAGGTTTCACCCTCTTCTTTCCACATGTTTCCTTTGTTGGGGGGTGGATCAGCAGTTCTGATCATCCCTATGCCCAATCTTATCCCTTTCCCAAATTTGGGTTCTGTTTGGGTGGAACAGCTTGTGCATACCTTGTTCGTCCATTGCCTAAAATGGGCCATGTTGCAATATCTCCGATGAGTTTGTTTACTCACTGGAATCTTGTTTTTCCAGAGAAGTTCTTGTTTTTCCTGGAAAGCCTTCTCAGCGAACACTGTCTTCTTTCCTGTTAAAGTGTTTAAGAGGAAAGACACATTCAAAGACTTATGCTCGAACTTGAATAGGAACTTTACCTCCACCATTGCTTTGATGCAGACATACAAACCCCTCGCTCTTCGCGTAGAGATCTGTTCTTCAGAAAATATAGAAACCAAGACTGGTTCCTTTCCAAAAGACTCTTTAATCTTATTTGATGCTGAAACATCAGGTCTTCTCAGCATGATGAAATGAAAGACCTCGTTGTTGCCTTTCCCGACTGGTTCTGGGGCCGCACTGGTAAAGTAAAGCTCTAATACATCGCCTCTGGATAGAGTCGAGTTGTTCTCTCATGCCTTGAAAACCTTTTCTCCCAGCCATTCTCGAAGTTTTACAAGTTTTGGGAAACCTGGTGCAATAGTATAGATCGAGGCTAGTGCCCCAAAGTCATACCACTGCTTTACATCCATTGGATTTGAGCCTTCTCGCATCCAAACTTGGGGATATTCCCCAGATATATCCACCCGGTATTTCTCCAGTCGGATTCCTTGTCTGGTGTTCAATTTCTCCCAGCTGGCCTGGTATTCCTGCCAATAAGAGAAATCAGCTAAGTTAATACCAACCTTAGCAGTGTCCGTCATAGGCCTAAGGTTGATCTCTTCCTCTTTGACCCCAGAGGTGCTGGGTTGATTCGTCGACTCTAGATGTGACTCCAGGTCTTTGATTTTTCCTTGGACCGGTTCCTCTTTTGGAGGTTCCAGACTAGGACTTGTGGTAAGGGTACTTGAATCCCTTGCTCCGGGTTTAGAGCCCATTCTTGACTACTCTCCTTTTGTCGATTGTAATTGCTATCAACAGCCCGGAGGAGTGGCTCTCGTGTTGCTTCGAATAGACTTGCGCCATTTCGAATGCAGTCTCATATGCGATTAGACACTTTGGTCTGATCACTATCTTGTATTCTTCCGGCACGCCTTGTATTGAGTGCCAGATTCTCGAATTCCCTCTGAAGCAACTCAAGGTTGTCCATTAGGTGCCTTGAAACAGTCAGGATGAAGTCTATCTCAGCTCCTTCCATCTCTCGTCAGGAAATCTGCCAAAACATTATCAACATATTTAATAATGAAAATATTAAAATCATAATATTGGCATTCTGCTTGCCATCTTAGTAGTCTAGCCTTTTCTGGTTTAGATTCAATTTTATTTTTCAAAAAGTCTTTGACGCTTGTGTTATCAATTTTAAGGCTGAATTTCTTCGCGAGAAGAAATAGCGGCCATTTCTTGAACTCCTTTTCATTGATGTGCCATCAATTTACTTCGCTCTCCGTAAAGAGCCAACTACAGCATCTGCATGGCTTTTCTCCTTCTGTTGTGGACTTTATAAGCACCGCTGCCCACCAATGGTCACTGGCATCTGTATATAGTACCAGATCATCCTCGTCATTAGGAATGGCTAATTTGGGGAGCTTTTTGCAAACCTCCTTTAGTTGTTTAACCATTGCTCGGTGTGACTCATCCCATTTGAATTCAGCATCCTTTTTCAACAAAGGACTGAACACCTTCCTGTATTGTGCCAGATTGTTGATGAACATTCCGGAAAAGTTAACCACTCCTAAGAAACTTTGGAGTTGTTTCTTGTCTTTGAAATCTTTGGGAAATCCTTGGACCTTTTCTACAATATGTGGTTGTAGAATAATTCCGGATTCGTCGATCTTTATTCCAAGGAACTCGATCTGCCTTGTTGCTATTACTGCTTTCTTTCAGAAAGCACCAATCCTTCCTTGTGCCATACTTCTGAAAATATTTCCAGATGTGCTAAATGTTCCTTCATGTTCTTCGAGGCTATGAGAATGTCATCCACATAGACAAACATGAATGAGAAATAATCTTTGAAAAGATTATCCATCTTCCTTTGGTATATCTGGGGTGTGTTTGCTAAGCCCATAGGCATGACATTCCAAATATAATGGCCCTGTGGTGTGGAGAAGACTGTGAACTTCTTGCTCCCTTCTTCCATCATAATCTGGTAGAATCCAGATTTGCAATCAAACTTTGAGAATACCTTGGCATTCTTGATACAGTTGACCAAGTGTTCCCTACTTGGTATGTAGTATCCATCGAACTCCAAGATGTTGTTGATCCATTTGTAGTTGATCACAAGTCTTGGCTTTCCCCGCTTGACTTCTTCATGATTTCAAACTAGAAATCCTGGACTGCTGTATGGAGATACTCCTGGTGATGTTAACTTAAGGTCCAGATGTTCCTTAAGTATTAGCTGCATATCCTTTCGATCCTCTTGGTTCATTAGGATAGGCTTATATCTCACAAACTCATGCTCCTTTCCTTCTTTTACTTTGAGTGAAGCTTTGAGCTCGTTCTTATCCCACCATGCTAAAGAATCCTTATTGAAGTTCCTCTATATCTTCTTCTTGACGTCCTCCAAAGATGTTTGTTCTTCGATTGTGACGTCTCTCTGTAGGTTTTCTCTCAAGCTTGCTTTGAGAAGGTAGATTGTGTTCTCCTTTAGTTTCTCCATCTTCCTCTAGTCTCGGTTCTCATCTGAAGGACTGCTTCGCCATATCTCATTCGATCATTCATCTTCGGATGGCTCAGTTTTCCTTCATCACCACGCTTGCTGCGAAATTTGATTGGCATTTTTCGTTGAAATACATTACGCAGTCTTGGTGCGATGATCTTATGTTCACAAAGGGTTGTGAAAATAAGCCTCCTAGTTGCGTTTTCTTGGGTAAAACGCTTGAATGTCTGTAGAAAATTATTTCCTAATAGAATATCCGCTCTGGTATCGTGAAAATATAACGGTGGAGTTTTCACCTTGTACCATGGGGTACGATCTGCTTCTCCGATCATGATTTCTGCTTGCTTGATTCCTCTGTTAAGGATTAACACCTTTTGCGAGAAATCTTTTCCGAGAACTGTTGGCAGTTCTTCACCTGAGCCTTCCGAGAAGATCCCTTCCTTTGCTGTGCAGATGTCAGCTCCTGAATCAATGTATGCCGCAAAATACTCTGCACGATGCTCCTTATATATCATTCCGATAGTGATATATATTGAAAATGGACTTGTGGCCATGGGCGGATCAGAGCTTATAAGCCCGAGCCTCTACTAGTAAACCTTGTATCTTTTTTTCTTGGCCGTAAACTTTATTCCATCTTGTAGTTGTTCCCAAGGTTTGTGATCCTCGAGAAACTCCAATCCCAAAACTAGTTGTTCTGGAAATCTTCCTGCCACTCCTTCGATTATCAGCTCAAGATCTCCGAGCTTGAGCTGTCCTTGATATCTCCCAGTTGTTGGTTGTTGAAGAAAATACAAGACATCACAAGGAATAGAGTTTTCTTTTTTAGTGATATCGAATATTACTTCGACTCCTCTCCATCCTTTTGGGCATTTTAGTTCACCTTTGATTGTGGACTTTTCCGGCTCCTGGATTACCTCCACGATTGGCTTCTTTTCCCATTTTTCACTAATCATCCTATCTTCTTGGAAAGAAATCCTTCTTTGCTTGAATCTGAGGCTATCTTGTCTGCTCCAGACTGGCTTGTCCTTGATTCGCAAATTCATGTTGTGGATTGGCGGTAACTCCATTATTTCTGGCCTAGTTGCGCATGCAACCCTTTCGAACACTTTTGGTATCTTGATATACTCCTTCATTTGGAATAGATCAAAATGATGGGTGTTGGACAGGGCATATGAGATACTGTAGGTGATGGAGTAAGGCCTATTCCCTTCTTTCATCAGATCTTTCTTCTTGAAGTCTTGATGAAGGGTGAGTGCCCTACTGAAATCTTTATCTGCCAGATTGTAGGCAATCCTTGGATATATGTAGGATGCCACCTTGCCTGCGTATAGGTTTCCTGAGATTCCTCCCAGGCATGTCTCTCTTGTATTCTTGATCCTCTTATCAAAGATTGCAATATCGATTGATGTATCAATACCTTCTTTGAAAGTTGCTTTGATGAGGATCCAGATTGCTCCGATATGGATCCAAGACATGGTCTTGGCTATTCCTTCCTTGAGTTTACTGAGTTTCCTTTTGATTTCGTCAACAGGAACTAGTTGCATTTTCATCACATTTCTCGTGAGCTCCATTGGGATAGCAATTTCCCCTTCGGTCACTTTGTATATGATGTTGTGCTTTCTCTTCTTGAAGCTTGGAAAGAATTTGTCCATCCTTCCTATGGTGAATCCATCGTATAGGTTGAGCCTTGGATCCTCCTTCATGATTCTCAAAAGGGCTTTATGAGAAATGGATGTCTGGGAAAAGAATCCCGAAATATCTTCTTGCATCTCCTGTCTGAAGCTTTCTTCTTTACTCCGACTCATCTTCAGATCACTCATCTTGGCTGAAGAATTCTTCTTCGTAGATGCTCTCGTCTGATGGTATATCTTCAAACTGATATACCTGTACTAGATCTTGGAAGTAAATAGCCTCCTCCATTTCTGGAGTTGTCTCGAACTGTCATACTCATCTCTTCTGGTTTTCTGGGCAATCTGGTGAGATATGCCCTCTGGCTCCATACGTGTAGCAGTTGCAATCCTTGAATCTTTCATTGACTCATGTGGCTGCTCTTCGAAACATCTTTCTTGTGGGAGTTCTTCCTGTGCTCATCTGGTTTGACCCTGAGGATGAGGTTTGGCTTCTTGAACACTATCTTGATGGTCCAGATCTTTGCCCTGATTTATTGCTTCGAGCATTCTGTTTAGACCAAAAATGATCTTGGTCTTCTGGATCTCCATCCTCCGTTCGTTTGATTGTAAGGATGATTCTTCTTCATTCTTTTCTGCTTCTTTGGGTTTCTTCCGATGATAGTTGAAAGATCATTGCTTTTGCAACATAAGGGAACTGTCTTGTTGATTCCCCTTAATCTCTTGTAGTTTTTGTGTAGCGCTGCTTGATGACACCACTCTACAATCTTGGCTTTGAGGAAGGACATTCTCCTTGCTATTGAATCCAGCTCGCATGGTTCATACACTTTGATTAGCATTTCTCTCCATGGGCTAGGGATCTTGGCAAAGAATAGGTGGAATACTTCTTCCTCTTTGACCTTAGATTTCCATCTATACTCTGTGAAGAGTTTGATGTACTCATCTACATGACAAATGTCAAGTAGTTCTAGGTTGTATAGGGCATTCCTATACTTCTTTTTCTTTTCTTCTTCCATTCATTCGAAGTATCCTACTCCGATGAAATGGATCTTGAAAATCTTGGCCATTCGATCGACAATGTTGCCTAGATCTTCGCCTTCCATAGCTTCCTTTTTGACTTCGTCTGAGAGCTCCTCCCAGGCGCATTTTACTGATCCTTCCAGGCTCATAGTAAGGAATCTTATGAACCCTTCTTTGTCCAGCTCCAATGCGCCACCTGCGATCTTCATGGCATTTGTCCATTCATCGATCAAGGCTTCTCTATTCTTGAAGTCTAGAGTGTCGAGGTTTAAGATCAACCCATATGGATTTATCGGTTCAAGGTGAGACCAGCCATATGGGGTGTTGTATATATTAGATCCTCGAACTCAGCTTGCTCCTGTTGATATTCCTATGACCTTCATTTTGAAGTTTCCTGGTGGTTAGAATGTATCTTCTTATCTTGCCCCATGGACTCCGTGTGATCCAGAGGTTCCTTCATATTGGCTTTGGTCCTGTTGGGTCTGATGAGCCTGGGACTGTTGTTGAGAACTTAATGCATCTCCAACGTTCATCTTTAGATCTACAATTGATAGTCTTTGGAAGGACTCATATAGATCTTGTAGATCTTCAAGATTTGCTCTTGCCATTCGGGAATGTGGATTCTCCTCGAAGAATAGCAATCATCTCTCGCTTTCCGACTTTGGTCTTATGACCTCCGTCGTTTTCCCCTTTTGGTGTAAAAGGAGTTCTGTTCCGAAGGTTAGTGGTAACCTTCCTCCTGGTCTTCTTCCTGTCACCTTGGTTTCCAAGGATTTTACTTGTTCCATCAACTTCATGATGAGGTCGAGTTACTTGTTCTGCAATTTCTCTACCTTATCCATCTTGAAGCTGATCTCGAACATTGTCTTGGACATGCTTTGGCAATATTCTCCAAAGAATCTTACCGTGTTCTGCAATTCTCTAAGATCTTGGTTCATCTTAGAGTTATCTGCCTCGATCTCCTTCCACTCTGTCATTCCGTCCAGTGTGAGAAGTGATAGGGCTTGCAGATCTCTCTTGGACCTTGGTTTGGTCGTCTCCTCCATTGCTCTTGTTTGGGATACGTCCATGGATCTCGGTGAAACTTTGGATTTTCACGATGTTTCTTGGTACCTCTTTCGAGTACCTTATCTGCATCTAGCTTAGTTCCTCCAGAGATTTCTCTTTGGTGTGGTTAGCACGGGCTTCCACCACTTTACATCTTTGATCGAGGTTATCCCAAAATCGATTGGCGTTCTCGTATTCTTTCTCTGCGTATTATCTATACAACACACAATAATATTATTGTATAGAACTGCTTGTCTCGTCGTAGTTGACAGGCCAGAAGTCCCTGTTGCTCCAGCTTGGAACAAGGATGATAGTCCTGTCACTCTCGGATGTCGAACTTTCGTTCGAATCTATATATCTTTGAAACTCTCCTCTCGTTAAGTGAAATAAGTATATAATAATTATATTCATTCATAAATAAATGAACCTAAGGCTCTGATACCATTTTGAAGTGCGGAAAGTTGAGTTAATCTGGCGTAAGATAGATATAGTATAAATTCTGACTTGGAACTAGTTTAGCACATTTTGGGGTCAATTTTGCAAATTTACACTTTTAGAAAACTTCTACGGGACCAAAATCACAGGCTACGGAACCATTTCTGCAAGTGACCTACTCCAATGGGACTAATCTTGCATCTACCCCATTTACTAAATGACAAAGACTTGCGTGAGAGTTGAGACGTCTAAGTGAGTTAAGTATCCGTGACCTCCCGCTAAAACTCCAATGATATTATCGCTGAACTACGTTAATGCTATCTTCATTATGATATATTGTAATTATTTCTAAAATTTCAGGTAGTACGTAGCACTTTTGAGATTCATTATGCAAATGCCTAAACAGTGCTTGATTATAATGATTTTTAACCTCTGTTAAAGAAGAAATTGGCCATCCAACACATAATATAATATTGTGTTAAATATGTATTCGGAGATGACACTAGCTAGCTTTAAATAAAATCATTGGTAAACATAGACATTGAAGCCTAATTTTGATGCACTATGTTTCAAGATTTGTATTGTTAGAGCTCAGCTCACATGATTTGGGAAACGAACAAGGCACTTAGATAATGCTCATGTTACAAACCCTTGGGATATTAGGTGGACTCTATGTTCATTTCCAAATATTGAGTTACTTATTCCTGATTATGAATCTTGTTACCACATTTCCTTTTCCATTCTAATTAACAAAACATTGATAAGAATGAATTCTAAAGTAGATTTGTATCTAATTAAGGCTTTTAACATTTTTAGCAAAGGTGAGGGTTCTTTTTTTAATTATCTTAAAAACGTTATCACTTTTTATTTATATTATAAATTGTTCATGAGATATTTATCGAAATATTATCATTTTTCTTCAACTAGATATTATTTTTATTGAAATATTATCACTTTTTATCTGTCTCACGAACTCATACCATGAGACAGTCTCATGCGACTGTTTGCCAACATTTTTACATATTCTCAGTAAGTCTTGGTGGCATTACGTAGTTGTCACATGTGCTCCACTTCCAATTTATGCAATAAAAATGTAGGTAAAAATATATTCTTTGAATCTTTTTTATTAAAATTAAAGATGGCTGATCTGTTTATCCCATCCCATGTATACAAATTAGCTGGGATATTGAGAAAGGGTTTATTGAGAGAGATGCAATGGACACTGCTAATATCCACACGAGTGACATGATGTTCACTTATGGATATTAACTAAGACGAAAAAGTACATTGTTAGGTAGACGGGCTTTTTTTTATTTTGTCATTTTCATTATCATTTACTCTAAAATGTATACATTTTTTATTTTTTTTAATAAAAGGCCTCACACATGATCTACCACTCAATATTAATATAACTATTCAACTTTACATAAAATAATAATACACTCTTTTTTTTTTTGGAAACATGAAATTTTCATTATTTGGGCATGAGATTTACCCTAAATTTACAAAATAGATACAGACGATTAGAGCTCTATCCTAGAACTAACCAAAATTAATACCCTAATAACCTACGTCAAATAATCAATGAGATTTTCACTCCACAAGGAAAAACTAACACAATTTCTCAACCCACTATTTTTCAGTTTCCACCAACTCCATATATGTGCTTTGATCTCTTCTATAACTTTTTGTAGATCCCACCTTTAATTAATACAAATAAATATCTTATAAGGGAATATCTCACTATGTTATAGAGAATGTCGGCTTACAATGCATAACATGAGTTACATGTGTAAGAAATAAATCAATTAAATCCTAATACCTTAAACCCTATCATGATTAACGAGATCTAAACATAACACGGAAGCGTACCTTAATCCATGGAGTTGTTAGACGGAACACGAACTTGGAGATTAGTAGGTGTTGTGGTCTTCCTCAACTAAGCCTCCTCATTCCTTATGGGGATCGTAGTAATCCCTCCCGATGGGAAGAAGGGAAGACCATGTTCGGCTTAGTGTATTGGGGACCATAACCTGGGAGCCTTTATATACTATACAACTGGGCCACCCATAATCACCCAGTCATGTAGTATTGTGTATCTACTCAATTGGCCCATATTAATGTTATTATAGCCCATGGACTTTTAACATTAATTGGATCACTTAATTAAGTCCATAAGATAATTGAATAGCTAATATAATTGCATAATAATATATTGCCCACAATGAGATTATATAGAAAATTAAAAATTTCCTAACAATCTCCCACTTGGGCTTTATATTTCTCAAAGCAATTATATCAAGAGTCCTTAGTTGCGCAACTTTATGCTATTCCTCTTCAGGCTATACTTAACAATCTGGTCTATCTCATATACTAATATGGAACTACCGCGGTATTCACCACATTACAAATCATGATTAAACCCCGACAATTACCAATATCAATATATTCAATGACATAAATTAAATATGGTGAGTAGCATGAAAATTACATGTAAAATGTGATCAACATCATGTCTATTTCTAACTGGTCCTACTTTAATCTTTAGTGAGATCAATCCATAATGTAAAATATTACAAAATAGAAAAATTAACTTTGGTGAATTCACAATGAATTCAAAACCATCAGCTTAATTCTGCAGAAAACCGAATTATCCAAATCAAAGTGTCTTGAAAACTTTAAAAAGAACAATATAAATATAAACTCTCACTGAACCAATGTATTCTAAAACTATATAACACCCACATGAGTAGCTAGCTCATAAAATTGCAGGTTGAATACATAATTGGTGGATCCATATTTAGAGTCTATCATAATATGCTCCACTAAAATTTTATCCACACAAAACACTTTCTTTAATAACCAAGAATTCTCTGTCAATATTATTGACTTATAAGAATTCATGTTGCTACTAAATACTTTATTGCGAACTAACTATCACAATAAACTTTATGTGACAAAACTTCACAACCTTTATTTTATGATTGGATGCCCCTTAGTGCGCTACTATTTCTATTGTCATGGTTAATGAGCTAAAGTGTTTGCTTAATACTTTTACTTGTATAGCTCTCCAGACCAACAGAAGATGTAGCCTGAAGTGGATCTTATACTATATTGGCATCCAACAAACTCAGAATCAGAATTTCTTATGATCTCTAACAAATCTGATCCTTGATGTGCAAGCATGTTATCATTAATTCTCTGTAAATACTTTATAAAGATCCATACTAGAGTTACTTAAATGTCTACTTAATACACCAACAACAGAAGCCAAATTAAGTCTTGTACAGACCTCATCATACAACAACTTCCAATAATAAAAAAACATAGAATATTTCTACATTTCTTAAATCTTTAATTTAACTTTAGGGCACCTTATTGAGACTCCACTTGTATCCCTTAGTTTAACTTAACATTCTTCCAATGAATCACATAATCATCTACATTTGTCTCAAAACCAAATGAGACAATTACTTCATGATGATACTTGTGATTCCTTTATGGAAAAATTTTCTTGAATGCATAGATGGATTTCCTGTTAGTTCTTAAACCATTTAGATTATTTTATCAATATTATCATCAAGCAACTTTATCTTTACATCCATCAAATGTGATTCAATATCAAAATATGCTAGTAATGTCACAATTAGCTTAAAAGAACATTTCTCAGTAATCGGATAGCAAGTCCCTTAATGCCTTCTTTTCCTATTGAGCGTAATCCTTTACCAAGATGCGGACCTGATCACCTTGTATTGATTTAAACTCATAAATTATAGCATTAACCCACTTTAGACTATTTGGACCTTGCATGGCTTGATGAACATTGTTTGAATGTTCTACCATTAATTTCATAGTGTCCATATTATTTAGGAGAAAGCTAGATAATCATCCGATTTTTTTTCTCTCCCAACTATAGTGGTTTCCTTAGTGACATTAATTCTTGAGGTTGTTGATTTTATTATGCCTTAAATATTATTGACATTGTCCTATCGATATTCTAAATTTGGACATTCTTAAAAGCATAAGTAGGAGTCTAATAGACTTCTCTTCAAAGACAATGTCTCTAATATTATTCTTCCCCCCAAATCAAAATCCTCACAGAATTTCGTATTACACGTTTCAAATATGAATCAATTAATTTTGATCACAAAACCTTATAAATAATTTAAAAAGCAGTCGATAACTGTTTGAGTCAAAATTTCTTTAGTAGATCCCAATGATCTTGCTTTAGTTGGACTTCACCATATGTGAAACTCATAAAGAGTTCTCACAACTACTTTAGTTGGAACTTTATTGAGACCATAAGCTGTAATCTTTAGTATTTCTCACATTATTTACCATATGTTGTGGAGTTCAATCATGTTTTTTAACTACACCACAACACCATTCATACTAAGTAATCTTAATGTGGTGTATTATAAAACAATTTCACAAGCCTTTAGGAGTAAACAAAAATTGTACTTTAGTTGTCTTTAGCAGCTTTCTTAATGGGTTCTTGTATTGCCCTTATACTTTATTGAGACTAAGTTTGTTAGAAACCTACTAGTCTCATCTTTATTGTTGAAGTTATCATCATGTATAATTTTGTTGTTGATATAGATTAAACTTAATTAGCGGACTTCTTAATTGTACAGAGAATTATTGCAAAATAACTTATCATGCTCGCATTAAACTTTATAATCTTTCAAAATTTAAATAACTTAGAATCATCTCGAGGAATCAAGCACATCATTAGTATCAAGTCCAATGACAACAATACCAACTTGTAAGTAACAACCTCTACATAGTAGTCAAATACTGATAATAAAACTGTCAAGCAATAGCCTTCCTTTGGGCCGACTTATCAGTCACATGATAAATAAATAATTGTCACGTATTCACCACCACTGGTGTTTGTGTATTTCGGCTAAATATTAATCTATCTTTGGACCGATCAATACCCGCATGAAGATACACTTGCACAACATTATTAATTGGGGACCAATCACAAGACACCTTGTGCAACATTAACCTCGTCTATGGACAAAAATTAATTGCAGGGGTAATCTTGGTGTAATAATCAAGTACTGATAATAAGTTTTGTCAAACAAAAGTCTATCTTAGGACCGACTGATGTTCACATGAACAATTCAAAATAATTATCACATACTTATCATCACATGTATGTTATTATTCTGTCAAACTATGCCTACCTATGGGCTGAACACAGAACACATAAATAATTTCACACCCATCTATGTAATTTCAATAAAGTCGCACTCCACACACAGAGGTTGTTATGACAACATGATGCTTTGATTGACTAGATTGAAAATTACTAGACCAATTAAACAAATATTAAAAATATTAATTTTAATTGAACGACATTAAAATAAATGTCTCCCCAATTTAAATATAATCAAAATTCTCAAGCCAAACGAGAATATTGGATGATTCTCACAAATTAAAAAAAAAATTGAAATATCTCTTAATTTAATTAAGAATTCCAAATCCTAATTTAAAATAAGTTAAATTAGGAAAATTTCCAATAAATCTTATGTAATAACAAAATGGCGTAGAGCTGATTATTGCAATCATTGAGCTAAAATTGATTGCGTAGTAAAATTGTAGAATCTCTGAATTCATATTTAAGTATATGCACAATTAATTACTCATATAATATGACTTAATTCCCTTGAACCCTATCATGATTAATTAACGATATCTAAACATAACACGGAAGCGTACCTTAATCCATGGAGTTGTTAGATAGAACACGAACTCGGAGATTAGTAAGTGTTGTAGTCTTTCTCAACTAAGCATCCTCATTCCTTATGGGGACCGTAGTAATCCCTCCCGATTGGGAGAAGAGAAGACCATGTTCGGCTTAGTGTATTGGGACCATAACCTGGGAGCCTTTATATACTATACAATTGGGCCACCCATAATAACACAGTCATGTAGTATTGAGTATCTACTCAATTGACCCATACTAATATTATTATAGCTCATGGACTTTTAATCTTAATTGGATCACTTAATTAAGTCCATAAAATAATTGAATAGCTAATATAATTGCATAATAATATATTGTCCACTATTAAATTATATAAGAAATTAAAAATTTCCTAACAACATGACTTTGAACCAATTGGAGCTTGTAACTGAACTTTCAGGTCTTATGATACTCATAAAACGGATAAAAAAAAAGGGTTCATTACTATTAGATACAATTTATGTACTATTATTACTCATAGGTACATTAACCTAAATTTATTAGTGTTCAATATATTTTGAAAGATTGAAATGCCTTTTTTATCCTTAATGTGATTATATTCAATAATAAGTAATAATAATATAATAATACTTTATTTTAAAATTAAAAAATATTTGCATTTAATTCTCCTAAAAATTCGTATACTTCATTCCATTTAATTCTTCTAAAAATCGGTGGAATTTCAAATTATCATAACCAATTTCTACACAATCGAGAGAGCAAGATATACTCCATAATTTTGGTATTCAAAAATTAATTAAAAATAGTTTAGATTATTTTGGTATTCAGAAATTAATTTAACAGGTTTATGGGGATGTATCAAATATTATTACCACGATAATAATTTTAGTATTCAAAATTAATTAAGAATGACTCAGATTATTTCAGTATTCAGAAATTAATTAAGAAATACCAGAATGAATCAAATATTTTGGTATTCAGATTTAGAAATACCACGATAAGAAAATTCCACAATGTATTCAAAAATATTTTGGTATTCGATTTTCAGGTTTGTATTGTATTCAGAAATAAATTAGTTAACAAATTAATTAAGAGATTACGTGAGGAATAAGATTATTTTGGTATTAAAAAATTATTTAAAATATTATTAATATTGATAAAATATTAACTAGATAAGAAATTTTCACTTAAAAGTATTTAGATTTTAGATTTGTATTGTATTCAGAAATAAAGATTTTAGATTTGTATTGTATTCAGAAATAAATTAACGTGAAGAGAATTTATATATCCACGAATATATATTGAAACTGCATTCACTGATAATGTGAATTTTCATTAAATTTTAAAACGTGAATTTCTCATTTTTTGTTTTAGTTGATACGTAGATAATTGATGTATATAGGGATAGGGATAAGTGTGACTTTTCATTAAATAATTTTTTAGTGGATAATAATAAAATATATGTTTTGTATCCATTAGTAATATTAGTTTATTTTTTGTACTAGGTAGTAATAAATCCAAAAAACAATAAACACAAAATAATAATCTTTCAATTAAAATTTTCATGAATAATTCGTGAAAATTATATATATATATATATATATATATATATATATATATATATATATATATATACTAATTTTTTTTCCCTCGTGACACTGTTTCATATTCTTTTAGTTTCCTAAAAAATAAAATAAGTAGTACTCAAGAATAAATGCTACTTTGAAATTTTCACATAAACGTGTATGCCCACACTTATTTTGCCCCAATTTATATTTTGTTACTATTCAGTTAAATAAACTATTATTCTAGAGTGAGTAATATTGATTTTTTTTTAATGATAAGTTGTATACAATTCTTTTGAGGAGAGTAACGTTCGCCATTTTTAAGAGGGCATCGACTAAATACACACACCTCTTTGTTGAATACACACCCTATTATTATATTATTAATATATTATATATTTAAAATATCTATATTACCCTTAAAATCATTAAATACACACCTTATATATTTTAAATTAAATTATTTATAGACATCTTATCTAATAAAATCCTAATATCTCCTTCTTCGATTATGTTCCTCTTTCGCCGTTAGAGTTCTTCTTCATCAAGTTTTTTCGATTATTACCAGTATTCTCACATGATGTTTTCATTTATATCTTCTAATGCCAATTGTATATTTTAGTCTAAAATCATAAATTAAATAAACTACAAAATAGAGATTTGTGTTTAATTACATGTTCAACATCGAGAATTTTAAGAGCAACTGTTTTTTTTTTTAATATTCCAATCACAAAATCTATGTTTTGTGAAATTTAAAAAATGTAATTATTTATTTAAATTCGATTTTAAGCTCAAAGTACACAGAGGCAACCAACTAGATCTATCCTCTTTATAAACATACATGCTGCCTTTGTTTCCACTTCTTAATCTCTCTCATACTTTGCTTTCTTGCACGGAATTCTCCTCCACTACGACAGACGACAAACCAGAAATCTATACTTTTAGAGAAAGAAAGTTGGTTATTAATGGGGTAAAAAGTTAATAATATAATATTGAATTGAGCCATTAATACCTTGAGTTAGGAAGGGAATTATTATCCACAAAATAATTAAATTCATCCATGAAATAAGAATTAAACTCGTGAACATCTCCCTTGAGTTATGAAGGGAATTATTATCCACAAAATAATTAAATTCAGCCATGAAATACGAATCAAACTCATGAATTAGAGTCGATGGCAGTTTATATATGAAGGAATTTATTTCCCTCCTCAAATACGATATGTTAAAATTACAGTGTTGAAAAGTGTAAAAGAAGTTTTTATTTTAATAAGAATGAATTGAGATTTTTTGGTGGGTGTGTATAATTTTAATTTTGGAAAGGGTAATTTTGGATTTTTAAGGGGTGTGCATACAATAAATTTAAGAAATAAAAAAATTAAAGGGGTGTATATTAAATAAAAAGGGTGTGTATTTAACCGTACTCTTTTAAGAGTTATACTCTTGGAAATAAAAACTTACAAAAATACCCTCTGTCTTTTTTAACGGTACGTATCTTTAATTTCTTAAAATTAAAACTCAATTTGAATTTTAAGTAAAAAAATAATAATTCAAAATTATCCATCCAACTTGCTACTGGTTCAGTGGTTCTTGATCAAGAATCTAAAATATCACACCAAAATTTGTTGACTGCTTTACATGTAACCGACCAATGAGAGTTTTTTTTATAGGACAAAGTCAATGATTAGTGTAGTTAGTAGTTAGTTTTATCAAGTTTCAACACACCTTTATTCCCATGCCTCCTTATAACTCCCCTCCTATTCGTCTCCAATAGGAATTTAATCAGGGTCACTCACTTGTGTGAGGAGCCCGGTGATCAAGTGGACTAGTCCACCTGGTTAACCGCCCAATGAGAGTTGTGCATTTGGTTGAAGTGGAAATCAGTGGGAACACGTGTAAATTGCGTGTTTATAATGTCAATATTTGAGACAGCTTAATTGACTTCAATTGACAGCTAGGACAAATACTTTTTTGGATTTTCTTTCGTAACTTTTTTGTTTTCTTTTGTGTGAACTATGATCTAGCATTCATTTGTTTAACTTACACACTAGCATCTTTCGAATTTTATAAGTAAAGATATGACGACCAATGAGGTGTTGGCCATTGAGAAGCCAACATTGAGGTACCCCTAATTGAAAAGTCAGGGGTTCAAGTTCCCCGAAGGACAATGGTGGAACAATTAATATTGAAGGCTACAGGCGGCAGTGTGGCAGGTTGAAATTCGGTGGGAACCTGCGGCTGAGCTGGGGATCGACTCCTTGTGCGCAGTAGTTGAGGATATTAGGAACTTGGGATCCATTGCGTGGCTACCGCGGCTTACCTAGAGGCAGTTCTGATTGAGGATATTAGGAACCCGGGATCCATTGTGTGGCTACCGCAGTTTACCTGGAGGCAATTATGATTTAAGGGCTACAGGCGGCAGTGTGGGAGGCTGAAACAGTTCCGGAGGCAGTTCTGATTGAGGATATTAGGAACCTGGGATCCATTGCGTGTCTACCGCGGTTTACCTGGAGGCAGTTCTGATTGAGGGCTACAGGCGGCAGTGTGGGAGGCTGAAACAGTTCTGATTGAGGGCGGCAGTGTGGGTGGGAGGCTGAAACAGTTCTGATTGAGGGCGGCAGTGTGGGAGGTTACCTGGAGGCAGTTCTGAGGGGTCGGGGCTGTTTCCTCGAGGACTAGTCGGGCGTAAGCCTGGAACCTCGATATAAAAAAAAGTAAAGATATGATTAAACTATGGGTTAAAATTTAAAATAATAGATAGATATATTATCATGATGATATTATGGCAACGGTTCTACACCATTATTTTCATATTTTTATTAAAAGAGATTATTAATTTATAAGAGAAAATGATTTTTTTTAAACGATAGTTTTTTAAAAGAGCAATTTGAAACTACTATTGAGAAACTATAAAACATATCTTAACACAATTGTCATACAACTTGCTCAATTTATATTCATCTCTATTTAATTCTTGATATAATCGTTACATTAAAGTAGGACATGACTAAATTCCTAATAATTAAGTCAAACCCCTAAAATTACTTACATAGAATAAATTAATGAAGTATTTAATTAATGAATAGTATCAAATGAATAATGCCACGTAGGAATTGAAACCACGTGTGCAGAAGGCTGCATCGTTGAATATCGGCAAAGGGGACAAGTCGAATGAAGGATCATCCATGGATCAACACACTTGAGGTGGAAGAAGTGGCCGCAATCCGGCAACAACCGAACCACGTCATCCCCGGCATACTCACTCAGGCAAATGGAGCATGCCGGGGTAGTACTGGAGTCGCAATCTATCTTTTGGGTCTTATATTCGGAGTAGGTGAATTGTGGGTAGGAATTAAGGGTGGCCTCGTCCAAACCATTGCGTCGAATAATTACGATAGACGTACGAGTTGTCGGGATGTTGGCGAAGGAGTGGTGGCTATCATGAGTAGTTGCATCCTCTTTTCGTTTGCACCGGTAAGAAACTATAATGACGATTACAAACATGATGATGACTCCGAGAGATAAGCCGATGCCATATCCGAAGTTGCCGAACGGCCAGACCCAGAGATTAGGGTTATCGGGATCGGTCGAGTGTGAGGTAGTAGAATTCATTTTGAGTGAAGATGATCAATGGTGACAATATTAGTTGGATGGTACTTATAAGTGATGAAGATGGGATAGTTGACAAGTTGGCTAGGGTTGATATTTCGCGTGAATTAGAATTTAGGTATGAAACAAATAAATTGAACAAAATTCAACTCTTACTAAATACTATTCCCACTTGTAAATTGATTAATTGTACATTACTTAATTAGTTTGTATGGTCAACTATGTTTTCATTGTCATCCTCCCTTTGGCATTGTTTTTCATTTTTGTAAACATATTATTCATATGATTTATTATATTATTTCATGTTTAGTTTTAAATAATACTAATATCTACAAGAATATATCACGTAGTTCTATAAATATGTCACTCTTTGATAGTTTTTAAATTCGCATTCTAAATCTTGGTTATATTCATTCAATTTTAAATTCTATCCACCCTACACAAGAAGATTTTCACTTTTGGTGGGACTTTAAGATCCCAAAATGCTTTCGAGTTTATTTCCGCTCTAAATTGAGGATCATATGTAAGAGAAGATGCAAGTTTATGTGTTGTCTTTACCAAGTAATCCCTCCGTCGTGAACCACTCTTCTCGTTTATTGTGCCACGTTGTTTAAGAAAAAAATATTTTTTTATTAATTTTGTTTACTTTGGAGGGTATTTAGTTTTTTTTAGGTAATAAAAAAATGGTATGTGTGAAAAATGAGTGACAAATTTGAAATTAAAATAACTTTTGAATTTGTTGGATAAAGTAATATCTATTTTTTGGAGTGTGAAGATTGAAGAGTAGTGTGGGAGGGAAGGAGTATTTTCCATAGCGTGAATGGTACTATATTAAATTATCTAATATGTCTGCCGGTGGAAGAGGTGTTTTTAAAATACTATCGACATCTTCCAGAACGAACAACTTCTTAAGCAATTCGTCGTCCCAAATGCAACATCTCGAAATGAGCAAGTCGAAGACTCTCATATCTGCGAAAGATGGAATAAGAGTGGTAAAGATTAAGAAAGGTGTGTAGTTGCATACCCATGGATAGCTCCAAACTAGGGATGTCAACGGGCCGGGTATGGGACGGGCACCTAATTACCCAGACCGGACCCGTTTTAGAAGTGCCTGGTCCAAACCCGCACGGGTCCTGTTATTTAGACCCAAACGGGGCGGGGCGGACCCGCCCCGTTCTCTTTTTTATTTTTTTAATAATTTTTTAAGACTTACGTGGCACTCATAAACACTAACTCTCTCGCTTTATCATTCTCCATAGCTTCAAGTAATAATTATGTCACAAACATAAAAAATAAAATTCAAATAATAATAATAATTACAAAATTAGTAGTAAAGTACAGAATTTTAAATGATTATAAAAATAAAAAAATATAATACTCCCGGGCGGTCGGGTACCCGCGAGTCTGAAGTAATACCCAGACCCACCCCATTTTAAAACGAGCTCAGGGTGGGTCTGTCCAGTTTTCAGTTCGGGGCGAGTCTGGGGCTGCCCAAATCGTGCGGGCAGGCTGCCCAAATCGTGTAAGCCAGGTGGGTACCCGTGGGTCCGGGACAAATTGACACCCCTATTCCAAACTTTCACAAGAGTTGTCTCCCACCTTTCACCTGGTATCCCTTTTTACTAGGTCTTTGGAAGGATATTCACACTCAAGTACCTTTTGGAAAATATTTAGCTTTTAGAATAAAAAAAAAACGTTATTGTACTGATATTAGTCTACATTAGGGTTGTAAATGAATCGAATCGAAGCAAATATTTCTGTATTCAAATATATTCGATATCTCGTATTCGAATTCGATTATTATTCGAATTTTAAATCTAATTCGTATTCGATTCGATCATATTATTTGAATTATTCGAAAGTATTCGAGTATTCGTATTCGAAATTTTTTAATTCTAATTAATTTGAAGATATCCTTCGAGTTCGATTCGAATCCTTATATTCAAAAATCGATTCGAATAAATTATATTCGAATTCGATTCGAAAATTCTAAATTATAAAATAAAATCAGATTTGAAGTTATAAAAATAAGATTACATCATTAATAAATAATTTTTCTCAAATTCTATAACGATAAATAAATTTTGCCATTAATCCTAAGTTGCATGATCCGGACCAAGTCTCCATAAATACAAACGACCATTGTTTAATCATAAATCCGAACCAAGACTCTATAAATACAAATGACGATTGTTTAATCATAAAAAATACAGTTATAGATCAACTAGCATTCCACCATTATATCGGTAATATAACATGCATAGGCTCTTCCTTCTCCTACAATAGAAAAAAAATCATATATCAATTATTATTATGTAGAAAACAAAAAGTATATTAATATAATTCAAGAAAAGAGAACTTACATAAATCATCAGAGGCTTCTTAATCCCATGGAGTTGACGAACCCAATCTGCTCCACAAATCAATACTTGAACCACATCCAGAGTCAATATAGAATGATAAGGATCTAAAATTAGTCCATTAATTTATTTTTTAAAATACATGGGGCAATAATCCGATTAAGGAAGGTAATAAAATCCTTGCAAAATTGATTTAATAAATTTATTTAACATACAAAGGTCAGTGCCTAAGAGAATAATATTAAAATTAGATGAATTAGGTGAATCTACTTATTTCTACTCAAGAATTGGGCACAACAGTTAAGGTGAATTTTGAGAATTGAACAGGGAGTTATCAAATGAGCAGGGAAGATACAAATTCTAATAGTAATAAACATTTTCAAATTTAGCACAAATTCATGCTTAATGTGTAAATCAACAATTGATTCATAGTACCAAAGTATCAATAGAGTTATTAGATTCTTAAATGTGTCATCAGATCAGAGGATGCAATTATTTGAAGAGACAATAGAAATACTGATCTTCTTGCAGAAATTGAACATGTTGTGTATAGATCATGTATGCATACGTGTGTGTGGTGTAAGACAACAGTGTACATGTGGAAGATGAGGATTGGTTGAGCAGCAAGTTTGATTGAAGGTTTAGGATCAACAGGTTGCATAAGGAGAACCGTATGATCAAAGATAGGTTGAGCTGATGGATTGATGACATGTCAAGATTCTTATAGTTGTTAAACGATCAGTTGCAACTGCATGAAGCTAACTGATCACATGGGGAAGCTTGCTGACAGATTCGTTGTGTGCATGTGTGTTATAAGGCAGCAACACACATCAAAATGATCATCATCCATTCATATCAGTTAAGATCAAAGATTAGGGTTCTTAGAAGTTTTTACTCTTCATCTTCATTGTGTAGTTGTAACCAATTCATCATCATAGTGATTTACGTCTCCTTAAGAGTGGACGTAGATCTTTAAGATCGAACCACTATACATCCTTGAGTTCCTTCTTCGTTTTTGATTCATTTTTCTGTTGATTCAATACGTGAGAGGTTGAGAGGAAGATAGAGTGTACAAGTGTGATCAAAGAAGAGTTCAAACTTGTTTACATTCATAAGAATTGCCCTCCTCATTTTCTTTATCTTCACACCAAGCTTTCATACGCCCGCTTTCAATCTTGGTGGAACACCATCTTGATCTTTAATCTACTTCTTCTTTGGCCTGCCCTTCTTCCCACAAACGGCGCCAATTGTCATGGGAATGGCAGGAAACATACAAAAGAAAGGCTACATACGAACTCGCATTACGGAATAGAAGAAGAAAAAAATGAGACGAGATACAATTTACGTGGTTCGGAGATGAAACTCCTACGTCCACGGGAGAGAGAGATCTTATTGCTACATTGATAGGTGAGGTGATTACACGCTGAATAAATCAGCAAACCAGAAGCTATATATACAAAGATATGTAACTAGCTAAATTATGGGACTAACTCGTTGAAGCATTTTTTAGCCATCAGTTGGACTGTTTAATGATTGTAAAACCGCAAGAAACTGATTGAAACCGACATCTGATATGTCAAGCTTTCTATCCATGTATATAACTTCTCCTAAATCCTTCGTTTAGTCACCAAACAAACCCCTCAAACTTTTCTGCTCACCTTTTGCACCGGTTGTACAGATTTGCCTTCTCTTGATTATTATACCAACTGATGCATCTGTTTCTTCTATACGTCATGTCCATATGTAATCTAAGACTTCTGCAAACTTACCTATGATTGAATAAGGTTTATTCTTCACAAATCTCCATCTTAAACCTTAATCAAACCATAGCAACTCTCCCTCCATTACACTACTCCACTTTGAGTAGCAACCTTTAAGCATTGCTCCACCTTGAGCAACACCTCTTACCATTGCTCAACCTTGAGCAACACCTGCAACATATAAACGTTGACTTACCACCAAGCCACAACAAGTTTGAACCATTTTCCTAATGAAAGTGCCATTACTTTGAAGTCGATTCTGACTCACTAGGATTACCCGATGCATTCTTCCACTTGCTCGTTGTTACCGCGTTGCTCTTAAATGCCAATGAGTCCAAGTCACCACATCTCCTAACTACCCTGTTCGAATCCGCTGCTTCTCCCGAACACTAATCACTTACCGAAAAATCCTTTCCTTATAAACTTGTGTTGAGCTGACCTTATCATTGTGAAAATTCAATGCTATTGTAAGTATGATTTCACCCCATGGGAAACCCATGTCCTGAAATCCACGTTGGAGTACCATGCTACAAATGTCCATTGCCCATCTTGCCATGAACAGATATTGCATATTCAATAGAATTGATTCTAATTATCCTTGCTGAAGAAACTCTCTCAACTCTGTTGTGCCGTTCCTGAGATTGACGGCTGCTCTTATTAGATTGCCTTTACTTAAGTATCGAAACCAGAATAGCCATTCCAGTTCACTTCTAACTGTGTCAGCCGTTTCAGTCGATCACCATCTCCACCGGAGACCCACTGCTCATCATCGGCAATTTTTGTTCTGTGCCTGCCAGAAATCATCTGCAGATGCTAGCTTCATCATCCACCGCCGGAGAGAAGATGTCTTCCTTCACCGTTGCTGGATTTTCCTAGCCAACAGTGCCTCTCCGATTTGTTCTCATGTTAAGACCACCACCAGCTTCACGTTATCAGTAAGCCCACTACCTTACACTTTTGGAGAGAAGCTGTCACATCTGTTCAATTTCTGAACACCGCTCGATCCCGTCAAACTGCTATCTTGTGCTGTAGTGTTACACTTTTCTCGCTGAATTTCCCCCAGCCAATCGCCGCTGGACCACCGGACATTTAATTCCTTCTTATTGAGAATTCCAATCTCGGAATCTTCCTCCACTGGTTTCTTGTTCTCCACCACAACGAACTGTAGTTACATAACCAAGAACCGCTACCGAAAATCTCGAACCCACCTCCGAACTGCCGTCCAAATAGCACTTCCATCTCTCTCTCACTGATCAGTCTGATCTGCAATCCATAATTGCCCAAGATCACCGCCAAAGCCATCCACCAGATGTTTGACGACTATCCTTGTGATCCCTTTCCCCTCAGCAACCCATTCTCAACGATATATCCTTCTGGGTTTTCACCCCTCCCACGATATCTCAACCCCGTTGAGAAGAATCCTTGGAATTTGCCTCTTCAATAACCTTTTCGCTAATCAACCAATCCGTCGATGCAGGCTGTCAAGAAACCGCCAATTCTTTCTTGCTGAGATCCCACAAAACTGGATTGCCCTCCTCATTTTCTTCATCTTCACACCAAGCTTTCATACGCCCGCTTTCAATCTTGGTGGTGTTGGCAATTGGATCGTGTGGTTCAAACGTGATCGTTAGGATTTCAGGCAAACAATCAGCGGAAGCAATTAAAATATGTTTACCGTACTTCTGGGTTGATGCAGAGGATGAATCGCTGCAGAGAACTACCTCTGATCTTCTACTGTATGTCCTAAGTGTGATCCTGCTGTTGTGTGGGCAACAGTCTGCAGGATCTCTCAATCTGCTTCTTTCCCTTCTCACGTCAAAAGAGGCGCAGGAAATCTTCTAGGGTTCCAAGAGGCTGAGTTCACTTATATACTGGGCTACAGCAGGGATCAGGAGGAGAATTGGAGTTGGGCCTCCATTGGATTAAATATCCAAGCTTAGCCCAAAGCTTATATTTAATTCAATAATAATAATAAAGTCCACTAAATTATTATTACTGCACTACCCACTCCAACCCAAAATTACGTTTTGGGCTCCTTCTTATTATGAGCCCGAAGTCTCCCCATGTTTAAGATATACAATGCCCATTAATTAATTAAGTTACTGACAACTCAAATTAATTAATATCTTATCCGAGAGTAGTATCACTCAACCTTATTATCATGCCGGAAATTAATCCACTTGCAAGATTTACATGATAAACCTTATGAGCTCCTCAAGGGGACATCATCAACCTATGTCGGACATGGATTCCTTTTACAATCAACAGCACACCATAGATACATCACTATTTCCCAACTCACCGAGTTTGTTGATTTAATACTTATAAATCTCACCCATTGATGAATCAAAGAAATACATACTGCCCTACGTGTCGAGGTTATTGTATAGGGATTAAGAGCACGAACTTCCATAATAATAGAGATCAAGTTCTACTATATAGTCAGTATAAGATGAACGATCTCAGGCGATCCTACTCAATATGCACAAAGTATACTAATGTGATTTTATAGTCAAGACAAACTTGTTGGATTGTATACTAAAAGTCTAGTTTTTTGTATGAACAATGTTATAACAATTAATTTGAAATGAGAATCATATGATCAAATGATTGCATCTTATAATTTATTTATATGTTCGATGCAATAGTCCACTTACTTTATACTGTAGATAATATATTGTGCGACAACACGCGGAAGATCATATTATCGGTTTCCTTATAAAGTATAAACAGATGCTCACAACCGAGATAGACGGGGATTCTCTATCGGGATGGTTGTAGTGTGATTTGGTATTAGCTTGTCTTGGCTATAGAATCACATTAGTGCACTTGTGTGTATTGAGCAGGACCGCTTGAGATCGTTCGACTTATACTGACTTATAGGAGAACTTGATCTCAGTTATTATGGAAGTTCGTGCTCTTAATCCCTATACAATAACCTCGACACGTAGGGCAGTATGTATTTCTTTGATTCATCAATGGGTGAGATTTACATGTAATTAAATCAACAAACTCGATGAGTTGGGAAGTAGTGCTGTCTCTATGGTGTGCTGTTGATTGTAGAAGGAATTCATGTTCGTCATAGGTTGATGATGTCCCCTTGAGGAGCTCATAAGGATTATCATGTAAATCCTGCAGGTGGAATTTATTCCGGCATGATAATGAGGTTGAGTGGTACTACTCTTGGAAGAGATATTAATTAATTGAGTTGTCAGTAACTTAAATTAATTAATGGACATTGTATATCTTAAACATGGGGAGACTAACTGGCTCATAATAAGAAGGAGCCCAAAACGTAATTTTGGGATTGGTATGGTAGTGCAGTAATAATATTTTAGTGGAATATATTATTATTATTGGACTTAAGTATAAGCTTTGGGCTAAGCTTGGATACTTAAGCCCAATGGAGGCCCAACCCAATTTCTCCTCCTGGTCCCTGCTGTAGCCCATGTATATAAGCCACCTCAGCTTATCTGGAAATCTAATCTAATATAATCTAATCTAACTGATTATTCACGTGTGATGAGGGTTGAGAGCAGATTGAGGAGGTCTCGTAGATCGTCGCCCACACGACGTCGAGATCGGACTTGGGACATACGGCAGAAGATCAGAAGGTTGTTTGCTGCTGCTGTCTTCCGCCTTGCGAAATTTATATAAAATCGTAAAGTGATCAGAATTTAATGATCAATATACTACGGAAATCCGTCGAAGAGAGGATCGTCTGAACGTAAAGATCACTCAATTCCGACATCAGACGAGGAAGTTATGGCCATTCTCGTGGGACTGCATAGGCTGCCTGCGAGAATCAATCTTCATCAATATACCTTGGTGAGCGGTAATCGTTTCTATGATTTATTGCTTCCGCTGTGATAGAAACGTATGAATCCCTAACGGGTCACGTTAACCAAACGATCCAAGCGCCATCAAAACTAATACCAAATCACACTACAACTATACCGATAGAGAGTCCCCGTCTATCTTGGTTGTGAGCATCTGTTTATACTTTATAAGGAAACCGATAATATGATTTTTCGCGTATTGTCGCACAACATATTATCTACAGTATAAAGTAAATGGACTATTGCACCGTGCATATAAATAAATTATAAGATGCAATCATTTGATCATATGATTCTCTTTTCAAATATTGTTATAAAATTGGTCATACTAAAGCTAGACTTTTAGTATACAACCCAACAATCTCCCACTTATACTAAAAGACTATGCTGTCATGTCTTCTGCTATACATCTGATTCCTACTCCAACTACACGACCATTAAAAACTCTCGCCTTAAGGTCCTTGTAAATGGATTTAATAGGTCATCATTCGATGCAATCTAGGCGACAACAACCTTCCCCTCATCATACGATTTCTCGTAACAGGTAGTACTCGCGCTCCATGTGTTTAATTGCCTTATGGACTCGTGATTCCTTCAAGTTTGCAATTGCACCATTATTATCAATGTAAATTGTGATAACCTTGGGCAAACTTAGAAACACTTCAAAGTCCATCAAGAAGTCTCTAGAGTCATATAGATACTTTGGCAGCCTCATAGGCTCCAATTTATCATCTTTCCATGATGGAGTCCGGAGTCTGAAATATATTTCTATATAGCACTCCTCCACATTATGACTCTACTTCCTAAAATTAAACACATAACCTTTGAGGTGAATTTACTGCCGTCCAGTCTGACTAAAAAGTCCAAATCTACGTAATCCACAAGAAGCAGTGAATCTGTCTAGTAAGTCCACATATAATTTCCAGTCCTTCTCAGGCACTTTATATATGTCTTACTACAGTTCATCATTCTTGTTCCGGGTTACGTTTGATACCAACTGTCTATGCCATTGGCAATACAGTTATCTATTTTCGTGCATAGCATTCCTTAGATTAAGCTTCCTTATTCGCCGAAGCATAAGGAACCACTTTCATCTTCTTTTTGTGTCTCAAAGACACATTCATTTAGATAAATTCACATGTTAAACGAGTATGGACTGTATCATTTTATGAAACTTGAGATAAGCATAACATCATTTCTTGGGATCTGTGTTACCGTGATAAAAAATGATATATTTTGCCCTTCTTAAGTCCTCCATCTCTACCGCTTTATTAACCGTACCCATACGCCCGATAATACTCTTTCATTGTCTCCAATGAGCAAGATACTATCTACGTATAGTACAAGAAACACCACCACGTTTCTGTCACTCTTTACAACACACAAGACTCATCCGTTCATTTATTTAAATCCATGCCACTGGATTACCTAATCAAAAAAAATGCTTTATGATCTCAAAGCTTGCTTTTAGCCCATTGCTGGACACTTTCAAGCTTACTATCAAAATGCTATTAGCACTTTGCAATAAATCACTCTGGTTGCTTCACATAGATGTTTTCCTCAAGACTTCCATTCAGGAAAGCTGTCTTGACATCTATTTGCTGTTCTTCATAATTCAATATGAGCAGCAAAAAATAAAAGAATCCGGATCAACATTAGCATAGCTACCAGTGAACATGTTTCCTCATAATCGAACTATTTCTTTCTGAGTACACCCTTTCGCAAATAAACTTTGCTTTCAAGGTTTTCACCTTACCGTATGATCCTCTTTTATTTCCTTTGACTACTTCCAATGGCTTTTACACTATTTAGTGGTCTACCAAGTTCCCAGATTTAATTTAGAATCCGTAGATTCTATTTCAACATTCATTGCAATTTACTAAGATTCCGCATTTTAATCTTGTAGTGCAACGTCGTATCCCTGGGATAATACCATGTTTACTAGGAATCAAGTCTTACGACTTTCCCAAAACATGTATCTCACGGGTTGTCGAATAACCCTCCCACTGTGACAAGGCACTACATGTAATTGTGTATCAGATGTGACACGCGTTGCAGTTTACCTTGTGGTATATTCTCTTGTACACTTGGTACTTATACTTTGTGTTTTCTTCTCACTACCTTTAGAACAACTCATACATGGGTTTGTGATTTATTACATAGTCCTTTTAAAAAAAAAACCAGTGTTTGTGTTGACAATCACCCTTCGATCTTTTGAACAAAATAAATCACTCTTTATTTTTCTAGGATATCCCACAAACAGACAAAATATTTTACGAATTACTGTATCTAAGGCATATCCATAAAATGAATTTAATTATTCCAAATAATTCATCATCTATCTAATCATAACCATAAGAGCCTTATTCCTTCTATCCACCATACCATTCAGTTGGGGCATGTCTGGTGTAGTCAATTTGAGATTTAATCTCAACTTCTGATCAATAGCTCCTAACTATCTCAAGAGGTCTTTGCCATCATGATTAAATCGTAATGACTTAATATATTTTCCATGACGCTTCACTGTACCAGCCTTGCAATTCTTGAATTAATCAAAGAACTTAGACATGCAGTGCATCAAATAAATATATTAGTATCTAGAATAATCTTCGAATATTCATAACCGTCTCTCGCCTGGATAATATTAGGTTTGCTTGAATCAGAATGAACTAATTCCAACATATATATCTTTGGCTCTACACCCCACAGCCTTGAAAAGGCAGTTTATCATTTTTACTTCCAAGCAAGACTCGCAAGTCTGATAGTTTCCACTTCAGATAAACCTTACGATCCATCGGCTATCAACTTTTGAATCATACTCAAGTAAAATGAACTAATCTTAGACGCCAAATGTATGTTTAGTTCATCTTTGAAGGTTCCTTTCTCTTACTAATATTAGAAGATGCATTACTAATTACTATTTGTTGCATCTGTGGGATGTACATGATTCAAGAGTATACACATTATCCACCAACGTACTATAACTGATTATAGCCCCATTCCTCATCACTATGACCATGTCATTTAAATGAAATGAAGTATCCATCCGTTAATGCATAGAAATCGAAATCAAATTCTTTCTATGAAACGTACGTAAAGACAATTTCTCATAATCAATCGTTTATTCTTATCATGAGATAAATAAACAACTCCCACTGCAATAGCCACTACCTTTGTAGTTTTACCCGTGTCATAACAATCTTATCCTTACTTAGTGATAAACATTTAGTGATTTCAGTATCTACACAATTCGTGTCAGTAGATGCCATCACTAATCATGTTTAAACCACTAGTAAATAAGATATTAAACTTGTTCACATCATGATGAAATTGGCTTTCCTTTGCCACATGTTTTGTCAGAAGTTTCCCACCATTTACATCCACTCATAATTCAGGTGGAACTTACTCAAAACATCTAGGCAATTATGAAAAATAAATTGACTTAGGTTTCCCCTTCAACTTGTATTCCATGTATTTCCAATTCATTCATCAAATTCTATCATGACCTACCGCATTTTAAATTACTCGAGTATCCGAAGAGTTACATGAGACCATCATATTTCTATGAACCTCTCATCTCTTCACTCGAGACATTAACAGGCATCATGAGACGTCCTATGTGAGAACACATTTTTATTTTCTTAAGCAGTAATTTTCAAAACCAAGATTATTTTCTAATCACATAATTTGGACAAGTAAATGTAATGTCTTTAAGTTAACAATTAGTGAAATAAAACCATTCGAAATTCAGAGAATCACAAATAAATATTCCGATCAAATCTTTGAATTTTATCATTTTATATTGATTCCCTCAAAATAATATAAAAATAAAATTCACCGACATCTCAAGCACCGTGAGTCTGTAAGCCACGATAGTGTGGATGTTTACAAACCCGAATATTTACAAGAGAAGGTTTTACCCATTAATTTCATTTGTCAACCTAACTTTATGACAAAATAATTAATAGTCGGTTCCTCTTTAGCCATGCAAATAACAGCAGTGACTCCGATGGGGAGGATACTTATTATTTACACCTAAGTGTACACCATTATTTAATCCCAAGTCCGCGGCCCAAGTTTGTGTGCCTTACAGATGGAGAAGTACACACGCACTCGGATAACTTCCTACGATTATCATAAAGAAGTTCGTACTAGTGATCCGTGAATAAACTCATCCGATGGGGAGGAAGGTCTATGCCAACACGCAAGTTTATTCACATCACTTACGAACCAATAATGGAGGTCGCGAAAATTTATTACCAATCCCCTCTCCCACTTAGTTATTTAAACACCGAGGGTTTTTAACATGCATATAATATTAACAAATAAAATATACATGTTAGCATGTTTCTATTTCAATTAATTTAATAACTAAACCACATAGAACATGCTTCCATATATAACAATTAATTATCAATTAAAACAATTAAACTAATTATATATATCAAGATTTAGAGCATTAAAGGATCAGCAATTGGACCCAGCAAGCCCAACAGCATGAATAATCACAATAACATGAGCAGCCCATAATTAAATTATGCAAGCCCAAAAAAAATCACTCCTGCAAGTCCTAACTGAACCAGCCCAAAACTTCAGCAAGCCCACAAAAGCCGGCCCAATACTCAGCCAAAATAAATAAATCAGGCCCAAAGAAACCGGCCCAATAAACACCTTCCAGCCCAAGTATAAAAGGGCCAAGGGCCTGCCTACCTCATCATTGTGCCCTAACACCCTCACAGCCGCACAAGCAGCACCGAGTCTGCACCGGCGCTACCAGCCACTGCTACCGTCGGCGGCCGCGCCCACATCCACCGGAATTGAGCGGTCAGCTCTCCGGCTATGGCTCCGGCGACCGCGCCCAGCTATCGCCCGTTGCCAGCCACCTGCTGGAACCCGCTGTAGATGCACCGCCATGCAGCCGAGCGATGGCAATCCAGAAGCAAGCTCCGTCGCCGTCCACAAGAGTGTAGTCATCGATCTATGCCGATCCGATCGTAATCGGGTGGGATCGCCTGGATCCGCGTCAGCAGTAGGGCAGAAAGCCACCGTTGAACAGCGTCGCCCATATTCGCCGGCGAAAAACGTATCCCTCCAGCACGCCGCACACTTCATCAGCCGCGACCTGCCATCGCACGGCAGACACCGCCTGACTCCTGCTCCCGGCGGGCACCCCGACAGCTGCCGACAGCGCCTTGCACCATTGGAGGTGCCCGCTGCTTTCGGGGTGGTGCAGTCAGCCCACCGGACGGGATCCGCCACTGATCGCGACACCCAAAGCCACCACCGCCCAGAACAGTATCGATCGGGATCCGTCGTCACCAGCTTCGTCAGCTCCGCCAGAGCCGCCACCTGCCGTCGCTCGCCGCCCGCGCTCAATCAAACAACAGATTTGCCGACTCCAGCGCCTGCTCCCTCATTGCCACTACCCGGCACTGTCATCCGAATGCCCGCCGTGAGGCTCGTCTAGTAGCGGGTTCGCCATTAACCAGACGCGCACCGGTCTATCGATCGCAACCATCGTTCAGTTATCACGCGCCGTCAACCTGATTCCTGACTCTAGTCATCACGCATCGCTGTTATCTGCTCCGATCCGACCGGAATAAGGTGGGACTCGCCTGGATCCAGTCAGCGGCGCCAACACCACACACCTGGAACGCCTTCAGCCTTGTCGCCCGACAGTCTTCGACACGCAGCCGGGCAGCCGGCCTCTCGCCGTTCATCATGCAGCCGTGTGTGTATAGATAGCAGATGGGTTTCTCGATGTGTGTGTAGTGTGTCCAGTAATGAACAAATAATTGACAATCACACATACCAAATTGCATGCCATGGTGAAAAACAATAACAGTATAAAACCCATGAGATTATTTTCAGATTATTTCACATAATCAAATTATCCCCTTTAAACATGCTACCAATCTGACCATAAACACACGAATGGATAAACCCTACCTAACGTCTCACATTTCACCACGAAACTAACGCTCTGATACCAATTGTTGGCAATTGGATCGTGTGGTTCAAACGTGATCGTTAGGATTTCAGGCAAACAATCAGTGGAAGCAATTAAAATATGTTTATCGTACTTCTGGGTTGATGCAGAGGATGAATCGCTGCTGGGAACTACCTCTGATCTTCTACTGTATGTCCCAAGTGTGATCCTGCTGTTGTGTGGGCAACAGTCTGCAGGATCTCTCAATCTGCTTCTTTCCCTTCTCACGTCAAAAGAGGCACAGGAAATCTTCTAGGGTTCCAAGAGGCTGAGTTCACTTATATACTGGGCTACAGAAGGGATCAGTAGGAGAATTGGAGTTGGGCCTCCATTGGATTAAATATCCAAGCTTAGCCCAAAGCTTATATTTAATTCAATAATAATAATAAAGTCCACTAAATTATTATTACTGCACTACCCACTCCAACCCAAAATTACGTTTTGGGCTCCTTCTTATTATGAGCCCGAAGTCTCCCCATGTTTAAGATATACAATGCCCATTAATTAATTAAGTTACTGACAACTCAAATTAATTAATATTTTATCCGAGAGTAGTACCACTCAACCTTATTACTATGCCGGAAATTAATCCACTTGCAAGATTTACATGATAAACCTTATGAGCTCCTCAAGGGGACATCATCAACCTATGTCGGATATGGATTCCTTCTACAATCAACAGAATACCATAGATACAGCACTATTTCCCAACTCACCGAGTTTGTTGATTTAATACTTATAAATCTCACCCATTGATGAATCAAAGAAATACATACTGCCCTACGTGTCGAGGTTATTGTATAGGGATTAAGAGCACGAACTTCCATAATAACAGAGATCAAGTTCTACTATATAGTCAGTATAAGACGAACGATCTCAGGCGATCCTACTCAATATGCACAAAGCATACTAATGTGATTTTATAGTCAAGACAAACTAATACCAAATCACACTACAACCATACCGATAGAGAGTCCCCGTCTATCTCGGTTGTGAGCATCTGTTTATACTTTATAAGGAAACCGATAATATGATCTTCCGCGTGTTGTCGTACAATATATTATCTACAGTATAAAGTAAATGGACTATTGCACCGTGCATATAAATAAATTATAAGATGCAATCATTTGATCATATGATTCTCTTTTCAAATATTGTTATAAAATTGTTCATACTAAAGCTAGACTTTTAGTATACAACCCAACAGGTGGAACACCATCTTGATCTTTAATCTCCTTCTTCTTTGATCTGCCCTTCTTCCCACAGACGACGCCAATTGTCATGGGAATGGTAGGAAACACACACAAGAAAGACTACATATGAACTTGCAGTACGGAATAGAAGAAAAGAAAAACGATACGAGACAAGATTTACGTGGTTCAAAGATGAAACTCCTACGTCTACGGGAGAGAGAGATCTTATTGCTACATTGATAGGTGAGGTGATTACACGCTGAATAAATCAGCAAACCAGAAGCTATATATACAAATATATGTAACTAGATAACTTATGAGACTAACTCGTTGAAGCATTTTTGAGCCATCAGTTGGATTGTTTAACGATTGCAAAACCACAAGAAACTGATTGCAACCGACATCTGATGTGTCAAGCTTTCTATCCATGTATATAACTTCTCCTAAATCCTTCGTTTAGTCACCAAACAAACCCCTCAAACTTTCCTGCTCACCTTTTGCACCAGTTGTACAGATTTGCCTTTTCTTGATTATTATACCAACTGATGCATCTGTTTCTTCTATGCATCATGTCCATATGTAATCTAAGACTTCTGCAAACTTACCTACGATTGAATAGGTTTATTCTTCACAGAACAAATCAAGAACAACAGAAGACAACAAATGTTTCAAGAAAAATCAAAATAATCATCTTAATTCAGGATCAGCAACAATAATCCAGAAACACATAATAACACATACTTTAACTAAAACCAACTCAACATCAAGAATTAAATAACACACAGATTCAAAAACTAAAGCTCCAAATCATCCAATATCTAAGAATGAATTTCAAGCTCAACCCTCAGTTCATCACCTCATAATCTGATCAAACATCCTTCAAAACAATGATTAAACACACACAATCTTTGATCTCAAATTGCAGAAAGCCCTCAAGTCAATGAACCCCAAATCCAAAAGAATCAGCAAAAAAGCAAGAAAAATGGAAATTAAAGAGATACTCACAACCTACAATGGCAAAACAGGAACTCTACCAGTAACAACAAGCCAAACCCAACCATATCCAACAAAATTCTGAAGTGCTCCAACAAGAAGAGCACCCCACCATTAGACAATCAAATGTAAGGCTAATAACTATTAGAATTGACTGGGCAGAATAAAACCATCAAATGTAACACAATCTCGATTCAACAAAATTCCGAACCAATCACCAAATTAAACCAACCTATTAACCGATGGTCTGCATATTATCCTCGGCGGTGAACTTGGTGCCCTTGTCCTTATCGGCGGCGGCGGCCCGGCCCTTGGCCTTGTGGTTGAGCAGCAATTTCCCTGACTGAAAATAAAATTGGAAGAATCATCTGCGGCACCTGTAGAGCTTAGGGGTAGAGAGAGAGTAAGTAATACCTGGACCCTGGTGCGGCTGCAAGAGGTTACAAAGCCCTAATGGTGCGCCGTGCGCGGCTGCAAGAGATTCAGAATGGAAAGCCCCAATGGTATGCGACTGCAAGAGATTTAAAATGAAAAAAAAGCCATAATCTATATTTATATTTATAAAATAATTTAATAATAATAATATATATAATTAATATATATTAAAATATAAAATATTATTTATTCGAATATATTCGCGAATATTCGAATCAAATATCTTGCATATCATATTCGATTCGATTATTTTTCGAATCAAAATTCGCATTCGAATTCGAATATCAATAATCGAATTCGAATACCGAATCGAATAAAAAATATTTGATTCGTTTACAACCCTAATCTACATCCTGTCTTCCTAACTAAGAATAAGTTGAACATATGACGGTCTCGAAAACCCACGCCAACATGCGCTGTAAATTTTATATGAGCACTTCTTTTTCCCGCTCAAGAGATTTTTTTATCACTCAAACAATGGAGTTTTCTTTATATTTATCTTTAAGTTAACAGAAATTTGAGTTAATCTCTTGTGAATTGAATTTACAGAATAAATCATGTAATCTCCTTCTAATTTAAACCTTAACCATACATACGTAGTATAATAGGATTAGAAATTGAATCACAAGACTTTGTACTCTTTAACACCACTAGTGAGGGAAAAATAGAGAGAATTGAAATTTTCTTCTACTGGTCCACTAGTGAGGGAAAAACGAGTTACCCTTATTTAATGGTTGTCGTGACTTAGTAGTTAGGGATTCTCTAATGGTGAGAAGCAAATCCGCAAATATGAGAATTTGGTATCATTTGAACTCCAATGGTAGTATCAATTCGTCCTCAAATTTGAGGGTGCCTCTCTCTTCCCCATATATGATGCCATCCTCAAACCATCCTCAATTCTATTTATTATTTTCTTTTCTATTTATTTGGTGATATCTCACCACATTTTTTGTGATTTGAGGAAAGTTTGTTATTTTCTTTTTTATTTATTGGGTGATATGAGGAAATCATTGGAGGAATATATCACCAAATCACCACATTTTTTGTGATTTGAGGAAAGCAACCATTGGGGTGGCACTTGGTACATTAGAAATAATACTTCTATATCCATCCACCACATTCTTGCCGATGAAAATTCTTGATTTTTCAAAGTTAATTATCTAGCCAGACATTCTTTCATATGCAACAAGCACTTCATTGAGAAAATATCATCTAATCAACACAACTTATTTTATCTATTTTCAAAAGTAAATTAAGTAGGTAAAGATAAATAACATTTCTTAAACTATATCTACGGTGAAGACTCTAATACGATGGAGAGTATCATTTTTCGATTAAAAAGAGCACCACTTCTTATATTAGCCTGAGAGTTTCACGCTATTTTTATCTCAAGAAAATATGAATAATAAAATTAAATAGTATAAATAAATATACAGTTATATAATTACACATAACACATTTTTGTGATTATTATTCATCTTCCATTTCACAATGAAAAAGCTAAAAAAAAAAAAAGGAGCAGAAGGGAGTGGTGACTCCACAATTAGCCGTAAGCTGCAATCGATCGATCGTTCGTCTCAAAATCGATGGGATTAGCATCAGTCTGCTTCAATGGCATTTTCTGTTGACCTTAGAAAACCCACGTGAATGCCATTCAGATCCGATCTTAGATCACGGATGGAAAAACAGCACCATCTGTGCTAACAATAGTTAAACATTTAGTCCAAGTACAAGTTAGATATATAAAATATTAATGAAATGCAGACAGTATGCGATGAGAGAAGAATATAATATGTATATGTACTCATCCAACAACCAATAAATTAAATTATCTAAATATACACCTAAAGTTATGTAATTTACTCTGGTAAGAGTTCTACTTATTCAAGGAGGTAGAGTAGAAAACAATGTCAAACGCAATAATCATCTAACAAGAATATCTACAACAATTGCACCGGAAAAGTTTGCGTGCTCGTCTTCATTGTAATAGTGAACCGTAAAAAGGAACCATGTGTACAAAATAAAGATGCAGCTAAAGAAACAAAAAGACGGGAAACGGAAGATCTAACAGCAACAAAATAGTCATGCTTATAAAGAATCAAGCTAAAAAGCTATGAAGAAAATTCATCGATGAATGAATGTCTAAGTATGGATATATTATTGTGAAGTAACTGGCAATAAATTGTACCCTGTAAACCGTCAATCATCATAGAAAGTCGCAACACTAGTTTCACTACAACAATTTAGTTCTTCTATACTCTCTAGCAGTTTGATACTATTATTCTTGAGATAATTCAATGATTTGCCTATGGACCAGCGACTGAGTACAATTCTACCAACTTCACATACCACTCAACTCAATACAGCAAATAAGTTAATCAGGGACAACAAAGAATGAGGAATCAAACATCATTTCAACGACAAAAATGGTCACGGATGTACCATGGGGAGGTCAATTGAAACAATGGTAAGAGATCATAGAGCCAAAAAACAAAGGTAAAAGTAACCAAATCAAAAACCTAAAATCGAGCCTTTCAGTCATTGCTCGCTCTAGGTGTAATGTCTATAATCAAGAACCAAAACCCAAGTTTTGTCAGCATTTCTAAAATCATACTTCTAAGCAGATATAATATTATTAAGCATGATTCTTGAATGAGCTTCAACAAATCAACTAATGATAAATATATTATGAGGAACACATTTCCATTACCAGCAAAATAAATAATAGCAGAAAAAACTAAAACTCAAAGCTAAACAGTGAGAGGAAAAAAAAAATCTTACTTGAAAACAGACTCAGTCCTTAAAAATAACCTCTTCAACCATGTCCAACAATGGCAGCAGACAATCTGGAGAGAATTTCCGAGCAAACATGAAAGAATAGCTTGAATTCGATGATCGCAGCTCCCCAATAAGTCGAGGTGTAACCTCATAAGGCTTGTAAAGATGTGGATGACCACCAATGCTTCCGGTCCAGTTAACTCGTGTCAGAGTATAATTCATACATCCACCAGGATCCTCCATTGATAGAAGAGTCGGAAAATAATGCTCCTCGGGGTAACAAGAATTCAAATTCAAGCACGGAAGCTTAAACTTGCGCCATAGCCTCCGATCCCTCACTACCACCAGCGCGTGCTGCCTTGTCAGAGTGAAGAACTGTGATCCACCCCGGAATCGATCAAATGGCACCTCCGGCAGCATAAGGTTCTCGCCCCTCGCAGTGTACCTATCCCACAGTTCAGGTTTATCCGACGATATTTCAATGAAGCTCCGGTAAATTGGGAACGAAGACGATCGCCATATTGACGTAGGCCTCACGAACAGAGAATTATACAAGTATTGGAAAGAATGGAGAGGGATACAATGCTGAGAAACAAGAGTGAAATACAAATTCAACGGGTCGTCGAGAAGGGCGGTGGCGAGGAGGCGGCGAGCGGCGGATATGAGGGTAGGGCTGGCCCGTTGGGTTTTCTTGGAAGCAATGAATCGGCCGGAGAAAACGCCGCCTGGAGGAGTGACATCGGCAAAGGGGTCGGCGTGCACATAAATGTTGTAGAGGGATTCTTTGTTCTGAAAGTAGATTTCCCAAAGAGGAGCAAAATGCAGGTTGGTGTTGGTGAGAAAAAGGAAAGCGATTTTGGGTTTACGATTGGCGGTGCCGAGGCGGGAGACGGCGGGTCCGCCGCCGATGGCGGCGAGGGTGGCGCGGCGGAAGAGGGCGATGTCGTCGAGCTCGTCGGGAAGAGAGATTTCGACCCGTTTTGGAGGAAGAAATCGAGGGACGAAAAAGAGAAGCAGGGGAAGCGAAAGCAGGAGAGCAGACGACAGAACAAATGGTATTTTAATCATAGCCAAGAAAAAATTGAGGAAAATTACGGAAATCTTGATCAAATTCAATACGAACACCAGATATTCTGTACATTCAAATATATACACAGAATCGGCAAATAGAAATCGAAGAAACAAACTAACAATTCCAAAAAATTATATAAACAAATCTGGAAAAACAAATTTAGGTGAGATTACCGCATACATTGGGAAATCCGAAGGCGAGGGTTTAAATGGCGGCGGCGGGTGGCGGGAAGACGGTGAGTTTGAAGATGAGAAGAGAGATTTGTCACCATAATTAGGGTTAGAGATCTGTGAGAACCCAGAGAAACGTGGGAGAGAGAATGATGATAGATGTTCCTCTGTGTACTCTCTCATTGCTATGTCATTTTCACTTTCCTATTAATTAATTTAATTTAATTAATTAATAGGTATTGGTCAAGTTTAATTTGCCCCCAATTTCAAAATACTTGATCAATTCCACCTTCTTGCATTCCCTTCACTGCATATCTATGGAATTGGAAGGTGCCTTTTCAATTGCACCGACATGTTTGGTTATACTACGAAGTATTTTAGAGTAGTACTCCCTCCGTCTGGTTCTAAGGTAGGTTCTGCTTTTTGCATACGTAAAATGGATAGTTGTATTAAAGGGAAGTGGTGGACATATTGTGTATTTTTTTACTAAATAGGGAAAATTGATATATTTGAAACGGACGCACAAAAAATAGTAAAATGAACACCGACGGAGGGAGTATATTTTATATTTTTAGAAAATATTTTGCTAGTAGTATAATTTTAGTTAAATCCATTCCTATATTTAATTTATTGAAAGATATTAAATTAAAACTTAATCTAACCGTTAAAATTGTCCAGATAACGTAGGTGTACGGACTCCAATTTTAATTATGTAACTTTTTAAATTTAGGAATTTCAAATCCTATAAATTTTGAAAAAATTTTAAAAAATAAAAAAATTACAGGAATAAAATTGATAAAAAAAACTAAAATTAAAAAAATAAAAGTAAGTTATATAATCAAAATTGAAGACCTAATATTATCTCTATTTTTCTGGTTACACCCTTTAAAAGAGTAACTCTATGCTGAAGGTAAAATCCAAATATTTTTTCTTAAAATGTTTGTATTTTATTTATTAAATTAGGTTTAAGTTTTTAAAATCAACTCTTACATATTATAAAATTATCTTCTATATACACTTACAAACTCTATAAATTTATTCATCCACTTTATTTTATCACTCATCAATTAATTTTTATTTATTTTTTATCATTTCTCATCTCTTTTCTCACAGCAATTAATACTCTATTATACATATATTATTATAATATTATTATCCAAACTCTATAAATTCATTCATCCACCTTATTTTATCTAACATCAATTAATTTTATTTTATTTTTATCACTTTTCATCTCTTTTCTCACATCAATTAATACTCTTATTATACATATTATTATCCGTCTTTTACATATCAATTTTGTTATAAAACTTGGATTCACCATACCTAAAACCTAAAACAAACATACACTCAATGGGAAGATTGATTTGGATTTTAAGACTCACTTTTGGATTTTCAGAACCTCACTTACATTTATAAATCATCTCCATAAACCTACAAACCTCGTTAATTCTTAAGTCACACATTTACCATACATTATACTCCTATCTCACTAATCAATATGATTTCTCTCTTCTATCTCACCACTCTCTTCCCTTTATTCCATATCAATTATTTTCTCCATTCCAAATTCAACTTCATGTATAATGTAGATACGAAGTCTAAGAAAAATTACTTTTTGATTTACTTTTGGGGATAATATAATATTTTTGGGTAATAAATAAATTATAAAGTATGTTATGTGTGTTAAAAATATAATAAAAATTTTGAAATTAAAGTATGTTACAATGATATTAATTAGTTGTTTTTTCCCTTTATGAAAATGTGAAGTTGAATTTGGGACGAACCAAAATTAAAAAAAATGTGAAATTGAAGTTGGAATGGAGTAATAATCTAACACATGTATAATCATTTACCTCTTATACATTAATTTAAACATCTGCGAGAACACAAAGAAACGATGATAGATGTTCCTCTGTGTGCTCTCTCTCATTGCTATGTCATTTTCACTTTCATATTAATTACTTCATTCGTCTCATAACAACTTTCACGCTTGCTCATTTATTTGTCACACAACACCTTAAAAATGAAACATCACTTTATCTAATAACCTCAAATGTTATTTTAATTTCAAATTTATCACTCATTTTTCATACTCATAACATTACTTTACACTTTATTTATTACCTAAAAATACTACAATACCCTTAAAAGTCAATAAAATTAGTAAAAATGCAAATTTTCTTAAATAAAGTAAAATAGTAAATATGAATATTATTATGGGATGAAGGGAGTAATAGTATTGGTAAAGGTTTAATATGCTCCATATACTTGATCAATTCTACCTTTTTGCATCCCTGCAATTTTTTTTGGAATTGGAAGTTACCTTTAAAGCGCACTGACATGTTTTGTTATATTTTTAGTGTAAAATACTCCCTAACTCCGACTTAAAGATATTGATATTTTTTTATTAGCAGGAGTATAATAATTTAATATGTAACTATTGATATATTTATTTTTAGCACAAACATTAAGGAGTAATAATTTAAGGTATAGTGAGTTGAAGATATAATATTCTAATGTATAGTGGGTAGTTATATTAGTATTATTAGTAGACCCATACAGTGACGGAGCCAAGAATTAAGCTGGGGTAGAAAATAAAATGTTCATGTAGTTTAAGAAAATTTAACTTTTTTTATAAATTTGTATTGACTTTTTAAGAGTAAATTGATATTTTTGTATAATAAATAAAGTATATCAATGTGCTATAAAATTTATAACATTTTTTAATTTAAAATATAGTAAGTATTTTCTAGATTTTATGAGACAAACAAATGAATAAAGTATTATATTGTATTTATTAAATAAAATAAATTTATTATAATTATAATTATATACTATAAAATAAAAGTTAACGGGAAAAAATAATTAAATTAAATAAAAGAGAATGACGATATAAAATTTAAAAGAAAAGAAATAAAAACATTTAACATTTTTCTTCAAGGGATTCGAACCCCCAAGCCTCTAACAACCATTGAGCCAACTCATAAATTCATTTTTTATTAAATCTATATACCTATTTATTCTCATATTTTCGGGGACACCATGGGTATATATTTATTGTTTTGTGGGGTTTCATATATACATAAAAGAAAAAATATACTTCCTCCGTCTCAAAAATATTTGCACACTTTTTATTTTGGTCAGTTCTAAGAGTACTTTCACATCATTAAAATATAAACAATACGCAATATCAATAACCTTATAATACTACAATATTAAAAAATGTTACTTTCTTTTTACACACAATCTAGTCAAAGTCAACTATATCATACACTTTATTATATTCAATTACCTAAAAAACCACTTCTCTTCCTTGCAACACTACATCAAAAAGTTATTTTTTTTAAATTCTGTGCCACCAAATACTTGCATGTATTCTTGGGACGGAGGAAGTATAATTTTTGTGAGACAGTTAAAAAAAAATGGTATGTCAAAGGCCGTATATATTTGGTTACACCCCATAGACGTAGTATTATGCAATCGATGAAAAAAGGTTTATGCAATCGATGAAAATTTATTAAAATTTTTCTCTTTTAATATATGAAAAATTAGTTTTTAAGTATGGTATGTCGAAGCGATTATTTCTAAATCCATTCTAACAAGAAGTGGTCACGAATAGTTGCTCGGCACCCTTAATCAGTGCCGGTTCTGACATTTCCTAAGCTTGGGGCGAATATAAAGAATAGGCCCTATAATTGCTCTATATATTTTTTTAATTAAAAAGTTTTTATTATTTTCTCCATTAACTCTTTCTTTTCGTGGAAGAAAAGACAAATTATTTATTAATATCTTTATTCAAATCTCTCAAATTTTTTACTCTTTCAAATCTTCCTATTTATTTGAAAGAAAAAAAATTATCTAGTGCTCCTCTTTGAAATAAATGTTCTAATCTTTTTCTTTTTTTCCTTTTTTCTTTACAACCAAATTCATATTTTTTAATATCTAAATATAAGGTCCATTTTCAAGTCCAATAAATTGATGAGCAATTTATGACAAATCTAATGACCTAATATAAATTATATATTTTATTAATATATATATATATATATATATATATAAATATATAATTTTGGCCCCTTATATTTTTTGGGCTCAGGGCGGTCGCCCTCTTCGCCCCTTCTTAAGATCACCACTGCCCTTAATTAAAAATGAAACGAGCTAAGGGTCAATGGTCTTCAATCCAAATTTGTTCGCCAATTGGTCAAAGTTTGGAAAGATTTTTTAAGCTTTGATTCATGGATGAGATCTTCTCACGGATCTTCTCATGTGAGACGGATCTATCCCACCCATTTGAGTAATTAAAAATAAGCGCTAGTAGCTGGATGGGAGAAAAGAGGCACCAAACATGAATATTGACAAAATTGGAACCTATGCTTGTTCAAATTTCCACATTTACCTTTCTTATTATCCTCTTTTTTTTTATCTCGTTCATTTTTCAAAAATTAAATTATATTAAATTTTAATCAAATCTTAAATATTTAAATTTATCAACTATTTAAATATAATGATATTGTTAGGTAAAAAATATTATTCTATTTTTAATTTAAATGTAAATAATACTTTATAAAAGTTAAAATAAATACAATTACATTTTTAAAACGAAATAATTTAATTAAACGGATATCACTTTTTGTTGAATGGATTATTACTTTTTATTAAAATTACTATAACTTTTTATTTATCTTATAAATTGTTAACATATAAAATAGTTTAATTGATAATTTTTCCTTTATTAGGTATTACTTTTATTAAAAAATATCATCACTTTTTACTCTTCGATTATTTGTTTATGAAATAATAGACGATTATCACTTTTTCATGATCAAGAATTATTTAATATTAGAAATGGAAAATATTATCACTTTTCATCTTTCACATTAATTATATATTCATGAAATAATTTAATTGATGATTATCACTTTTCGTTGATAAGTTATCACTTTTTATAAAAATGTTGTCACTTTTTATTTGCTATATTAATTTTCATGAAATAGTTCAATAGTTCGATGATCACATTTTCTTGACTAAATATGGAGTACTTTTTATTAAAAATATTAACATTTTTTATCTGTCCTACGAATTATTCATAAAATAATTCAATTAAACTATTATCAATTTTTCTAAATTTGGTATCATTTTTTTAAAAATATATTATCACTTTTTATCCATTCTAAAATGTTCATGAAATAGTTTAACTGGACGAACTTCACTTTTTCTTAATTTCGTATCATTTTTTATAAAACATATTATCACTTAATTTATACTCCCTCCGCTCCACCCAAAGAGTTCATTTTTGCCATTTTGGTCATCTCACCCAAAGGAGCCTCTTTCCTTTTTTACACACATGAAACTCACACACCCCTCTAATACAATTAAAATATGGGATCCACACCCCCACTACTACAACTACCCACTACACATTAAATAATAACACTCCTTAATCCACGTGCCAAAAAGCAAAAATAACCCTTTGGGCGGGACGGAGGGAGTAGTTATTAAATACGATTAAATTAATAACTTAATTTGAATTTTAAAAAAATAGTACCCTTGAACTTAAATTAAAAAAAATAATAATAAAAAATGGATTTATTACTATGAGATACACAATTTAGAGCTTATTTACTATTAAATACAATAGGTAAAATTAAATACTATTCCCTCCATCCCACAAAATCCTTCACACTTTCCTTATTTGTTTGTCCTACAATACCCTTTCACACCCCAAAAAAGAAAAAATCATTTTATCCAACAACGGGAAAAACTACTTTATCCAACAACGTCAAAAGTTACTTTAATTTCAAATTTGTCACTTCTATTTCACACACATACCATTACTTTATATTTTTTATACAACAATACCCTCTAAAGTCAATAAAATTGATCAAAAAATACAACTTTTCTTAAATGATGTGAAACATTAAATGTAAAACGTATTGTGGGACCGAGGTAGTATTAAGTACACAATTTAACAATAGACAGACACAATTACCCTCCATGCTCAAACTCATGTTTCCTGCTCCTTCTCTCTAACCTCTCACCCTAAGATTGCCTCTTCCAGCGAGGGGGCAGGTTGCCGGACCTGCCCCTCGCACCCCTGCTCCTGCCGCTCTTTTTTGTTCTTATCTTCTCGTTCTTTTGACCTTCATGATTCTACAAAATCAAGGTTCAACGCTTTTCAAAATCATTCCGTGCCACTGTTCAACATAGGGCGAAGTGCTTTGGATCTGATTTTTCAAAATCACTTTTGTGATTCTCTATCGGTGACGACGTCCTAAATCCGTTGTCTGACCATCGCCGCGCCGCCTAGAGCTCGCTGAGTAGGTTGGGCCGCGCTGATTTTTTTGGTGGATTCACGTCGTTCGTCGCTTCCCCTATGGCCTAGGGCAGGCTGTTCTTCTCTTCCTCAGGGATCCAGATCAAATTTGTGCGGTCGTCAGCCCCTGTCTTCTCCGCCGCCTAATTTCTGCCATTGATGGATTCTCTTTGTCAACCCGTGTCTCTCTGGCAGTATCAATTTTTGGGTATATTCTGTTCTAGAGTTTTCCATGCTTCATAGGGCATTTTGCCCTTTATCGCCACTGGTCCTTCTATGCAAACCCGCTGGTGCGGCCTTCACCGACGAGTCCTCTAGCCTCGATTGCCACCGCCGCCGCAACTCATCGCTAGTTCAGCCCTTTGCAGTCAGATGCCGAATGATCATATGCTGGACATGTCGCCGAGGCCTTCCCATCACATGAATCCTGTGTGTACATGTTTTTCATGCTCATTTATCTAATTATGTTCTGCTGCAAAATTTTGGAAATTGGGTGAAGGGGTTCTGATGTGACTGAAATAAGTTCGATGTTCTGACAATTGAATGCTTAGATTAGATTAGTTTTGCTTGCTTTGATGAAAGTTCATATGCTTCTTCTATTGACAATTTGAGTGCCTGTATTTTCAGCTTGAGAGCTCTATATTACATCCATTTGTAGTAAAATCTTGGAACATATAGATACAGAGATCTACACTTTTGATCCAATAACAATTAGGGAAATGCCAATAATTGTCCACTTTTAAATTACCTCCATCTAAATTGTCATACCTTTTAAATTACATCTAAATTGCCCACTATTTGGATGCAATGCCATGAATTCCCTTAGGGTGGACCCACATAAGTAAGAGGTACTGTTCTTTTTTACTGACACAATACTTGTGTCAGTGGAATATCTTTCTTTATAACACAATTAAGAAAAATAAAATGACAGTCAAACTTGTGGATTGGTACGGACACAACTGAAATTTATGGTGGGCATGTATTAAAAAATTAATTATATTAATTAAATAAAAAGTTACATTAATTATGGTCGACATAATCAAAAATTAGCGGACAGCTTATGTATTTAATATAATAAATTTTTAGTAAACATAAAATATTTAATAAAAGAAACAAATCAGTAAAAAAAGTTAATAAGTAAAATTAATTCAATATTTGATTGGCGAACATGGCCTCATTTAATCTATTTTTTAAGGCACTGTACACACCAACTTAATTAATACACACACAGTCCATTTATGATTTTTGCAACATTTAACTCTCTCACCTATCTCCACCAACCAAATATTTACTACACTAACTACAAACAAGAATTATCCCAGTCGAACTCTCAGTCGAATACAGTTGTTCAAATTTCATTTATCATGAAGGTCCTTCCTAATACTTTTTGAACGGTCCCCTCTATTTACACACCATCTTTGTCGAAGCTTCGATTAGTCAGAGCAACAGGTAAGTTTTCTCACACTGGTCCCATTGACACTGTTAAGAATTGTGGGGTATGTTTGGGTTTTAGGATTTTTAGGGTTTAATATGTTGGGGTTTAGGAAAATTTCTTCCATGAAATGCAGTTATATAAGCAAAGAAAGCATGTTCCACGAATTATTTGTATTAAGTATGGATGTCCGCCGACCTTTTTCACCGAGAATTATGCATGTCCGCCCACTTTGGTGTTTTAAAATGGCTTGTCCGCCGAATACCCATTCAAAAAATAAATGTTCTTAACTTTTATCTTTTAAAATTACATGTCCGCCCGAATACACTGCTCAAAACATGCATGTTCGATGTCAAATATGCCTAAATATGCATGTCAGCCGAGAATTATCCCTGTTCGCCAATGTATTAAGCATGTCCGCCCAAGAAAAATGCTTGTCCGCCGATTAAATATGCTTGTCCGCCGAGAATAATGCATCTACGCCAAGAATAATGCCCAAAAAATGCTTGTCCGCCAATAAAATATGCTTGTCCGCCAAGAGTAATGCATGTCCGGCGAGAATAATGCCCAAAAAATGCTTGTCCGTCGATAAAATAAGCCTATCTGCCCAAAAGAATACTTGTCCGCCGATAATAATGCATGTCTTCCGATTAATTAAGCATGTCCGCCCAAAAATATGCATGTCCACCGATGAAATTTGTCCAAAAAATGCTTGTCCGTCGATAAAATATGTCTGTCCGCCCAAAAAAATGCTTGTCTGTCGATAATAATGCATGTCTTTCGATTAATTAAGCATGACCGCCAAAAAATATGCATGTCCTGCGATGAAAATTGTTTAGATTGGCATGTCCGCCGAAAGAAATGGTTAATTTATGCATAAATACCACTAAATATATCCACTGTAAGCTTGTCCGTGGATTATGCATGGTCAATATTTACATGCCTATTTTAAATTAAATATACTCGTGTCAATATATCTATTTAACAATTAATTGTCTTTTGTTGAAAGGTTTTGGCTTGGAAATGAGAAATTTTTTTATTTGGTGGGGCGGCTGGTGGCAAGGTTTAGAGTATGTACGTGGCCAATACACGAGCTTAGTTTTAAATTTAGATCAGTTGAAGTTGGATTTTATTATTGAGCATGTGCACAGTTTAGTTCGTGCCAATGTGAATCATTGAAAATATGTTATACACACACTTGTGGACATTGATGGTTGTATAACAAAACATAAGGTGAAGGATGATCTCTATATTAGGGGCTTGTATCACCAGGTTGATGAGCCGATGCTATTTGTCACAGTTAAGGCCATACCACAGCAATAAGTTGATAATTTTTGCCCTAGTGCGTTGTCTTCTAGAAGCAGTTATTGGACCGACTTGCTTCGTTCACAAATTCCATCTGTTAATACTCTTAATCCCGTAGATTTGGCCGGACCGAGTGGGAGTACAGGTGTGAACCTTTCGAGTCGTAAGACTAATATTGATTTGAACAGTGAGTACATTGGCGAAGAACACGTCGTGGAAGAGGAGGAGAACGGAGATTACATGTGCTTATCTGAAGAAAATGAAGTTGAGGACAATTCAAATGAATGTTCTCAAAGTGATGCGTATGAGGGTTCAGAGGGTGATGGGTCTGATGGTTCTGCTGGTTATCAAGATCATAGGTCTGATGGTTCGCAAGGCGATGGGTTTGATTCCTTTGAAGGTCCGCAACATGAGGGTTTTGAGGGTGATGAGGCTTCGCAAGATGGTGATCAAGGCAACGCTGAAGAAGAAGATCCTTTAACTGCCCTGTTCGAGAGGTTGTGTTCCTACAATTTTTATGAATATGTACCTAATTAAACTCAAATTATGCCTTCAAGTACTAGCGGACAAGCAAATTAGATTTTTATTCATCGGTTGACATGGTCAATTGTGCTCAAAAAATGCCCAAACATGCTCAATTATGCTATAAAAATCGGAGGACATTCTCAAATACACTAAAAAAACCGGCGGACATGCCCTATTAGGATCAAATATTAAGTGGACAAGCTCATTTATGGTCAAAAAATCGGCGAACAACCTAATTTATGGTCAAAACATACCAAACATAGAGAATTATGCTATTAAAATCGACAGACAAGCTCAATTAAGGTAAAAAAAATCGACGGACAAGCTATTTTATGGTCAAAACATACCAAAGATAAAGAATTAAGCTATAAAAATCAGAGGACAAGCTCATTTAAGGTCAAATAATCGGCGGACAAGCTCATTTATGGTGAAAAAATGGGCGAACAGGCTATTTTATGGTCCAAACATACCAAACATAAAGAATTATGCTATAAAAATCAGCGGACAAGCTCATTTAAAGTCAAATAATCGGCGAACAAGCTCATTTATGGTGAAAAATGGGCGGACAAGCTATTTTATGGTCCAAACATACCAAACATAAAGAATTATGCTATAAAAAATGGCGGACAAGCAATTTTATGGTCAAAACATACCAAACCTAAATAATTATGCTATAAAATCGACGGACAAGCTCATTTATGGTAAAAAATCGGTGGACAACCTCATTTACGGTAAAAATATACCAAACATAAAGAATTATGGTATAATACTCGGCGGACAAGCTCATTTATGGTCAAAAAAGGGCGGACAAGCTATTTTATCGTCAAAATATACCAAACATAAACAATTATGCTATAAAAATCGGCGGACAAGCTGTTATATGCCTAGAAATTGGGCGAACAGGCCCAACACGGCTCATATTATCGGCGGACAAGCTCAGTATGGCTCTAATAATGTGCAGACATGTTTAATTTTCATAAAAGGTTCGATGGACGAGCGTAAATATCAAACAAAGTTCGGCGGGCAAGCCTTTAATAAGTATTTCCTAGTCGGACACGACAAATTCCTATGGAAACAATTCTAAATCCGATCAAGTGCATCGGCGGACAAGCAGATTTTCTACATCAACAAACACTTAATTGCACTATAACTACATTATAGATTTATACCACCGAAATTTTTACAGACCAAATATGCCTCAATTATTGTAATTTACAGACGAAATTCCTCTACTTTACGGATGAAATTATGCAAAATAAAATATGAATTAGTTACTCTATAATTTACATCCTAAATTCCAAATGAATCCCTAAACCTTAAACCCCAAATTGAAATACTAACGTACCTCATTATCCATGTTTCAATTCTGCAACTTCCAACGAGGGGATGATGACGAAAGCACGCAATAGCCAGCTGAATTTGGGTGTCCGCGAGAAAAATCGGGTAGAAGAGAGTGAGAGAGAGAGAGATAGCGTAGAGAGAGAAGACCGTATTTTGGAGTCTTCGGGTTCAAAATTGGGGTCAAAGATTCTACCCCAATTTCAACCCCACTTAAAAAGCAACTGACAACCCCACTTTTTGGCTTTTCCAAAAAATAAGGAAAAGGATTGACAGGTGTAAGAGGAGTAATTCGGGTATGTAGATGAAAAGCATGGCAAATTAGATGTTTTTAAATACATAGGGCAAACTTGATGTAGGTTAATTGAAATATGGCAATAAAAGTGTTGTCCCTAAGAATTATTGTAGCATTTTTTACTATAGATTTCCTCTTTACCATAGAATGACAACATACCTCTTTACTTCCTATGCAATCGATTAATTACTATTAGTTTGTGGACCTTTGAGGATATTGATGCAATGAATTGCTATACAGTTTATAGTCTTCAGCAGAACTGGTGAATGAAATTACTAGACTTGAGATTGAAATATTACATTTGAAGCACCACCTTCTTTCTCTCTACCGGATAGCTTTTTAGCAGTATCTCCATAGTAATCAGGGAAACCATGGAACACATGCATGTACAACCAATGACTGGAATACGTAGATGGCTTACATTAGATCAACCTCATAGAGAAAAATTGGAAAGGTTTAAAGAGTATGATGATCGAACACAAAGCTCCCCTACAAGTGCTTTAGCTGGTCCAAATGATATCTTTCAAATTGGTTATCCAAAGTCTTCGTCTGGAAGGGTACACACCTGATCTTATATATCGCTTAATGATTCTAGCATTTGTGTAGCATATCATTCTAAGATTAGTTGTTCTCAAGAATGTTCTCCTTTTGTGAAGTTATTTATCTAATATTAAAGTGAATGTTATGAAACATTGCAGGAGAAGAAGAGTGGTAATTATTTTCAGCACCATAGTCTTGCAGATCATCTTGGAAATTCTCGTATGGTTGATACCCTTAACTTTTCGGATATAGGCTTTCTGAAGACATTATAAGATGTATCTCATCTATTTGCCGCAAATTGGCAAACCCCCCAAAAATATTGTGAAGAAATGTAAAGAAATGGAAAGAAAAAATAAGTAAAAAAAAATGTTCAAAAAAAATGAAAATATGCAAAAAAAAAAATTGTGAAAAAAAATGTGAAAAAAAAACTTGTTTAAAATTTAACTAGAAGTAATACTTATTTTTTATTAGAAAGATTAGTAATTTATCACTGACTAATTTTTTATTTACTATACATTCCAATAAAACTCTTGCAGAAAACTTGTTTATAGGGAAAAACACTAGAAAAAGACCAACTAGGAGTCGAAACCACCCTGCAATTCATCATGAACAGTATCCAACGTAAATGCGGACTATCTTACCTCGTTCATCGTGCCCGTTGGCTATCCCACGGATGCAATTTTCCTTTGGAGCACACCAAATTTTTTATGTCGTTTTTATACATTATTTTATGTGACACACATTAAATAATTGATACATTACTCCCAAATTAAAAGGGAAATTAATCTATAGACGATTTTGGAACAAATAAAAAATTTAGATTTGTACCTCGTAAAAAAAAAAGATTTTTTTTGTTTTGTGGAATTAACCATCTACTTCCTTTTTCAAAGAAATTATGTTCAAGCAAATATGCCGCGGTTACAGGAGTCTATCCATCGCGTATAAGCTTTAATAAGATAATGAGGTAAGAGCATCGTGGCATAACCGTCAAGAGAAAAAATAAATCCAACCATTGTCCTAGATTTAAACTTTCCTAAATAGGGTATAGTTTCTCTCTCTCCTACGTTTCGTCCATCCAACTATCTAGTCTAAAAATTTTCTAACCGACTCAAAGAAAGTTTAATAAATTTAGTCTTTCTAATTATATATTTCTTGGCTTAATAATAAAAGAATTGAATTTTTTATTCATGCCCACTTACATACTCACTCCCTCCCCAAAATATTGACATACTCTCATTTTTTGTTTGTCCACAAAAATTGACACATTTTCTTTTTAAGAATATAGGACCCACACAAAAATAATTAATTTATTCACATGAGCCCACATGCACCACTGATACAATTAGGGGTGTGCACGGATATTGGATTTAACCGAAATCGAACCGAAACCGCACCGAATTAATCTCGAACCGAAAAAAACCGTTGACTTTTTTACTTTTTCCGAACCGAACCGAACCGATTTTTCGTTTGGTATGGACTTGGATTTTTTCCGTTTTCCCGTACCGAACATTGGATATAACCGAACCGAACCGTACCGAAAAACCGAATTGAAATTATGCATTAAAATTATATATAATATATTTATCTTATTATTTATAGTTTATACTTTATAAGTCATGAATTAATTAATTTTAATTTATTAATTACGATTACATTATATTATAATAATTAATTATAATATAATTATAAACAATAATTTAAAATTATATCTAATTCTCTAAATATTTATTTGTTACTATATATTAAAAAATATATATTTCATAAAGTAAAATGAATTTCTAAAAAATAGAAAATAAATAAAATAATATGTTCAAAGTTCAAATTATTATTTAAAAGAACATAATAAATAAAAGTAAATGGTATCTCTAAAGTGTAAATTCAATTGTACACTTAATAAATAGTTATCATAGTTTATATTTATTTAATGAAGATAAAATGCAAAATTTAAATGATAATCCATATTTGTGTTTAAAATATTATTAGATGGACTTTAATTGAAATAAACATTAAATTTAAAGTTAAATGTTTAAAGAAAAAATTTAAAATTATTAAGTTTTTTTAATCTTAGACTATTATTTTTTTAGGGAACACATGAGGTCGTCTTATGTAAGACTATTTACATTTTTTAAATACTAATTATCAATTTTTATTAAATATATTTTTATTTTTCATTAAAAGTTTATCATTCTTTATTTATAATATGAATTGTTTATGAAATAATGCAATGCATCACTCTCGTTTTTCATCAATTCGAGTATAAATTTTTATTCAAATATTATCTCTTCTTATATGTCTCATGAAAGTGAAATTCTTAATGTGAATTTATTCTTAAAGTCAATTTTTATTCAAATATTAAAACTTCGAATTTGTTTGATGAATATTTTGGTTGTGTATTTATTCTTATTTGGATTTGGGAAATTTAGTTTTTTTTGGTTTAATTGATATTTTTCTAAGTATTTATGTGTGCAAAAATCAATTTATCATGAGAAATTCGATCTGATCCGCTCCGATCCGTCAAAATCCATTTTCCCGAAAATCCGTTCCGAACCGAACCGAAATTTGGTACGGATTCAATATTGGATTTTTTATTTATGGATTCAATATCGGATTTTTTTTTAAAAAAATCCGTACCGAAAATTTGGAACGGATTTTTTTAAAATCCGTACCGAATCCCGATCCGCACACCCCTAGATACAATTACTCACTACACATTAAAATATTATACTTATTAATTTTCGTGTAAAAAAAGTGTCAATATCTTCAGGACGGAGGGAGTATAAAATATGTTTATGCCCAATTAATATAAAATATGTTTTGCAATATGTTCCCTTCATTCCATAAAATATTTCATATTTTTCTTTAGGTAGATTTTGGATGAGACCGTCTCATGAATCCTCTTATGTAAAACGAATCATCCATGGATGAAAAAAATACTTTTAAATTCAATTAAATAAGAATTAAATTAAAGGAAGGACTTTGTTTGGTTATCTTAAATAATTATAATTAAGGAGAAAACTTAAAACTAATACTTCCAGCACGCCGCCATCTCTTCGCTGCAACTTGTAAGGCGTAAACAATAGTTTACATTTTTATTTTTTCGTAATTTATTTAGTTAGTAATTTTATTTATTGTTAAATTTTATATTTTTTTATCTTTTATTTTAAAAAAATTCAAAATTATGCACTTTCTATTATAAATATTATCACTTTTTATTCATTCAATAAATTAATTCTAAAATAGTTTATTTAATTAATTGTTACTTTTTATAAATCAGTTACTTTTTTAAGAAAATTGTTATCACCTTTTATTAATCTCACGAATAGTTTATAAAATAATGTAGATGATTATTACTTTTCATTGATTAAATATCACTATTTATTAAAAATATTATCACTTTTTATCCATCCTACTAATTATTTATGAAATAGGAGTACTTCAATTGGTCAATTATTCCTTTTTATTGGTATCACTTTTATTAAAAAAATTATCACATTATATTACTTCTATAAATTATTCGTGAAATTTACTTTCGTAATTAATTATCACTTTTTATTAAAGATATTATCACCTTTTTAAAAATGTTATCACTTTTCATCTATAATATAAGTTGTTCATAAAATAATTCACATCACCGTTATCACTTTTAATCAATTCGAGATCACTTTTCCTTATAAAGGTTATCACTTCTTATCCTTTTCAGGGAAGTCATTCGTAAGACAGACTCACATAAGTTTTTAACATTATGAATTATTCATAACATAATTCAAATAAAAAGTTATTACTTTTATTTGATTAGTATTTTTTTGTATTAAAAAAATTGTTACTACTTTTTAAAAATATTATCACATTTTATAAATTATAATATTTAAATTATAAAATAAATTCGATAAATAATAAATTTTTAATTATTATATTTTTAAATAATAAAAAATATAAATTTAATAAGAAAAACGTAGAAAAAAATATATGCATGTAACACCTAATTAATTTCAAATTTATAATTAATTTTTAATTTTTTTAGTTTGATGTCAACTAAGCAAGACCCTTTAAATTTCCTCTTTAACTAATTTTTATGATATCCAAACAAGACCCTTTAAAATTATCTAATTAGGTTAATGGGTGATCAGTCTCATGATCGGTGTGAAATTCACCTAGAATTTTGGGCTTAATTGTATAAATTTAATTGGATTTATTTGGATTTAATTCAATAATTAAGCATGATTTTTATGAAAATACTATAAATTGGTTGATTATTTGGAGAGAGGTGTTTTTATTTATTTTGCAGAAAAAAGGTTATTTTTTAGCTTGAAAGAGCGATGGAAGAAACGGAAATTAAATTGGGATGAAAAAAAAGGGTTGCAGCTGAAAAGACAACATATTTGAAGAGGGCTACGACAACACTTTTTCTGAGTGTTGAGAAAAGTGAGCATAGACAACAGCTCAAAGCGTTGTCTTTTCGGGTCTCGAAGTGTTGTCGTAGGAACAGAATAGAGCGTAATATTCTGTAAGAGAAACTCGATCGAGTTTCTTATTCCTCGGTCGAGTTTTTAAGACATGCGTGCCACGTCACCTGTTCTGTCGCTGCTCTGTTTCTGCACTGATGGCGATGGGCCGATGCAGTTGGGCTGCACAAATGGGCCGCGCACATGTTGGGCCAGTCACATGTTGGGCCAGCCTGATTGGCCCAAAATTAAATTGGGATGGAAACAAGAAAAAAAGGGGTTGCAGCTGAAAAGACAACATATTGGAAGAGGGCAACGACAATACTTTTTCTGAGTATTGAGAAAAGTGAGCATAGACAACAGCTCAAAGTATTGTCTTTTCGGGTCTCGAAGTGTTGTCGTAGGAACATAATAGAGCGTAACATTCTGTAAGAGAAACTCGATCGAGTTTCTAATTCCTCAGTCGAGTTTTTAAGACATGCGTGTCACGTCACCTGTTTTGTCGCTAATCTATTTCTGTACTGATGGCGATGGGCCAATGCTGTTGGACTACACAAATGGGACACGCACATGTTGGGCCAGTCACATATTGGGCCAGCCTGATTGGCCATAAATTAAATTGGGATGGAAATAAGAAAAAAAGGTGTTGCAGCTGAAAAGACAACATATTTGAAGAGGACTACGACAATATTTTTTCTGAGTGTTGAGAAAAGTGAGCATAGACAACAACTCAAAGCGTTGTCTTTTCAGATCTCGAAGTGTTGTCTTTTCAGATCTCGAAGTGTTGTCGTAGGAACAGAATAGAGCATAACATTCTGTAAGAGAAACTCAATCGAGTTTTTTATTCCTCGGTCGAGTTTTTAAGACATGCGTGCCACGTCATCTGTTCTGTCGCTGCTCTGTTTCTGCGCTGATGGCGATGGGCCGATGCTGTTGGGCTGCACAAATAGGTCGCGTACATGTTGGGCCAGCATGATTGGCCTTTAATTAAAAATAAATAATTGAGTTTTTTATTCCTCGGTCGAGTTTTTAAGACATACATGCCACGTCACCTGTTCTGTCGCTGCTCTGTTTCTGCGCTGATGGCGATGGGCCGATGCTGTTGGGCTGCACAAATAGGTCCCGCACATGTTGGGCCAGCATGATTGGCCTTTAATTAAAAATAAATAAAATATGCGGTGGCCATGAATCGAACCCGTGACCTTACAGCTGTGAAGGAGCGCATGATACCACTTGGCCACAGCCAATTCTTGTGACTAAACCGTACGGAATTATTCTTAAACCCAGTTCTTGAAACCGATTTTTTTAGTCAAAAAAGTCCATTTCTCCACTTAAGCCCATTTATCCACTTAGCCCATTACCCCATTTCTTTTGCCCTAATCCTCCACATATATAAATACCATCCTTCTCATCTTTGGAGCCTCCAACTCTCCCAAATTCATTTTTCTTCACTTTTGGAGGCTACACCACACCACCATTCTCTCCACCCATTTCTCCATCCATTAATTAGTTGAGAGAGCCTTTTAACTAAAGATCTCCATAGGTGAGATCCCCCCCTTAAGGGGAGGGACCCATTTTTTTTTATGTTTTTCTAGATTAGTTTTATACGTTTTTCTAGATTAGGAATTTATTATTTTCCAAGAAGGTGGGGACACCAAGGAGTGGATGATCTTCATGAATGTAAAACTTCATTAAGGTGTAATCTAATTCTATTTATTATCTTTATTTTCTATGTTTTGGTGGTTAATTGATGACATAATTATTGATAAATTTACGAAAATGTCTTGATTGAATTTTCGGCTTTGATTAGGTTTTATTTATGAAATTTACATGCCTTGTAATAATATGGGATTTATGTCTTTGATATTAGTGCATTTTGATTAAATAGTGTATTGTGTATCGGCATGTCTTGTCGTTGCTTTACTCTTAGTTATTTTGTATGATTATCATATGTGAGTTTCTTCCATTTATTACATGTGGGTTTAATATTAGGGGGGCCTAGCCAAGGAGTCTTTATGTTTAGAACAACATAAATGAACATTAGTGAGATCACTTGTGCCTGAGGATTAAACTAGTGAAGGGATCCCCATCCATACGAACATAGTACCTTGAAGGGAATTGCAAGTAGGATCGATCCTAGGAGCTTTTTAAGGGTTGTAAAAATAATCAACATCCTATTCACTATGGCCATTGGGGATAGGTGAAAATCGTGATCGCCCTTACCATAATTTGCTTAAAAATGGAAAACAATTAAAGATGTTGGATGATTGATTATATTAGTGTATCATGAAAACTTCCATTGCATTGAAAATCCACAAATATTGTAATTAGATTTATTTTTCCATGCATTTTATTTTCTTTTATTTTTATAAATCTCCTTTCCGATCGTCCCTAACTAATCACGATGCTATACCTAAAGGCCATGTTGTCTTTGTTACTTGACTTTTCTACGATTTGAATTATAAAAATTGCATCCATGAACTCCTACTTGAGAATATTGCACCGGCGCATGTTTGAGTCCTTACTCTTTTCTTTGGCACATATTTTCTCCTTTTTTTGTTGTTTTTGGTTTTTCGTGCTTTTCCTACTTTATCTTATTTTCAAGTAGGAGAAAATCTTTCTTAGCTCTCTTGTGCTTCATTGTGAGGAATTTTAAGATTATGATTTTTGATTGAAACTTGTCACTAGATGGATTTTTACTTGTGCACTTGTTGAGCTATGGTTTATGCTTGTTTTGTGTTGCCTTTCACTACTATAAACCGTGAACTTTTGAGCCTTAAAATTATGAAATCAAATAATTTTTCCTTTCTTGTGTGTGCATCATTCTTTTGTGTGCATTCTAGAACTTGCCTTTGTGTCTTCTTGAAACTACACGTGTGTGAAGATTGTTGGAAATGATTTAAGGCATTCTTTGTTTTGACAAGTCACTTAGCTAAATTTATCCTATCAAATGAAATCATTTCGTAGTTTGCCATTTTGAGCTTATTTTTCTTATTTCTTTCACAACCTACAAATTTAACCATTTTATCCATATTTTATATCCTAATCACTTTTGTCGATTAGTAGAGGATTAATGGGGATGAAGTGATTGAATTGACCTTACAAGAGAGTTTGGAAAGAGAGTGGTGAAAGTGTAAGAAAAGAGGGAGAAAAGATGAAGTAAAAAAAATGAAGGTTGAGAAAAAAAATTGAGTAAAGCTTGTATAAAAGAAGTATAAAGGAGCTCTACTAGAAAAATGGAAAGAGAGCCCTTATGAAAAAGAGAGAACAAACTCAATAGTGGAAGAAGAGAAGAAAAAAATATTCTTTAGTTTGTTGGGTGGATAAATTTTGTTTTGTTGATTAAGGTGGAAAAAGAAAACAGTGGGAATGAGAGTTGAGGTTACCAACCAACTTAAATTCTTCACTAATTTGAGAAAAGGGAGAGTGAGAGTTGATAATGGCTGTCAATTTAAATTCTCTACTAATCTTGAGCTTACTTTTCCTAAATATTTTTCCTACCCAATACCAAAGAGCCTACATTACAATCCCATATAAAGACCTTCTTGATCCAATAATTAATACACATACAAGTGGTGGAGAGCGTAGACTTTTGTCAAGCATATGGTAATGTCATGCATTTGAATAGATTTTTGAGAGTAAACACTTCTCCCATACACCTCTTGAGTGTGAGAGTGAAAACAAAATTTATGGAGGAGTAGTGAAGGTCTCACTTGCTTGCATATTTCCTAAATTTAACTTGTATGCATTTGAATTGATGTCTTGTCACTTGTTTTGATTAAATTAAAATAGTTTTGAAATGACTCAATCTCATTGAGATCTTGATTCAATTCTATGTGAGTTCCCCTCCTTGTTCTTTCTTTTCTTTCTTTGCTCGGGGACGAGCAACACTTTAAGTTTGGGGGGTTTGATCGGTGTGAAATTCACCTAGAATTTTGGGCTTAATTGCATGAATTTAATTGGATTTATTTGGATTAATTCAATAATTAAGCATGATTTTTATGAAAATACTATATATTGCTTAATTATTTGGAGAGAGGTATTTTTATTTATTTTGCAGAAAAAAGGGTGAGCTTGAAAGAGAGATGAAAGAAACGTGAATTAAATTGGGATGGAAATAAGAAAAAAAAGGGTTGCAGCTGAAAAGACAACATATTTGAAGAAGGATACGACAATATTTTTTCTGAGTGTTGAGAAAAGTGAGCATAGATAACAGCTCAAAGCGTTGTCTTTTCGGGTCTCGAAGTGTTGTTGTAGGAACAGAATAGAGCGTAACATTCTGTAAGAGAAACTCGATCGAGTTTCTTATTCCTCGATTGAGTTTTTAAGACATGCGTGCCACGTCACCTGTTCTGTCGCTGCTCTGTTTTTGTGTTGATGGCGATGGGCTGATGCTGTTGGGCTGCACAAATGGGCCGCGCACATGTTGGGCCAGTCACACTGGCCATGAATCGAACCCGTGACCTTGCAGCTGTGAAGGAGCGCATGATACCACTTGGCCACAGCCAATTCTTGTGACTAAACCATACGAAATTATTCTAAAGCCCGGTTCCTGGAACCAATTTTTTTAGCCAAAAAAAGCTCATTTCTCCACTTAAGCCCATTTATCCACTTAGCCCACCACCCCATTTCTTTTGCCCTAATCCTCCGCACATATAAATACCATCATTCTCATCGTTGGAGCCTCCAACTCTCCCAAATTCATTTTTCTTCACTTTTGGAGGCTACACCACACCACCATTCTCTCCACCCATTTCTCCATCCATTAATTAGTTGAGAGAGCCTTTTAACTAAAAATCTCCATAGGTGAGATCCCTCCCCCTTAAGGGAGAGATCCATTTTTTTTTATCTTTTTCTAGATTAGTTTTATATGTTTTTCTAGATTAGGAATTTATTATTTTCCAAGAAGGTGGGGACACCAAGGAGTGGATGATCTTCATGAATGTAAAACTTCATTAAGGTGTAATCTAATCCTATTTATTATCTTTATTTTCTATGTTTTGGTGGTTAATTGATGGCATAATTATTGATTAATTTATGAAAATGTCTTGATTGAATTTCCGGCTTTGATTAGGTTTTATTTATGAAATTCACATGCCTTGTAATAATATGGGATTTATATCTTTGATATTAGTGCATTTTGATTAAGTAGTGTATTGTGTATCGGCATGTCTTGTCGTTACTTTACCCTTAGTTGTTTTGCATGATTATCATATGTGAGTTTCTTTCATTTATTACATGTGGGTTTAATATAAGGGGAGCCTAGCCAAGGAGTCCTTATGTTTAAAACAACATAAATGAACACTAGTGAGATCACTTGTGCCCGAGGATTAAACTAGTGAAAGGAACCCCATCCATACGAACATAGTACCTTGAAGGGAATTGCAAGTAGGATCGATCCTAGGAGCTTTTTAGGGGTTGTGAAAACAATCTACATCCTATTCACCATGGCCATTGAGGATAGGTAGAAATCGTGATCGCCCTTACCATGATTTGCTTAAAAATGGAAAACAATTAAAGATGTTGGATGATTGATTATATGAGTGTATCATGAAAACTATCATGGCATTGAAAATCCAAAAATATTGTAATTAGATTTATTTTTTCATGCATTTTATTTTCTTTTATTTTTATAAACCTCCTTTCCGATCGCCCCTAACTAATCACGATGCTATACTTAAAGGTCATGAATCCTAAATTCCCTTGGGTTTGATATTTTGTTGCTTGGTCGCCCCGATTATAACGACCAATCATCTCACATAAGGAGATCCGTGAGACTGTTTCACTCAAGTATTTGTCTTTTTCTTTTTTCATTCATCCCAACAAATATGCATGTTTTTTAAAATGAAAAAATTATATATCTCAATAATACCACTTTATACACATATCCCAACAACTTTACACACTTTTTTAATTAAACTATTTCCACATATTCGACAATTTTACACACCTTAATTTATACTTAAAAAATATTATTAAACTCTGCATACAAAAAAAAAGGTGCAATACTTTGTGGAACGAATGAAGTATATTTTTTTCATAATATGTTTTTTGCGCGGAGATTAAGAAATATAATATTTTAATGTGTGAAACATATAATATTTTAATGTATAGTGAGTAATTGTACTAATATTGTATATGAGTCTCATAGACATATTTTAATTATTTTATTTGAGTCTCATATATCAAAAAGAAAAAAGTAAATACTAAGATGAGACGCCAAAATTGAAAATATATAAGCATTAGAACGAGACGGAGGAAGTATTTAATTTTTAATCATCACATCTCATTATCGATTTCTGGATTCGCCACTTGTTTGGGGGGGTTTACTGGAAAGTTTAACATGGATTCGTCCTCTTAGAAAAAGAAGTTCGAATTTGGGTCTTCGCTTTCTCGCCATATCCTTTCACCTTGTGAGGCCTCAATTGACCTCCATGCTTGGCACTTCACTTTGTCTGTGAATGTCTCTAGCCACATTTATTTAAACACTAACATTTATGTAAATCGAGTTTACGGTTGTGGTCCACCTTTTTAATCCTATATATCCTATGTATTAGTAGGATGTTTAAATTAGAGTTATAATCTCTTGTAAACCATGTTTACATTATAAACCCTTGTAAATTATATGATCTCATTTCATTTTAACACCCTAGCAATACATAGAGTATGTAGAATTGAAAGAAGATCACAAAGTTTACACTGTGAACCCGATTTACATAAGTGTTCGAAGGATTTATGACAGTTTAGAAGAGACTAACTCTTATTTAAAAAGGAACAACACTATTATTGCCCATCGTTATTATTAGAAAATAAAAAATATTAACTTACTTTTAAAAAAGTTTAAATATGTTCGGACTTTTAGTATAATTTAACAAACTCTAAGTTTAACTTATAATTTTTTAATTAAAATATTATGTTAATCTTTCAATCAAAACATTGAAAAAAAGTCACAAAGCCAGAAATAGAAAAAAAAAAAAGAAATAAGAAAATTCTAATAGAAAAAAAAATCACAAAGATTAAATAGAAAAAAATACTATTTTTTCTCTAAAATTCGATTAACATCTTGAGAGAGTATTATAGTACATTTATATATCAAAATTGAGGGGATTTTATTATTTTAAGTCAAATAGGCATTTTAATTATTTGAAATTCAAAATTTTCAAAGAGGTGATAATTTCTCAACTAGTATTGCATTAAACAAACATACAACTAACACAGGCTTTTAATTGTGTATGGAGGGAGTTTCTTGTAAATCGAATAAATCCTTCTAAACCCTATGATTGCTTAATTTGAATAATTTAGCAATACATGCTTGGGCTACTAAAATCCCCCTTTGGCGGGAGTATATAGAATTGGAATTTAAAATACAAGATTTACACTTTGAACTCGATTTACACAAGTGTTTGTGTTGTGCATGTGGATTCAGGGGGCGTTTCCTTGTAGAGTGGTGAGGGGACTTCCTACTAACCCCTTTGTATATGTAGAATTGTATTTTTAATTTCTAATGACAATTCTTTTTATTAATGAATTTTAGCTCCCAAATCTTAATATTTACCCAAAACTCTATAAAATCTCATTTTTTAATCAATGGATAAATATTAAAACTTTCAATTTATTCTTTAGTATTTACTATTTTATACTCACTTTGTCTATGATCAATTCAAATTAAAACGGGTGGCAAAAGGTAAAGTACAACAAAAAAAACTACATATTAACTATTCTCTTTGTCAGCTAATAAGATATTTATTTTGTTCTTTTGTGCGTCCTCTTTAAAAACAAATGGGATTATCTGTTCCACAATGGTGTTTCATCTCTTATTCCACTAATTAAATGATTGTCACGTGTCATAATCAATACCCAAAATTCAATACTTGCCCCAAGGGTTTAATGGTCATTTGTAGGTATAGTTTTTTTATATTGTGAAACACCTTTGAAACATCGAAAATGTAACAGGGAATTCAACTTGCTTTAAAAATATTCATTCTCTCTTTTTAGAAACAACGTCTGATACATGATTCAACACTTACCTCATATACAATTATCAACTTTATATAAAATAATAATACTCTTTACTACACATAAAAAAACAAAAAGATACTTGATAATGGATGAAGGGAGTATTAAAATATTATATTTCGTGTAAGAAATAAATTTATTCCTCACATAATGAAGAGAGTAATATTTAATGCTCAAACATGAATTATAATCAATATTCTTTTTTCTAAAATAAACGTATATTCCCTCTGTCCCGGTCAAACAAAATTATTTGCTTTTTGCACGTAAATTAAGGAGTATTATTATTTTATATAAAGTGGGTAGATGTATTAAAGAAATATGATGGGCCATTGGTGGACTATTTTTACTAAAAGAGAAAAATAGTACAATTTGAACGAAACGCCCAATATAATAAAATAATACTATTTGAACGGAACAGAGAGATTACATGCATACTCCGGCTGTATTATATAATGTTTAAAATATGAATTTTGATAACATATTTTTCTAGCTCCTCCTGTGTGGCTTCATTAGCTAAACAGCTTCATTGTAACTTCCACCCCTTAGTCAACCCCCTTCTCATTCACAGTTCCCAAAGCTCTCATCATGATTCATCTGTGCTCCAAAATCCAAACCCTCTACTAGAGTGAATCAAGTGGGGGAGAGGAAATAGTAGGCAGGGCCGGCCCTGACATTTCAGGGGCCCTTGGCGAACTAAAAAAGTGGGGCCCTATAATCTACTTCCTCAATCTCATGCACGTTAAAAATTACGTTTTTCATTTTAGTTGTCCAAGTTAAGATTTACGTTTATTTTTTTATCAAGTTGTGCCCACACAAAACAATTAATTATTTCACGTAGGTCCACACACAATATAAATACTACTCTACTACCCACTTTATATTAAATATATTTTTTATCACTTTACTACACATTAAAATATAATATCTCTTAATCTACTGCAAAAAGTAAACGAAAATATTAACGCGAGATTGAGGGAGTATTTATCTTTTTAGTTGTGTGCACTTTCCATCACATGTAACGGTTATTCCCATCTTTATTTCGTCCTTCATACTCAAAAAAATAAATATGACTAATGCGATAACCTCAAAACTACATTTAATATAATAATTGATATTCATTTTATATTAACATACATAGTATATATTACAATTTATTCATTTTATCTAAACATATTAGACTATTTTAGAGAAAGTTTTTTTAAAAAAAAAAAAGCAATTACTAAAGTCAATTTTTAAGTCATGAAAAAATAAGTGTGAACACTCGTTCAACACATGAGAACTATTAATATATAAAATCTTTAAATTATATTTCCCGTGTCAATATTTACTCCACACTTTTCATTTTCGTTCATTCTAAAAGCTGTGCACATTCCCAAATAACAATTCACATAATACCATATTATTATAAAATTATCACTTTTATTTTACCTTAAATAACTATACATATTTTTCTTATTAAATTAATTAAACACCCATCATTTACCCTACTTTATAGATACACTTAAAAATAAAAAAAAAATAAAAATTCTTAATCTACGCACAAAAACACCTAATTATATTTAAAATATAATTTATTTTATTAATACATTTGATAAAAACATATAAAATAATTAGTAAATATATATATATATATATATATATATATTTTTTTTTTTTTTTTTTTTGTGGGGCCCCTCAAAATTGGGGGCCCCTGGCCGTCGCCCCTCGCGACATACCCCAGGGCCGGCCGTGATAGTAGGAATTAGATGGCGGAGGGAGCAGCGGTGTCGTTCCTGTTGGAGCAGGTGACGGCGGCGATCAAAGGGTACGCAGATCTGATCTCGGAAGCCGACAAGGAGTTCAAGCGGCTGAAGGAGGAACTTAAGAGCATCCTGCAGGACATGGAGAACAGCAAGAGCAACGAGGAGAGCCACGTGCAGAAGCAGATTCGCGAGCTGATTTAAGAGGTGGAAGAGCAAGAGCAAGGATGAAATCAACTCTGAAAGGATGTTAAGAATTTGAAGGCAGAGTACAACTCTGTTGTTTCTAATAACTTCGAGAAGCTGAGGATTTTGCAGGCGAAATCTATCAATTTCACATTGTTCTGTGTATAGCTGATCTCAATATAATTCCTGAACCCATTTCACAGTTGTGGAACCTGCAAACAATCTTTGTTTTAGACCTACTCAGACGTGCTTAGCATGAAAGCAAATATATGGAAGATGGTTCGACTGAGGCATCTAAAAACAAAAGCAGCCGTTGTATTAGAAAATGCAGCCGTAGGCGAAGGTGGGGAAAACCTTCAAACGCTGAACAGATTGTCACCGGAATCAGTCACTGAAAATTTTGTAAGGAACGTTAGGGATTCGTGGCGAACTCGCCACTCTCTTGGAGAGAATGTCATTGGGAGAACTAACTAAATTCGAGAAGCTAAAGCTATATTCTAAGACTCGATTGCAGAGGTTTCCAGACTGGCAATGTTTTCCTGTCAACCTCAAGAGGCTGACATTGGCGAACACATTCCTCGATTGGGAGCACATGACCACAATAGCATTGATCGGTGATCTCCAGCTGAATAATGCATTCGAAGGAATGGAATGGAACGCTGTTGATTGTGTCTTTAAGAGTCTCCAAATCCTGTTTATCCTCGGATCTGATTTGGAGCTTTGGGAGGCTTCGACCGGCACATATCCTTCTTTTAGGCATCTTGTGCTTAAGAACTGTGAGAAACTCCATGAGATTCCAGATTGCGTGCTGAAACCCCTCAACAGCTTGCACATTGAGCACGTTTGCAAATCCACTGCCGACTCTGCTAAGAACTCCGGATATAACTTCAAGCTCACCTTTGGTGCTGATATAGCTTAAACTATAATTGCTTATCAGGTATATATGGCCATTGTCTCTCAATTTATCAACTGATGATTTCTGCCTTTTGTCTTTTATGCACACACTTCCTAAGTTGCTATGTATCCATAATTTGTCATTGCTTTGTAGGTGACTTGGACTTGGATCTCTTGTTCAGTTGTTCTAAGTTATTATGCTCCACGTACATCAAATGGCATCGTTTTGTCATTTTTAAATAGGATTTGTCATTGAGAATCGAGTTCACGGTGTAAACCCTTTGTCAGAATACAAAGGGGAACCACAGGATCTATACTATGAACTCGATTCACACAAGTGTTTGCCTTTTTAATAATGGGGACTTCTGTGTTTGTTGTCCTGTTCAATAATAAAGAAACCTTGATGTGTTTTTAATCTATGAATGGACTCTTTCATTTGATTTAATCTTCTGGGTTTTATTTTGATTTTTTGAAATTATGAACTGCTATTGTTTAATGTGCATTTTTCTAATCGCTTGAATTCTTAGGCGAGTTGCTCTGTTAATAATTATGTACGGATTGTTACTTGTGAAGTAGAAATATATTACTAATATGAATATACTAATATTTTTATGGCAATGAGTTGTGTGTGGGATGGCAATGGGATTGGTATTTTTGGATACCCGATATACTCGAATCCTAATTGGTAAGGTATGGGTAGTTGTAAATGGGTTTGAGTTGGGTACGGATAGTTGTGAAAAATATCATTAGAGTTTGAGACGAGTACAGGTAATGCCTCAAATACACGCGGGTACCCCCATTATATATATATATATATATATATATATATATATATATATATATTTATAAAATTTCGAGCTATGTAAGTCACGGAATGGAGAACCATACCGTCTGAGTCTTCAGGATCTGGTATATCGTAATCTGCAGATTCTTGGTCTGTAAAAGGAGTTCGAGCTTTTACATATGCTTCTAGAGCTACTCGGTTAGGGTACAGGTAATGCCTCAAATACCCGTGGTACCCCGATTATATATATATATATATATATATATATATATATATATAATTTAATACTATATATTATATAATTTATATGTGATAAGATATTTTATATATTTAATTAAAAGTTATAAGTTTTATTTAATGATATTTATTAGATATTTATTTAAAATAATACAATTTATATTATATTTATTTTATATTTAATTAATAATATGTAATTTTTATTATTATACTTATTTAAGCAATAAAAAAATATAAATATATATATAATAAATTAATATTAAAGGGGTATGGGTACCCACGGGTATTGATAAATGGTAATGGGACGGGTACGGGTACCATAATAAATTTTTTGAACGGGACGGATACAGATACGTGTAGTTATTTTTTAATGATACGGGTATGGGTACCCCAAAATAAGCAGGTACCCTACTCGTTGTCATCCCTAGTTGTGTGGAGTTAATCCACCAAATCCAAATTTTACAACTTCTTTCCTCTACTTCAATGTGTGTTTTGTTGTTTCATCTAATTTCTTCTTTTTTTCTTTTTTTGTTTTTTTATTTATTTAATTTTAGGGATATAATTATAATTTTCATTGTGATACCCGAGCTTCTCACTACTCATGTGCCAATATAATTTAATCTGTGTTATGTGTATTTTATAATTATGTGATAATTATGTGGCAATTATGTGATAATTATTTTTTACATTTTAATTATCTTTGCATTTTATTTGAGACATACGTGATAAACATGGTGACAATATGTGAATATATGGGTGCATAAATATTTACGTGCAATTATTTGGATATATATATATATATATATAATTATTTTATGAGTATAAATATATTATTTCTTAATTATTAAGTATCACATGTGTTCTCGTAATAATAATAGTGATAAAAAAATATACACGTATGTGTATTAATTTGTAAATGTATCATATCTTAGTTATTAAGAATTGCACGTATATTTGTAATGGATAATAACAATAATAATAATAATAAAAGAAAAAATTTGATTGGTTGGGGGAGCGGTGGATTAAACCGACTCCCTCAATTTCAAATATATATAAGGGGGGCAAGTGGTGGAGTTGATACCAGGAGATCAACTGCGAGAAAAAAAAGGGAAAGAGAGAGAAAGAGAGGGATAGAAAGAGAGAGAGAAAAAAAAAAAGAAAGAGAGGAAGAAAGAAGAGAAGAGGTGCGTGTGCGCCGGAACGGAAGGGATTAGTTGCAGTTCTTCACGAGGTCTATACTATTATCACTATTAGGTGTTCAGGTAAGTAGAAGTCCAATTACAATGCATAAACATACTGTTTGTGAATTATTTGTGATTAATATATGATAATTATGTTATGTGTTATTTGTGATTAGTTTAATTACATTATGAATTATTTGGAGATTAATTTGTGATACAAGCTGGGGATTTATGTGATTTGGGGAAAGTAGAGTTCATATTCAATAATATTATTTGTAAATTATTTGTGATAAATTTGCAATACAAGTTGTGGATCTATGCGATTTGAAATAATATCATTATCCTATATAGATCTGTGTGATTGGAAACTGTTAAAAATATATTTGTATGGCTTGAGAAGATATTGGTTATAAGGATCTGTGGGATCCAAGATGAAGTTGTTATTCCAAAAAGAGATCCGTGTGATCCGAGGTGAAGTGGTTATTCTATAAATGGATCTATGTAATTGAGGTGAAGTTGTTATTTCAGAAGTGGATTTGTGTGAATTGAAATTAAGTTGTTGCTTTATTGTGATTAAATGTTGATATTGATATTATAAATGGTTTATGATGCACATTTAATTGTTCTGGTTGCATACCATGCATAAACATGAAAAATATTTTCTCCAAAATTAATAAAATACTAATGGTGTGTGCGGCCACTATATATGCATCTCTGTCAGTGATTGGAAAAATCATTCCCGACACTTTATTCTGAGTTCGAAAAAATCGTTCTCAGTACTTTATTAGGGATTCAAAAAAATTATCCCCAACACTCTGCCAGAGTTTGGAAAAATCGTTCTCGGCACTTTATTCAGGGATCAGAATCGATCCGACACTAAGTGTGTCTATTGAGCTCATTTGGGGTGCATATCATAAGTGTGTCGTGGGGATCCCGCAACGTGAACCATTTTCAAAATAAAAGAGACCAATTAGAAAGATTAAGAAATAGGCGATAGAGAACTAAATGCATTTTCATGCACTGACATGCATGATTTCTACTTACTGAGATTTTGTCTCACTAGTTTATGCATTGTAGGTGAGCCTGATGATGATTGAGTATGTGGTGTGCAAGTTGTGGAGCTCCTTCAGGGTTTTGAGCGGATGTACATAGATGACGACCTGTTGGGCTAGGCCGTGGGTTATTTTGTTTCCACTGATGTTTTATTATGTAATATAATAAGTATTGTCACAAGTTTGTGTGGTTTGATATGGTGTCAGAAACCAGTTACATATGTTGAACTGGTGTGATGGTTTAGGTTATAAATATATTATGTGAGAAAAAAATATATGCAGGTTTTAATGATGATGTTTATGTTAATTAGTATTCTAATTATAAGTTATGTAAGGTGGGTCGTGTCAGATTGGTATCAGAGCACGGCTTGGGTCCTGCAGACTATCTATGTACATAAGTTCATTCCTTGGGAGCGCAGCGTTGCGAGTAAGTGTTATTTTCATTATGTTGTTATATATTTTATAAGTTATATTGGCCATGTGGTGTAGGACTCGTAGTTAGTAGACAAAATGGTAAGGGCTACTGGTGAGAGTTCTGAAGGGGATAGGACTGCTGAGCAAGCAGCACCTACTAAAGGTAATAATCGTGATGGGTGATTACTCGGCTGATGGAACTGATAGAGCGCCAATCCCAACAGATACAATAATTGATTCAGCAGAGAGATGAGGGTGGACAACCAGAGAGTAATGCTAATCAAGATAGACATCTAGTGGAACGTGTGGAAATAGTTTATGAAAGGTTTCGAAAGCTGAGCCCTCTGATATTTGAGGATGCAGCAGACCCCACAGAGACAGAGGATTTGTTACGCACGGTGGAAAGCATGTTTCAATATAGTAGAATTCCAGATGGGGACAGAGTGTTGTGTGCTTCTTTCATGTTACGAGGAAGTGCAGGCCACTGGTGGGATACCATTAAAAGTATTGAGGACGTCACGACTATGACCTAGGAAAGGTTTAAGGAGCTTTTCAGAAATAAGTTCTTTACGGCACCAGTGAGAGTAATAAAGATGAACGAGTTCATATAACTTAAGCAGGGTGGTATGTCAGTCACAGATTACCTTCGTAAGTTTGAGCAGTTGTCAAGGTTTGCTGAACACATGGTGAGTACGGAGGCACTAAAAGTGGAGAGATTTGTGGAAGCTTAAGGCCTGAACTTTACCAAGATGTGAGTATGGCGGGACTGCATGGAGCAACATACTCACAAGTTGCAGAAAGGGCCCAAATTGCTGAGCAATCGGAGATGAGGATCAGACAAGCGCAGGCTATCAGACGTCAATTTCAGCAGAAACCAGTGCAGCAGTTTGGGAGAGTTGATAAGAGGTCGATGCCATTTCAGAGGCCGAAATCAAATGTTCAAGTGGAGCAAGGACAGAGACAAGGACAACCCAACAAACATCCTAAATTCGATCAGGGTAAGGTGCCACCGGTGCCGCCACTACCTATATATCCTAATTGTCTTAGATCACATGGTGGGAAGTGTCAAATTCCTCCTAGAACGTGTTACACATGCGGGGAGAAAGGACATGTGACTACTACTTGTCCTAAGAAAGGGATGCAGGCACAGCAAGGAAGAGCTCCAGCTAGGGTGTATACTTTGACGCGAGAGGAGACAGATGCGAATCCCTCAGTTGTCACGGGTAAATTTTCTATTTTTGGCACTTCTACATATGTGCTATTTGATTCTGGAGCAACACATTCATTTGTATCCACTGAGTATGTGAGGAAGCTGGGTGGAACACCTAACTTGATAGAAGCTAATTATGAGGTGATGATACCTTCTGGTGAATCAAAGCAAACCAATCGACTTCTTCGAGGTTGTGTTATTCCTATTGAAGGAAGACGACCCCTCGCTGATTTGATTGTATAAAGTATGAATGATTATGATATCATATTGGGCATGGATTGGCTGTCAAAGTATGGTGCTACAATAGATTGTCAGAAGAAGAGTATCACCTTTCAGCCATTGAGGAGAGAACCATTCACTTTTATTGGAATCAAGAAAAGCTTTAGATTTTCGATGATATCAGCAGCAAAAGCACAACGTTTGTTGGAAAGTAGTTGTGAGGGGTATCTGGTGAGCGTAATGAATATTGAGGGACAACAATGTCCAGTCCTCGGTGATGTACCAGTAGTTCGGGAATACCCGGAGGTATTTCCAGATGATCTTCCAGGTTTGCCGCCAGATCGGGAAATTGAGTTTGTTATTGAGCTACAACTAGGAACTGCTCCTATATCTAAAGCGTCATACAGGATAGCACCAACTGAACTGAAAGAGTTGAAGATACAGTTACAAGAGTTGCTAGATAAAGGGTTCATCAAACCTAGTTTCTCACCATGGGGAGCACCAGTTCTTTTCGTTCGTAAGAAAGAGGGCATATTGAGGATGTGCATCGATTATCGAGAGATTAACAAAGTTACAGTCAAGAATAAGTATCCATTGCCTCGCATTGATGATCTGTTCGATCAACTACAAGGTGCATCTATCTTTTCAAAGATTGATTTGCTGTCGGGGTATCATCAGTTGAAGATTAAGGAGGAGGATATTTCGAAAACTGCATTCAGTACGAGGTATGGACATTATGAATGTTTGGAGATGCTGTTCGGTTTGACAAATGCTCCGGCAGCATTTATGGATTCGGTGAATAGAGTATTTCAGAAATTTCTCGATAAGTTTGTAATTGTGTTTATCGATGATATTTTGATTTACTCTAAGAATAATGAGGATCATGCTCTACACTTGAGAAAGGTGTTAGAGATTTTGAAGAAGAAGCAATTGTATGCGAAGTTTAAGAAGTGTAAATTTTGGTTGGACCAAATTATTTTCTTGGGACACGTGGTGTCGGAAGAAGAAATTTCAGTAGATCTAAGCAAAGTTAAAGCAATCCATGAATGGCCACAACTCTCAAATCATACTGAGGTTCATAGCTTTCTTAGATTGGCAGGATATTATCGAAGGTTCATTGAAAGATTCTCTAAGATCGCTTCACCATTAACATAATTTACCAGGAAGAATGTGAGGTTCATATGGACGGAGGCATGTGAACAGAGTTTTCAAGAATTGAAGAGACGGTTGATATCAGCACCTATCTTAACTATTCCTACGGAGACGGAAAATTTCAAGGTTTACAGTGATGCTTCAACGAATGGTCTTGGGTGTGTACTGATGCAGAATAAAAAAGTGATAGCGTATGCATCCAGACAGTTAAGGGAGTACGAGAAGAATTACCCAATTCATGATTTGGAGTTAGCTGCAGTGGTGTTTGCACTCAAAATTTGGAGGCATTATCTGTATGGGGAACGTTGTGAGATTTATTCTGATCATAAGAGTTTGAAGTACTTCTTCACTCAGAAAGAGTTAAACATGAGGCAGAGAAGATGGTTGGAACTGGTGAAGGACTACGATTGTATTATCAATTATCATCCGAGTAAAGCCAATGTGGTTGCTGATGCATTGAGCCGAAAGACAATACAGAGTGTAGCTGCTAAAACCCTAAATCAGAAATCAGAGTTGCTTGACTTGCAAAGAATGGGTGTGGAGATCATTCAGAAAGGATCGTTATAAGCAAATATGGCAGCTCTGACACTTCGACCAACTTTGATGGATAAGATTTGACAGGGACAAGAGGTGGATAAATTTTTTGACAAGATAAGGAATGATATCAGCTCGGGAAAGTCTTCTGACTTCCAATTAAGAAAGGATGGTGTGATTTGTTATAGAGGTCGATTATATCTATCTGAAGTGGATGACATTCAAAAAGAAGTGATGACAGAAACTCATTCAACACCGTACTCTATACATCCAGGAGCTACTAAGATGTATAGAGATTTGAAGTCACATTATTAGTGGCCAGGGATGAAGAGAGATGTCTCTAAATATGTGGAGTAATGTTTGACTTGTCAGCAAGTCAAAGCCGAGCATCAGAGACCAGCAGGAACTTTGTAGCCTCTATTTATTCTAGAGTGAAAGTGGGAGAATATTACTATGAATTTTGTCACCGGCTTACCAAAGACAATAAAAGGTCATGATGTCATTTGGGTTATTGTGGATCGATTGACTAAGTTCACTCATTTTCTTCCTATTTGCTCTACGTATTTCATGGATCGTTATGCCCAGCTATATATACAAGAGATCGTCAGACTCCATGGAGTACCACTTACTATTGTATCAGATAGAGATACGAGATTCTTGTCTGTTTTTTGGAAAAGTTTACATAAGGCGTTGGAGACACATTTATCTTTCAGCACAGCATTCCATCCACAGACAGATGGTCAATCAGAGCGTACAATACAAATCTTGGAGGATATGCTCAGAGCGTGTGTGTTGGATTTTCAAGGTCAGTGGAGTAAATTTTTGTATTTGATAGAGTTCTCGTACAACAACAGTTACCAGTCTACTATCGGGATGGCTCCATATGAAGCATTGTACGGGAGAAAATGTAGATCTCCAGTACAATGGGATAAAGTTGGAGAAATGAAACTTTTGGGTCCACACTTGATTCGTGAAATGTCAGAAGCTGTTACCTGTATTCGAGAGTAGATGAAAGTCGCTCAGGATCGGCAAAAGAGTTATGTAGACAAATGGAGAAGAGAGTTGGAATTTGAAGTGGTTGATCAGGTATTCTTGAAAGCATCTCTAATGATGGGAATAATGCGGTTTGGAAAGAAAGGGAAGCTAAGTCCCAGATATATTGGTCTGTTCACTATCATTGAGAGAGTTGGCAGCGTTGCCTATAAGTTGAAGTTACCAACATTGATGTCTAGAGTACATGACGTGTTTCATGTGTCTGTGTTGAGAAAGTATATTCCGAATCCATCTCATATTCTCAGGCAGGAACCAATTGAGTTGAAAGAAGATTTGAGTTATGAGGAAATACCAGTTGAGATCTTGCGGCGATAAGTAAAGAAGCTCAAAAATAAAGAGATACAGTTAGTTAAAGTGTTATGGAGGAACCAATTAGTTGAGGAGGCTACTTAGGAAAGAGAGGATGAGATGATGGCTAAGTATCCAGAACTCTTCAGGTAAGTAAATTTCGAGGACGAAATTTTTATAAGGTGGAGAGGATGTGATACCAGAGCTTCTCACTACTCATGTGCCAATATAATTTAATTTGTGTTATGTGCATTTTATAATTATGTGATAATTATGTGACAATTATATGATAATTGTTTTTATATTTTAATTATCTTTACATTTTATTTGAGACATACGTGATAAACATGGTGACAATATGTGAATATATGGGTGCATAAATATTTACGTGCAATTATTTGGATATATATATAATATAATTATTTTATGAGTATAAATATATTATTTCTTAATTATTAAGTATCACATGTGTTCTCGTAATAATAATAGTGATAAGGAAAAATGTACATATATGTGTATTAATTTGTAAATGTATCATATCTTAGTTATTAAGTATTGCACGTATGTTCGTAATGGATAATAACAATAATAATAATAATAAAAGAAGAAATTTGATTGGTTGGGGGAGCGCTGGATTAAACCGACTCACCCCAATTTCACACACATATATATATAAGGGGCAAGTGGTGGAGTTGATACCCCATTAGGAGATTAACTGCGAGAAAAAAAGGAAAAGAAAGAGAGAAAGATATGGATAGAAAAAGAGAGAGAGAGAGAGAGAAAAAAAAAAAGAAAGAGAGAGAGGAAGAAAGAAGAGAAGAGGTGCGTGTGTGCTAGAACGGAAGGGATTAGTTGCAGTTCTTCACGAGGTCTATACTATTATCACTATTAGGTATCCAGGTAAGTATAAGTCCAACTATAATGCATAAACATGCTGTTTGTGAATTATTTGTGATTAATATGTGATAATTATGTTATGTGTTATTTGTGATTAGTTTAATTACGTTATGAATTATTTGGAGATTAATTTGTGATACAAGCTGGGGATTTATGTGATTTGGGGAAAGTAGGGTTCATATTCAACAATATTATTTGTAAATTGTTTATGATAAATTTGTAATACAAGTTGTGGATCTATGTGATTTGAAATAATATCATTATCCTATATAGATCTGTGTGATTGGAAACTGTTGAAAATATATTTATATGGCTTGAGAAGATATTGGTTATAAGGATCTGTGGGATCCAAGATGAAGTTGTTATTCCAAAAAGGGATCCATGTGATCCAAGGTGAAGTGGTTATTCTATAAATGGATCTATGTGATTGAGGTGAAGTTGTTATTTCAGAAGTGGATTTGTGTGAATTGAAATTGAATTGTTGCTTTATTGTGATTAAATGTTGATATTGATATTGTAAATGATTTATGATGCACATTTAATTGTTCTGATTGCATACCATGCATAAACATGAAAAGTGTTTTCCCCAAAATTAATAAGATACTAATGGTGTGTGCGACCACTATATATGTATCTCTGACAAGGTTCAGAAAAATCATTCCGGACACTTTATTCTGAGTTCGGAAAAATTATTCTCAGTACTTTATTAGGGGTTCGAAAAAATCATCCCCAACACTCTGCCAGGGTTCAAAAAAATCATTCTCGGCACTTTATTCAGGGATCAGAATCGATCCAACACTAAGTGCGTCTATTGAGCTCATTTGGGGTGCATATCATAAGTGTGTCATGGGAATCCCGCAACGTGAACCGTTTTTAAAATAAAAGTGACCAATTAAAAAGATTAGAAAATAAGCGATAGAGAACTAAATGCATTTTCATGCACTGACATGCATGATTTCTACTTACTGAGATTTTGTCTCACTAGTTTATGCATTGTAGGTGAGCCTAATGATGATTGAGTATGTGGTGTGTTGTGCAAGCTGTGGAGCTCCTTCAGGGTTTTGAGCAGATGTACATAGATGACGACCTGTTGGACTAGGTCGTGGGTTATTTTGTTTTCGCTGATGTTTTATTATATAATATAATAAGTATTGTCACAAGTTTGTGTGGTTTGATGTGGTGTCAGAAACCAGTTACGTATGTTGAACTGGTGTGATGGTTTTGGTTATAAATATATTATGTGAGGAAAAAAAATATATGCAGGTTTTAATGATGATGTTTATGTTAATTAGTATTCTAATTATAAGTTATGTAAGGTGGGTCATGTCATTCACCCTTATGGTTTAAGGTATATTTAAATCTTAGAGTTTAGGGTTTAGGGTATAATTGTAATTTCACCCTTGTGGTTTAGGGTATCTTTCACCCCTAGGGTTTAGGGTATAATTGTAATTTTACCCTTGTGATTTAGGGTATAATTTATTCCTAGGGTTTAGGGTTTAGAGTATAATTGTAATTTTACTCTTGTAATTTTAGGTATAATTTATCCATAGAGTTTAGAGTATAATAGTCATTTAAGTATAATAAATTTAAAAATAAAATAAAAAATAATATTAATGAAGGAGAATGAATTAATTAAGAAGGGTGTGGACCACAGGTTCCACCAATTCATTTGGTGACACTAGTTCCACCCAAGGCACACTCTATTTTTATTAATGTAAAGTTGTTGGCCTTTTAATTAAGGGTAATTGTTGCATGAGGCATTTCTACAAGATCATTTTACACCTTTTAAATTAGTTGTTACTTTTGCTATAAAATATTATTATCACTTTTTATTTATACTATAAATTGTTCATGAAATAAAATTATCACTTTTCATCAATTGAGTATCACTTTTCATTATAAAAGCTATCATTTTTATCCGTCTCACACGTAAGCCTTACGTGAGACGATCTCACACAAGTCTTTTCTTTAATTAGACAATACAACCACACATTAAATAATTATACTCCTTAATCCACGTGAAAAAAATAAATGTTTCTCTTGTTGGCGGGGATGGAGGAAGTAATATATTTTTAATAAAGTATATTTAGGGGGTGATTGTTATGAATGTGATATATTTAGTAATACATTTTTAATGAGTGTATTTTGTCATATTAATTTAAAATTTTTAAATTTCAATTTTTGGGTATAATTAATAATTTTGGAATATGAATAGTATATTCCTTAATTCTATACCCTAAAATTAGGAAATTAATATAATACAAAAAAATCTTTCAATATATTTTATTTTTAAATATGCCTATAGCATATTCCTTAATTAAAATATACATTCTATACCCTAAAATTAGAAAATTAATATAATACAAAAAAATCTTTCAATATATTTATTTTTAAATATGCCTAACAAACAGAACTTATGTTATATTCCCTCTACAAGGTACCAATTTTATCATTTTGATTGTCTTATTTTAAAATATTATTTTTTTAGTAGATGAAAGTCGCATAAAATAATTAATTTCTCTATATTGAACTACAGACTACACTACAGACAATACTAATACACCTAGGGGTGGGCGGTATGACATACCGAAGATTTTTGGTCATACCATATACCGTACCAAAATTTTCGGTATATAAAAAATCATACCGTTACCTTACCTAAACTTTCGGTATACCTTAGTTCGGTATACCAATATTTCGGCGTAAGAAAATAGTATACCTTCTACTTACCAATATTTCGATATGCCATACCATACCTAAAATATCGGTATATACCATCCTATTAGATAGTTTGTTATGCCGTTATACATCTAAAATTCAATAAAACTAATAAAAACATGTACTAGAAAAGTGAAAGATAGCTATAAAACAAACTCTAATAAATAACAAATTCAAAATTATACGACAATCTACAAACGACCAAATTAAATAAGAGTAAGTCTCATGAAAACTGGGTTTACAGGTAAGCCTTATTACTCTTTAATATATAAAAAATTACTCTTTGAAGAGTAATAATTTTTACACTATAGAGTAATAATTCGTATCTCTAAAAAGTAAATTTTTATGTACTTAAAGTAATCGATACATCGTGATTTAAAAGAATTTGAAGAGTAATTTTTTAATTTAAAAAGTAACAATTTATGTGCTAAAGAGTAATTTTTATGTACTAAACAGTAATCGAGTTTACATAATTAATATATCTAAACCCGTTTTACACAAGTGTTTGTCATTAAATAAATAGTACCTAAGAGATCTACACAAAAATATATGGAACTTATATTAAAATCAACACTTTTAAATTTTCATATAAGATAGAATACTTAATTAAAAAAGAAGTACTAATATCATGAAATTAGTCAATGAACTTTATCAATAATTTATAATTATGAAGAAATATACCGTAGGATTTTAGATTTAATCTTTAATAAAATAGTGTATATATATAATTTAATTAAACATTATAATACATAAATAATAATGAGTGTATATTAGGTGCACCCGGGTGCACCCTTGCACCCATATTTGTATAACTTTTTATTCTATTTTGTATACATGTTATTCTCTTTTGTATACGTTTTTGTAATAATTGTATACTTTTTTCACACTAAGTTTTTCATTAAAAAAACAAGCATTCATATGTGTATAACTTTTTATTCAATAGTGTATACATGTATTTTAATAATTGTACATTTTTTTACACTCAATTTTTATTAAAAAAATTAACAATTAAATTGTATACAATTTTACTCATAATTGTATATGTTTTTGCTTATATTTGTACGTGGGTGCACACTATATTTAGCCAATAATAATTATAATTGTATGTATCATCTAATATGGTAATATCGTATCATATTACTAAAAAATTGAATATTTTACGGTATTTCGGCATATACCAAAATACCGCGGTATTGATCATTTATATACCTTTATCGTACCAAAATTTTCAATACGGTATCATACCTTACCAAAAATTTCGGCATACCTAAAATTTCGGTAAAATCGGTATTTTTCGTTATGGTAAGGGCGGTATACCGAAATTTCGGTATTTTTCCCCAGCCCTAAATACACCTACATATCATGCATTAAAATAATATAACACTCAACCCAATATATATCAAATTATTATACAAATAACAAATGAATTATACTGCGGAGTACTACTTTATTTATAACCAATAAATGAGTACATTCTTAATAATAATAATAATAATAATAATAATAATAATAATAATAATAATAATAATAAAAAAGATACATTACCCCCACAAACTCAATAAAATAAATTAATAAAGCAATTTTTTAAACAACTTGGAACAATAGTTATAAAAATACAGTTGGATGGAGTATATACTTAATGTGTAATTTGAGTTTATGTAGTATCTGAAGTCTAATTAAAGCATAGCTGTGAAGTGAGGAGTTAGATAAGAAAGAGAAGATCGAGATTGCATGAATTAGATCGCCTAAATTGAAAATAAATAAATAAATAAATAAATAGTCATCATTGTATGTGAGACGGCCATATGAATGGCTAAAAAGGATCCGATTGTAGCGAGGCAGGTTTGTTGTGGGTCCGATTTTGAACCCGCCCCATTATCATTTTATAGAAATGTGACACTTTAATTATCTATAGAAAATGTACATTATTTATAAGTTAATTATCATACATGCACAAATGCAACATAAAATGTTTTGCATGATTATTAAATGGGAAATAGGCGATATCTTTAAATTTACTGTAAAAAATAGGATAAAAGGTGCATAATATATGATCATAGTTATTAGGAAAATTTGATGGGACTTGTGCGTGCAATCCACTAGCAAGTTTGGGTATTATTGCCAATAATTTGAACAAGTTGACAAATTAAAATATTTGAAGAAAAATCCAACAAAATGAATCATAAAAAAATAAGTGGTTTAAGTTGACAAGTTGTAGTAAAAAGTTTCGTCCACATTGGCAACTTGTCTTAGATTATTCCACCAACATAGATACGATAAAATGAACACACTTTTAGTTGCCTCAATAACATAAAGACAACAGTAGAAAATAATAAATAAATAAACAAAAAGAAATTAAAAAATATATTATTAAAAACCAAGAAGACGACGAATAATGATTCCTATTTTCTGCAAAAGTAATGACACATACTTTTTGGTATATATTTGTCCAATAAATAAATATATATATATATATATATATATATATATATATATATATATATATATATATAATTTAACCTGATAGTAGATACTACATCCCTACATTCTCAATTGTACGTAGTGAAGTGTTTAAGCTTGAGTTACATTTTTTAAGTCGTAATTAAAAAAATAAAAAAGTCCTCTACCTTAATTTCCACCACGCATCAATTATACAAATAAGATACTTCTTTTCGTCCTATTTTAAATTTTAAGTTCGTTTTTTCCACATATATTAAAGAATATAGTATTTTAATGGGTAGTAAGGTAACATAAATAATACTCCTTCCGTCCCATAATATTTTTCTCACTTTCCTCATTTGTTTGTCCCACAAAACTTTTCACACCCTAAAAAAGGAAACACCACTTTATCCAATAATCTCAAAAGTTACTTTAATTTCAAATTTGCCACTCATTTTTCATACATATATCATTACTTTATACTTTTTTATTACTTAAAAATATTACAATACCCTCCAAAGTCAATAAAGTTGGTCAAAAAGTTCAACTTTTCTTAAACAACGTGGAACAGTAAACGTGAAAAGTTTTTCGGGACGGAGGGAGTATTATAATGTAAAGTGAATAGGTGTATTAGTGTGATGTGTCGGCCATGGAAAAAGAAATAATTAATTTTTGTGAGTTCCATTTACTAAAAAGGGAAATGTAAATATTAAAATAGAATGCCCAAATTAAAAATATGTAAAAATTGAAATGAAACGAATGGAGTATGTAATATTAAAATATAATAGGAAATTCGAACCAAAATTGTATTATGAAATATTTAAACCATAGTAGTATATTACTCCCAGTGATTTTAGAACCGAACCAGACCGGACCGGCCGGTTCGACCGGTTCAACCGGTGCCGGAACCGGTCCGGAACCCCCCATAAAACCGCTTTTTTGGTTGAACCGGGAAAACCAGTTTGAACCGGTCCAAACGGGAAACTGCCGGTTTTGCTTTTTTTTAATTTTCACTTTTTCTCTTCTAAATTTTCACTTTGAAACTTGAATCGTTGACTAATTTAAGAGCCAACAATCTTAATCTCAATCTCAATCTCAACAAAACAAGTGTGAAGAAGGGGAAGTGTTTATTTCTTTATATATAGAGATCCAATGCCCCTTCTCTCTATAAATAACCAATGTGGGATGAAGAAAAAGAAGGGAAATCATAGACCTTTATATAGAATTTCAATACCCCTCATTTCTAATAAGTAACCAATGTGGGATATTGGATAAAATAAGGAAAAGCATTCTATTAAACAAAATATTTTACTACATGTAATTTTATAATTCATTATTTATTTAATTTTGAAATAAATAAATTTATTTGCTTTATATACAAAAAAAATAAAAAATATATTTTGCTAAATGTTGATTAAAATTAGAATTAATAAATTTCTTCCCATTTTAAAATTAATAATTTTCTTTTATTTTTATTTCAATTTCAATATTCATAATTAATTTTCTTTCGATATATTATCTCTAATAGATATATATTCACATGTAAATTAAGTATGTTAATGTAAAATTATATATAAAATAATAAATTATTAAATTATATATAAATATTAAGTTATATATTAAATAATAAAATATTAATTTATATATAAATAATGAAATAATATTAAAAAATATGTGATTTTCATTTTTTCCGATTGAACAGGCGGTTCAACCGGTCCGACCGTGAACCGTTAGGTCAATCGGTTTGATCTCTGGCTCGGTTATGAAAACACTGATTACTCCAAACCAAAACAATTCCAAATTTCAAAATTTTATTTTAAAGGATCCTTCAAAACGTCATTTTCAAGAGATTATCAGTCACTTATGTTTTCTTTTTTCTTTTAATATAATTACTTTCAAATATTAACAAATTAAATTGAATTTTATTGGGATGAGAGGGAAATGATTAAAGATTTCAATCCACCAGGCTCACATGACAAGATGAGTATTGGGTTCGAAAATTTTCTAATTGAAGGTCTTGGAACAAGCCAAATTTATCTCATACCTCTCCATTGCCAAGCAGTAAAAATGAGCTGGCGGGATAAGCGGGCCGATAAACCAGTTCAATCCACGTTTTGACGGATTTAAACGGGCTGGCTCAAGGGCTAAATATGCTAGGTCAAATTCATTCTAAGACGGGTTGCGGATCAACCTACCTTTTTTATTCTATTTTTTTAATTGTATTTGTAATTTAATTTTATTATTAATATTATCATTGTAATGAAGTTTAATTAAGATTTAAATAGTAATGAATGAATTGAACGGGGTAAATTACATTTTTTATCGGTGATGCTAAGTGAAAGAGATAGAGAAAAATGTGTCACTATCACCGTTTGAAAGAGATAGATACATGATTTATTTGTCTAATAGTTTTCAATATTAAATGTTTATAAGTGTACTCCTTAATTCTATTCTATTCTAATAATTACATTTGCTTAATACACGGGGATTAAAAAATACTGTATTTTAATGTGTATTGAGTTGAGAGAAATAATATTTTAATGTATAGTGAGTAGTTGTATTAGTGTGATGTGTGGCCCATAGGAAGATAAGTAATTAATTTTTGTGAGTCTCATATACCAAAAAGTGAAATGTAACTATTATGATAAAACGCCCAAAAAGAAAATATGTGACCATTAGGATAGGACGGAGAGAGTATTAATTTTTAAATGTGAGACTCACACCCAAAATATATAATCTTTTAGTTGTACAGAGAGAGTATTTTTTTTCTAATTTTTCGATTTATTTATTCCAAAGTCCGCTAGAGTTAGAATTAAGTTTGGATAAATAGAGACCCGTATAACCTACCGTTCGTTTAGCTCGTGATCTTAACCAACCAGTTTAAATGTTCCGTAAAAAGCTCTGTATAGAATTACACGTATGATTCCTGTAATGGTTATTTTAAATTTATCATTAAAAATGAAAAATATGTGAAATATTTGAATCATGTTTCACTAATTAAAGAATGAAAAACAGATTGAGTTCATGCATCTGGGCCTTGAAAGTTGATAAACCCAACTAATTAATAATAATATACATACACACTGCAAATGTGATCTTTTGCAACCAAAAGTTGTTTCGACTAGCTAATATTTTATGTAAATGCTTTTTAAAGTTGTTTGCAAGTTGAATCTATAGTTTGAAAACTACTTTATAGATTAAGAAATAATTAAAAATAAAAAATAAAATACTATTTTCTTGGTCCAAATACCATTTATATACTCCTTCCATCCCACCAAAAAATCTTTATTTTACTATATTGAATGCCTTGTTTAAAGGTTTCAATTCATTTTTAGTAAAAAGACCTTCATATAACCCACCAATTAAAGATATTAAACGGGTCAGCCTAACCCATTAGGATCAGCTGTAACGGACTTCAAACCAATTGGGCTTCAGGTTAATCGATTTTGTTTAAACGAACTACTAAAAGGTGGACTCATAACCCTAACGGGCTTCGGGCTAAATGGGTCGAACTTGTGGACTATACGATAAAAATATTTTTAAAAACTATAAATTTAAATTTGCATAAATAATACAGTAAAATTAAAATTAACACTAACATTATTTAGAATTTGAGAGAGTTAAAATTAATATATACAAAATATTATTAAAATGTATAATTTAATAGAATTTGTGATAATTAAATTAGTTATAGTATTTATTTAAATATTATTTTATTTATTAAAAAAATGGTGATTAAAGTAAGAGAAACGATAAGAAAGAGATGAAAATTAAATGATTATGTGAGTTTGTCCCACGATTCGCTGGATAAGATGGGAGGGATGGCTAATGTAAAAGTGATTAGTGTTAAGGTAAATTATTAATAATAATAATAATAATAAGAACTACTCTCTTAGGGCTAGCCCGATTAGTCCATGAGCTAACCCAATTAGCCCAGGCTAATTTATTATTATTATTATTATTATTTATTTATTTTTTAAATCAAGACATTTTTTAAATGAATGTAATATTGGAAGAGTTAATTAAAAATTTATTTAGTACTCCTACTTAGTGAGTAAATTACCCATAAGATTTTGATAAATCTTTTTTATTTTTAATTTAATTAAATTCATATTTATGTTTTACTATGTAAAATTTTTTATTAAATATATAAATTTATACTACTATATAAAAACAAAAAAATAATTTATGAGTTGATATCTTGTACATCTAGGTGTATGCTTGCATTTATATATATATATAATATTTTATTTAATATTATATATATTTTTTTTAATAATTGTATAATTTTTTACATTCACTTTTTCAATTAAAAAGACTTACATATAAATTTTTGGCAAAGACTTATGTGAGACCGTCTCACGTAAGCCCTTACGTGAGATTGACAAAGACTTATGTGAGGCCGTCTCACGTAAGCCCTTACGTGAGATGGTCAGAAAGTGATAACTTTTACAATAAAAAGTGATACTAAATTAATGAAAAGTGATAATATTATTTCATGAACAATTTATAGTATAAATGAAAAGTGATAACATTTTATAGCAAAAGTGATATTATTTTATAGCGAAAGTGATAGCGATTTAAAAAAGTGTAAAATGGTCTTACGTGAGACGATCTCGCAAGACCTACCCTAAAATTTTTAAAGTGAGTTTACATTATAATTACCGATAATTTAGACATATTCACAATTATATCCTAAAATAAAATTTTATACTAGATTTTTTTCATAAAGTATGTATTATAAATTTAGTTAAATTTGTCAATGATTTCTCTAAAATGGAAGCTTTTGTGAGATATCTTGTACTCGTGTTAATACTTTTATTTTATTAAAAATTCTCTTTGATAAATAAAAAATGAGTTGGTAGGGCGTTTAAAGAGGAGCATTCATGGTTTAAAGAGAGCATTACGTTTTAAAAAATATAAACTTTAATTTATAAAGATATTATTTTTTTCAATGGAAAGTTATTTGAAATAAAAATTATATTATTGTTTAATTTTTTTTAAATTAAAGGATTTAAGTTATTATTCTAAAAAGTACGACATTTTTAATACTAAAGAGTAAAATTTTCAGAGATCGTCAAATCTGGGCGCACGGTGCGCCCGAGCCACACAAATTTTAACCTAAAACATTACTCTTTAATGTTGTATTATTATCTTTTTTTTAATGAAAATAATAATATTTTTAATTAAGATTTGATATATTGTAATTTTTTTAGTAGATTTACTGAGCAAATGTACTTTAAAAACATAACTGAGTATTTGAAAGCAGCAATTTGTAAGTGTTAAAATGGTGTAGACGAGAGAAATAATAATTAAAGAAAACCTATCTAGAGGTGAATTTGTAAACTAGATATGTGATCCCTCTATTGCCTTAAATATGTTGTATTTTTGTAATTAATAGTGTAAAAATTTTTCTTAATAAGTGTGTTAAATTTATACTACCTCCGTCCCACATAAAGGTAATGAAGCGCGTATCTTTTTGCGGGACGGAGAGAATATTTTTCTAGTTTCATAGAGGGTTTTTTACTTTTTACACTTAAATTAAAAAATATTATTATTTAATATGTAGTGTGTAGTTGTATTAATGAAAGTGTGATCCTTTAATGAGTGTATATGTATATTCTATAATAATTGATTTGGTCCATGGGTAATAATTGCGTATTTTTTTATATTAACGGTGAGATGTGTAATGATCCCTATATCTGGCTTCAATGACCCGCTGTAGAGAGGGATATATTTCATTTAAAATCGCTTTAAATAATAGCTTTTTATACAAGTAATATAAATATAAAATTATTAAAAGTAATGATAAAATTGAGTTACATAACTAGATTCACATAAATAAGCTCTAAAATTATTGTATTTTTTATTTGGTAATCGCACTAAATTCTATCAAAATTGCAACGATACCACAAGATTGCCCAATCACATGCAATAATAATAATAATATATTATTATTTTATACATAATATTTGGAGAAATTAAAACTTGAATTCTTGAGAAAAAGATCAGCCGAATCTTATGCTGAAAACAGAAAATAATGAATTGGTAATGAAGATAAACTCCAAAGGCAAAAGGTATGCATGGGAGTAGGCAAAATCAGGGTTTGCTCTAAAGAAAAAGGAAAGAATATAATATGGGCTTTCATCAAGATTGTTTCTCTCTCTCCTCTTTCTCTCTCTGTCTCAAAATAATAAATATTTTCCCTTAAACCCCATTTGTAGTGGGGCTAAATAAGTAGCTTCTGTCTGTGTTTTCAAAAAATTCAGCGATGGTGACATTAATACGCAACGCAAGAACAAACTCATGAGCTGTTTACAACTCGCAGCTCATTCAAAACCCACTTCGAATCTCTTGCTTGTTCTACAATGCTGTTACAATTTCGATTCTGTTTATGATTTTATGCTTTTTAGTGGAGGAATTTGCTCGTGGAATGCCGTTTTGTTATTGATAATTTACGGTGTGTTTTTGTCAAAATTTGGTAATCTTTCTGCAGATTCAAGAACGGGTGGTTCCTCTTCTTATGAGGAGAATTTTCTGAGAGTTTGAAACTCATAAAGGTATTCCGTTGGTTTCTTGAGTGTTTTGAAGGAGTGATATGAATGTAGTTGAAAAGCCTACATTGAGATTCTTGTTTCTTGTTTTATGTGTTTCTTTGTTGTCTCTCTGTTTTTATGCAGTTTCTGTTCCATTGCGCTGAGTGTGTGTCTGTGTGTGTTCTTGAGTAGAATATCCTTGTTTGGTGATTTTGGTACTGAAAGGCTGATGAAAGTTGTAGTGTTTTAGGATTTCTTTTTTGTGGAGTTAATACAAAAATGGAATTGGTTCCCTGTTTTCATTCCTTCTGAATCTATTGACAAGTATTTAATGTGTACAGTGATAGTGCTTGATTTCTCTCTCCTTTTCGTTTGATTCTCTGTTTTTCTTTTTCTATCCTTGAGTAATACTCCATCTACTGAGTTTCTTTGGCTCATGTTAGGTTCTATAAACACAAAAAAGTTTGATCAGAAAATTAGCCCTACTTTTTATATATATATTTTGTGATGATGACGCTTCTGTTGATAATTCATGCAGTTTTTCAGTTAAAACCAGCTGTGTGTGATTTCAGAATTTAAATATAAAAACTTTGGGGGATTGGGGGGAGGGTGTTTAAAACTAGGTGTGTCTACGTGGAGGATTCTGAAGGAGTACATAAGAAATAATTTGAAGTGAAATGGATAAAGGGAATTACTCTCTTACCAATCTAAACATTTTTATCCAAATTTATTGATGGGTGATTCCATTTACCTAGATTCTGACCATGGAGTTTATTCTTCTTGAATGCTAAAGATATTTCTGTGTAATGCAGAGTTGACTATAAGGTGTGATGCTTGATGAACTTCCCAATGAATAATTGAATATGAATGCTAGGAGTGTACTTAATAAATCTACAGTTTATCTTGTTATGTGATGGTTTTTTGTTAGTAGATTCTTTGATAACCTGAAAATGTTATCCTGATTCTTGCATGCCTGCAAATATTGAAATCCTGTTAACCAGGATGAAATGTTAGTGGAATCACTGATATTCTTAAATTGAAAGATTTAATGTCCGAGATATCCATGTACCCAATTTTTTCTGTCCATTTAGTTACCATTTCTTATCTTCTTCAAGCTCATAAAGTTGTAAAATTAATTTCCTTTTAGTGGAAGTATTGGATAAAATGAAGCTCATTTAAGAACATGAGTTTCTGGTGATGTGCAGAACATAAACTCACAGTATGTCGAGGCACGCTCAACTCCCACCTCGCTGTCCTCTCCAGAAGAAAACTGTTGCTCCCTTAGCTAGTTTATCTATCTCACCACCCTCAGGCAAGGGTATCGAGTTGCACCCGAAGAAAGATGGACATCTCACCACATTAGAGGAGCAACCACCATGGCTGAATGATTTATTAAGTGACTCAGATTCAAGTTCTAATGGTACATTACACCACAGAACCTGTAGTGATACTTCCACCTTGTTAGATGATCTGATGACATTACCAGATCTAGAAAAAGAAACTGGAAATTCTTGTGATGAAGATGATGGATTGGGGTCCAAATGTACGTATGGTCCTAATTCCCCTAGAAGGAAAAAAAAGTTAGGCTCCCCTGAAAATGAGATTGTGTCAGCATTTTCAGAATATGCAAGGCAAAACCCTGTGCAGTATTTTAGTGGATACAATGTGGAAGTTCTGCAGTCAGAACCATTTATTGATGCGCAAACTTCAGCGGATCAGATCAGTGGGAATAAACCACTGAAAAGGTTAGGTGTTTTTTAATTTTTTAAATTTTTTTTATAAAACACGATGTTCATCGCATGGAATTCCTTTATTTGAGATCTTGCTGCATTCTAAGTTCCTGGTTTTAAAACTCAAAAGCTTTTATTTACCTAGGATATCAATCATCTTTTATGCATGTTGTCAACTTAAGCTACTGACTTTTTGAAGTTTCTACGTGTTGCATTTCTATTAAGTAATCTGTAGCTATGGCTGGATACAAACTTTTTGAACATTTCAAGAAATCATGGCAGCTATTGAAGATTATGTTATTATTTTGTTTCCTTGTTAGGCAGATCTTTTTTGTATTAATTATATTTTTCTACTTCTTCCCCTTTTTTGGTTGTGTCCCTTGCTAGATATCAATAAAACACAGTTTCTCCGGCATTTTTCTGTTTTAAAAGCCACCTTTGCTTTAAACAGTAGAGAAACATATGGTTTTTGCCTAAAGAAAATTTGAAACATGTTATTACTATCATTTTTGTTTTTATTTTTTTGCCTTGTCCATTTAATATGCATTAAAATAATAATTTTATGAATACTATTCAGGGCAATCCTTTTGTTATGCCTATCTTGTGCTCTGATTTCCTCTGATCTTTAAAACTTTACGGGTCATGCAAAGATATTTATTAAAATATACATTGTCAATTGCCATGCAGTCACCCGGGACAGAGGTCTAGAGCTCGGAAACTCCAATATATTGCCGAGCTGGAAAGTACTGTTGACACTCTTCAGGTATGATATACTATAGGAGTATAATTTTTATCAGTTGTAGGTATGGCATACGTTATACAACATATTGGAAGATTCCATTACTTATGCAACGAATAGAGTGCAGCTGATCCTGCATGTAGCGGATTGGTCTTTCATAGTTGATGATGATATTAGTTATCTGTTGTGTATTATTATTGGTGCAGTCATTGTAAATGATCTAACCCAAGATTGATTTTGTTCCTGTATAATATGTTCACTACCAAAAAGACTAAATATATAATGTTCTCAATCCGATAATAATTGCTCTAGCCCGTGCATGTAGTATAATGTGGTTCTTGGCATATTGTGTGTTTGGAATAGAGATGACACTCCTGAAACTTTTCGGACCTTTTGAACGTTTTTAGTTGCTACTATTTTGGTTCTTGATCAGTCATCTAGCAAAATGTCTTAGATGGTTACTACTTTTTCGACTCTTAAATAAAAATCAGCGACTCACTCGATCTTTCTTGATCACTGTTGCAGAATATGGGGTCTGAATTGGCTATCAGAGTCTCCTCTCTAGTTCAGCAATACACTGCCTTGGCAATGGAGAATAGCACACTGAAGCAGCAACTCCTCAGAATGAAGCAGGAGAAATACATTGTTCATGGTAATTGTATTGGGTTGATTCTCTCTGATTTTATCGTATCTACTACTACTTGTTTTGTTTCCTCATTTTATTGTTACGACCGTTCACACCGAGTGAGGATACAGACCATGCCATTTTGAGATGTGTCAAAGCTAAATATATCCATTAACACCTAAATCTGATGGAGACAATTGTCAAATCTTGTTAAAGTTGCTGCATTTTTTGGCCATTGAACTTGATTTGATGATCGTGTCCTTTGAATCATGTTGAAGTAATAACATCTTAGGAGCAGGTAAGGGTCGAGTTCAGTGTTGTATATATGTCTTCTGTTATATTCGATTTTCTTTGCTGCTCGTGAAAATCTGAAGGTAATTGGAGCAAGTAAAGTTTATGATGCTGGGAAACAAATATTCGACTTGCTAATCTTTCAATGCTTAACGACCAATGAATGCATCTTTTACGAGTGTATATTTTTGTGTGTCCAGGCGAATACCAGTCCCTTAAGAAAGAGGTAGAGAGGCTGAGAAGCGGATTAGGTGTTCCCACCATCAAGAACCATTACACCAGATCGCATTCTGCTGTCAACTTCTCTCATCCGAACGCCTTCTGGGACGTGTTGGACATGCAAAAACTTGATCTGAACTGAAACAAAGGACCTTTTCAAGTGATGCTGGTAGGGGCTTAGCAGCAGATAGTAGGAAGAAAAGAAACTTGATTTAGGCTGTAGATTTTGTTAATACCACTACCACTGCTTTATTAAATTTCTGGAAATATTAGTGTTAGAGCTACTTTTGCAACCATCTTTTTTCTGGTGGATTTCTAACATGGGATTCACCCTTATTTGTATTCACAACTCAAGCTGCCATCATCTTGAGCTGTGCAACAGCCAAGGAAAGTTCTAAGTTTTTTTCTAATTTTATTTTGTTTCTCCATACTCATTTCGCTACTTTATGCTTGCTATTATAATGTGTTTAATTCATACTGATAGTGTTATTTAATGTACTTATGAAGTAGGATATACTCTAACGGCTCGTTTGGTAAGTAGTAGAAGATAAAGTGATATTATGAAGGTATGTATTATGTATGTTGATATAAGGGGGTAATATGAAAAGATGAATTTGTTTGATAGAATATATAAAGATTGAGATTAATATTATGAAGATGTTTGATAGGTAGTAGTAATAATAAGTATAAAGTGCGATATTACTTTTATACCCTTATTTGATTTGTAGATTTTCTAAAGTTGGTTTTTTATGAATGATAATAAGTTTTATTTATATATTTTAATATTTTATATTATTTTAATTTTAATCATAAAATACTATATTTATATATATATATATAATTTTTTTTAAAATTAAAATATCAATTGATGATATTTTATATTTCTATTTAATGATATATTTAATATCAATTGATGATATTTTATATTTCTATTTAATGTTATATTTTAAAATTGGCTAATTATCCGATGCACATGTGCACCTATTTTTAGAAACATATATACTTATGAATAAAAATCATATACACTAATGAATAAAAATGTATATATTTGTTAACAAATTTTCTGTTAGCTTTCAATGAAAAATTGAATGTAAAAAAATTATACTATTATTAAAAACATATATATACTATTCCGTATTAAATAAAAATTTATACACATTTGGATGCACGTGTACCCGGTGCACAAAATATCAACTCTCACATACAAAATATTAAAGTAAAATATCAAATATAACCTTATACTCCATACACTTTTAAACCAACAACCCTACTCCTCACTCACCCACCGGCGTTGGTCGGCGCTAGCCGCCGCCGCCTGCTGCAGGAATTTAAAATGTGTAAAAATAAAATTGTGCAGAACAATTGTGCAGAACCAAATTGTGCATAATCAAATTGTGCAGAATAATTGTGCAAATACATAGGGGTATTTATGGTATCACAATCATAATTGTGTAGTTATGAGTAATAGTGCTTTGAGTCATGTAGTTTATAGCAATTATGCATTTTTTTGTGTACCTCCTAGTAGGTGACCCTTAAATTTATTTATATTATTATTTTTACTTGTAAAATATTACCACTATATTTAATTTTTATTCTAATTTATTGAATGATAGGAGTAATATATTAATAAAATAAATTTAAAAAAAAATAAATGATCAAAGGCATTATTAATGAAATCTGTCAACGTGTCTGTAGAATAGATGGCCACCTAAATTTACAATAATATTATTACAAGGGTAATAGAGTAATTTAATGTTTTTATATAGATATACTGTGCAACCCTTTTTATTAATACTACGGTTTGGGCAGTATAAGTAATGTAAAGGCACACAGTATTTTTTATCGGGCTTCTAACTAATTACCGGGCCCCTTAGCATTTATATATTTGCTATCAAACAGCATAAAAGGCCATACAAACATCCACTATATGGGCTTATTAGTTGTACCAAACGAGTCCTAAAGATAGCCATTGTTATTTTACGTGGAATAAGGTAGTGAGTGGTGAGTTATATGGGGTTATTTTATTACTATTATTTTATGTTTTGTGGATGATTGTATTAGCAGTGAGTAATGAGAACTATATATGGAGTTATTTTATTAAATAGGAAAAATGAGTATTTTTTAATTGGACCCTAGGGTTACAATAACCATGAAATTACTAATAAATTATTGTAATTTTCATTTGCAGATATTATTTTCATCCAAGATTAAATTGCATATTCTATTAAACTCATTTAAATATACCTAATTAACCAAAGAGATCCGCACAAAGCCTATTAACATTTACCCTGATTAGTTAAACATCACCATCTATATGATATTAATCATTAACTGAAAAATACTCAGAAATTGAGCTTCAATGACAAATTTATCATAGAATATATGCTTGTGTAAAAAAACTTATGAAATAAGTAATCAAAATGAACTTGACTAATATATTTACTTATAATATTTATATAAAAAATCAATTATATATATATTTTTAAAAAAAATCTCTTGTTAGATAGTAATATGTGAGATGGGGTCGATCCATTGTTAAAATGTTTGTTATAGAAGTAAATCTTGTTAATTCGTAATTAAAATATGTTTTTTAAAGTATGATAAAGTATGATAAGTAATGAATTAAAATATATTTTTAAAAGTGTTATTATACGATTCATTACGAACATATTTTAAGTACTAATAAACATATTTTATTATTTATAAAATAACTATAAATTAGCAATGAATCGATCCGTCTTACAACTCATTTCACAATGGTGTACCCCTTAAAAAAAATTAAAAAAAATAAGAAGAAAAAATACAGTGGTAGGGTGTACTTATGGGTGAGACAAGATTAATGGGAAATCTCATATTCTGTAAAAATACGGGTCGTTTGCTGGTTGAGCCATTGGTAAGCCTGATTTGGGTTAGACAATACAGGTTGACCCATTTAAGCGTAGCCCATTTTGATATCTATATTTAACTTCCAAAACAAAGAAACAAAAATTTTCAATTCAACATCTAAATCATAAAAAAATTACAATTACATAAAATCTCATGTATTTAATACGTAATTTATGAGTTCTATTGTTAAAATGTATTGTTAAAATAAACAAATTCTCTAAAGGTTATTCGTGAGACAAATCGACACATCACATTACTTAATTGTATAATTAAAATATATTTTTTAAAGTATGCAATTAAAATAACATTTCAATTATGTATCAAATTAATATAATAATAATTATCATAAATTATTTTAACTAACTTTATGATATCATGTACTGAATAAATAGTTTTATATTCTTCACAAAAAAGATTTTTCAAGTCAAAATAAAAATAATCATCATCAAATTATTTTAATTAGTTTTAAATCCTGAATTAATAATTTTCTATTTTTTCAGGTGTAATAGGGAAAAAAAAAGGTGAAGTTAAATTTGAGCTTGGATTGAAAAAGATAACACCGTTGCTTATAAAATCAGGATTATGTTATCCTAGAGATGTTATATGCACTAATGATCAACCTCTATACAAAAGGCCAATCCAGAGCAAAGAGTAAAGACAGATAACGAGAATCCAATAACACCACCAATATCTCTCTATTCACATCCATCTTTGAGTTTAAGGAACAACACAAAGACGATAAAAACAAATCACCTACCAACACCATCTTTTCAAGGTACTGATGTACATTTCATCGTCGACAGTTTACCGAGTATCATCATACAAATAACACCAAGATTCGGCACGTGTTCACAATAATAACCTTGCCATAAGCATGGTTCAAGAATCTCTCTACCCTCGGAGTGAAGCTCGAGGGACAGCTGGTAAACCTAATTCATCCTCAGCCTGCCAACATTCATATTTGTTTATAATGAGAATTATTGAGATAAAGCATCAGAAACATGAGAATGAAACTAGTTACGGGCATTAATCAACGAAATGGAGCTTTATCCACTCCATTCAAAATGATAACACTAAAAGGGGTAATGATGCTTGTTCCTTAATTCCTGCATGGTTTCTTAAGCCAAATGATATGCATTATCTTCTAATTGGGAGTAATCTAGATATATAAGGCTTCCCCATAGTAATACAATTATGGCAAAACAAAAGCAGACAATTCCACAAGGTGTTAAATGTCAAACCCAAATATTAATGGCATAAAAAGCTGAAGAAGAGGATATTACAATAGCAAAAAGAGAAAAAACTAGCCATAGCTGTAAGCAATTCGAAATGGAAGTATAATAAGATGAAATAATAGGTTCCAAATTAATTATAATCATGTATTATTAAAGATTTCTGCAGCTGTAATGAAAAACAGAGGTCAATATAGCATTACTGCCTCCAGAAATAGGATTTAACATCACAGCCTTTTGATTAAGGGGAGTATGTTACCTGCGCATTTACTCTGCCTGGAATTGGAGCATGTCCAGATGGTGCCGGCGGCAAGTTAAGTTCTGATTCTAAATCTGATTCCTTATCAGGTTGGAGATAAGAAGGTACCCCATCAGCTTCAGTTTCAAACCCCATGTCCGCTTCCAGAGCATCAAGCTCTGCATAACAGCACAAAATTTTTAACATAAGAATTACACCTAATTCCTGGTGATGCTCTGATAAATATTGTGTTCAGACGAATTCTTACCACCCATCAGATCATCCTCATCAATATCATCAGGTACATTATAGCTCCTACCAAGTGTCTCTTGAATTTCATTGCTCACATCCATGAGGTCCATCATCTCATCTTGTAAGTTCTACAGGCATCAAATTGTTTTGGTCAGCGTACGATCAGTATCAAACAAAATATCCATAAAAAGAAGCGTCACGATTGAGAAACAAACATCTATGTCTTGAATTTTCACAGTCTTCATCATTCCTTTCAGCTCCTTGTTTGCTGACTTCAATGCTGACATCTGCAAAGAATATGGCGAAGTTAATTACAGGCTAACGACAGCATATAAAATTTTAGAAGTGCCAACCAGGCAGGCATCCAATTTAAATGAGCGAGCACCACATCAAAGAAATCAGACATATAAAATTACAAAATATAAATGGGCTCCTACCCATGGTAATAGAAGTAAGGTTCAATCACACCACAATCTAAAATAGAAAATAAAACTTTGCATCACAAAAATTTCAACTCTGCTCTCTAGGTCGCTATATCTAAACACATATTGATATAATTATGATGAATGCAATAACCAGCAATTTTTTTGTAATTCTCCATGCCTTTGAGAATGTAAAAATACCAGTCCATTAAACTAAGATCCAAGTCAGAGAAAATGACCAAGAAAATAAATGGAACATGGCACTAAGTCACCATAAGTAGAAAGCATATCTCATAATATCAAGACATACAGTTTGTTGAGCATCTTTAATTCCCTCAGAAGCAAATGCCACTTGATCAAGGTTGAATGTCTGATTGTATAGCATATCGCGCTGACCTTCATACCTGTTCCAGTGTAAAATGCAAGCCAATTATAAATAAAAATGATTAAAGATACTGATAGAAGCATATGTTCGAGTATGAGATTTGGTGCACAATTGATTTCTATCAACAGGCATTATGCAGATGAATCAAATTAAACAATAAGGCAGATGGATAACATCACCCAGAAGAAGATAACATGCAACTTAAAAGTTAAAACAATTTTAAAATAATCTGTGATTGATCAAGCACAATTTCTATTTCTTAATTATTTAAAATTATTTACAATATGGATTTGACATAGTAGTGGGCATCCACATCAATTGGCCCAATATAACTAAGATACTGCAGAAGGAAAAAAAATTAACAGCAAACCTTTGAAATTACTTGGCCATCAGCATAAAAAACAAGAACAGTAAGTGATATTATCTTTATATTGATATATTAAGGAATTAAGGAAAAAGGTACAACTTTCATCATCAATGCCCTAACTCCAGAGACTAGAAAACAAAATATATGGTATAGACAATAGACAGTAGCAAGTAGATAAATTAAATTTACTAATTCTTCAAATCAAAGCAAAAACACCTCCCCCACCCAAAATCAAAGATACAACTTTCATCATCAATGCCCTAACCCCAGAGACTAGAAACAAAATATATGGTATAGACCATAGACAGTAGTAGCAAGAGATAAATTAAATTTACTAATTCTTCAAATAAAAGCAAACCCCCAAACTTCCCCCCCCCCCCCCCCCCCCCCCAACATCCCCCAAAACCCCTACAATGAAAAACAGTCATTTACCAAGTATAATCTACACTCAATGCATGTATCACAATTCTTTCATTGTTTTCTTCATGACATGAATCAAAGCACATAAACCAGTAAACGCCATTCCCCAGTACTAATTCCAATCCATGGATGATTTACAATCTCATGTACATTACATTTCACCAGGTTTGGTCAGATCACAAACTCACATTTATACTTTAATTTCCAATTTTAAAGCGAGGCCCACGTATCAACAACTAAACCACCAAATTCAATACAACACAAAATTGATGAACCTAGTCTCTTACAATTATTCTCCAAAACGAGCAAGTATAGGATGAAGGTCGTCAATGCAGTCAGCGAAAGATGTAAACTCTGAAATTAAACAAATATTTGCATATAGTATCAACAGTGACGAAAACAACAAAGATGATGATGCTTACATTCTTTTTTGCTTAAGAACCCTCATGGCTCTAGCTTTGACAGCTTCTTGTGCTGGACCTGGTCGGGTCTTCTTGATTTGCTCTTTATATTTTGCTAATTCAGTATCAAGTTTTTTTATCTTATCATCAACACTTTCACCTCTTTTATTGATCTGAAATAAAATTATGATAAATGAGTATATCTAGTTTAACAACCCCAAATAATAAACATCAACGAGACAAAGAAAACAATAGGACACTAAAAGATATCATACTCTTGAAGAACATGGAAATGGTGATAACCTATCATGCATATTCTCAGGCATAACAAACAATGTTAAATAGTTTATGTTGAACTAAGCAGAGATCAGGAATGGGTTTGAGAGAGAAATGGTAGGATAACCTTACTAAATTGATAGAAAGTAACGCAGGAGGGGAGAAACAGTAAACCAAATCCTCTCATGCATATATTCTATCTTCCAACTTGAGAGAGATGGAGAATACTGGATTCACATCACTCAAATAAATAAGAACACGTCTCTCCCCTATGGAGTTCTATTCTATACAAAATTACGAAGAGTGACGTATTTATTGCTTACTCCCTCGTGACAGCATATAACATACACGTTTGTTTATAGTTGCACCCAGATATATGTGAAATACCTAGAGTTCTATCAATCTCTCAAGTCTCAACTTGTCCCCATCCTTCCTGATATGAAATAATTGATTTACTCAACATAGTCCACCAAGTTTCCAGCACAAACGTGCAAATATTACCATCAAACCATTAATTTAATTAAAACATAATAAATTCAGAAGGCTGGATTTGCAAATACCAAGCACTGCCATGATGAATATACAAGAAATATAAAACCAATCATAGTCAAGAAATTTACTTCATCAACCCACAAAGACGCATGATGATGTATCAAACCTAACATTAGTGCTCATTCTTCCTATGACTTTCTCAGGAAATTCACTCTCGTGAATTAAACAGAAAAAATCACACATATTCTATTTGCCAACCCAGTGATGCTGGAAAAATACTCAGCTAATAACGAGAGTCCTATAAAAATACCTATTCCCGACCAACAAAACGTCTTCAAAAACCTAGAAAAACAAAAAGGACGATAACAGACAAAGGATAGAAAAAATCGATAATATACGAAAGCAATTACACAGAATTAAAGGAAAAACAATTAATGGAATCACAAACCCGATCAGAGGCATCTTGAACGGATGGAGGCGGTTCTTTGTCCTTCTTCACTCCAAACACCCTCCTCATTGCAGCAGTTGATCCAAGTAATTGTGCTGTGGAACAATAACGGATCGCGAATTTGAGTTTGTATATATGGAATTCGTCAAGGAATAGTTGGAATTCTCTGAGAATCAACGCGGTAAATTGAATGAATTTGAGAGGAGAATATTGGGATTTGGAAAAGTGTACGACTTAACAGAAGTTTCCTAGTAAAACTGTAAAATAACTTCAGCTAGATAAATTTCTTCACGCGTGTAACATGGGTCAGACAACATGGGCCGGCCATCATTGCCTTTTATCTTATTTTTGTCCTGAAGCCCAGTTCCTACTTAACTTTACCTGGCCCATTAAGTATATATGGGCCTAAAGATCTGGTCTAGGCCTTTCTATTTTTTCCGGTAGCCCAGTAGCTACTTGACATAGCCCATTAATTATATATGGGCCTAAAGAGATGGTCTAGGCCTTTTTTTTACAAATACCCAGTAGCACTGGGCATAGCCCATTGAGAAAATATGGGCCTTAAGAGCTGGCTAGGCCTTTCTATTTTGGGGAAAAAAATAACCCACAGTCAATTTAAACATCCTGCTGAAATGAAATGTACATGATAGAGACGTGTCGACTCAGGTGATGCAGATGGACTGAGCCCGGCCCAAACAATTTCACGGCCCTTCCGTCAAAATAAAATGAGGCCCAATCTCTTGAATTAATTTTTAGCCCTAATTAATAAAATTCAGGTTTTTTTTATTCTTTTTCAACATCGATCGTCATTTCTTTGAGCGTAAATATCCCTGCTAATTCAGGAGATTGTTCCTTGCGAAATCTAATTAAGGTTTTTTTCTTTTATATTTAAAATGAAATGATGTTAATCTTGGTTCTTTGCTTTAACTCGGTTTTTGTTGGTGTGGAATGCTCAATAATATGTGTTTGTTGAGTGTGCTTAGTGTTGGATTGATTGCATTTTATCTAATTTCATACCTGCTTTTGAGGCCATTTTCAGTTGGATTGTGTATTGAATTTTTAGGGTTGCTTTGATTTTTCCAGGGTTTTGCTTTGCCTTTCTTGATTTTGGTTTGTGCTTATGTTCTTGTTAATCATTTTGTTGACTTTGTGAATTTGTTTAAAAATCTTAACTTCCTCCTGTGAATATTAGAACCTTTCGTTTACCATCACTGGACATTAGTTCTTTTTGGTTGCAAGAAATTTAAATGGACTCTTAGATATTTTGTTTCTCTACCTTCAGCATGCCACTTTGGGGACAAAAATAGTTTAATAAATTATGCTTTCAGTTTGACAGTAGTATTGAATGTGTGTTACTGTTAAAGGAGAATCTATCTTTCTCTGCAGTAGCTTGCCTGTTAATGGACTGCTATACGCATAATGTGATATATTATCATTATTTTAGTGAATAATGACAAGTTATAAAAAAAATAAAAATATAATAATAAGAATGATGAATGCATTGGGATGAATTTATGGTAGGAGTAAGATTAAGATATTTCTCAAGCTGAACTCAAACAATTCGCAAACTAGACCTTTCTTAGATGGTCTGAACTCGATCTGAATCATAAAAATTTGATTTTATCCCAAACAGAACTTGAGCCCCATAATATTCGGTTCGACTACATCCATGATCCCTGTATGCAATTTGGCTATTAATACTACGATATCTATCAACCACCTGTGATTCAAGTTTTGGCATCTGAAACAATTGGGATCATGGTTTTTCTAGAGCACAAACATCCCCTTGATTGTGGTGTGAGTGAGACATTAGTGTTTTGGACCATAGAAACATAAGGATTTGACTAATCATTCTTTTGGAAATTCTGATTAGGTATGTTGAGACTTGCTTATCGCAAGTTGCACGGTCATATTAGTGGAGGATGTGATATTAGACCTTTATATCAGATTAGAAGCTTTCATTCATCACAGGTTAGTTTACTGTTCACAATACCATCATATAATCTTGCTTTTATTATTGATTTTAATTTTGGGAAGTGAATTTGATTTGAATTTCTTTTAAGACAAGTTTGTAACTTTCTGTTTAGAGGTATGCTCTTGTTGTGAGACTGTTTATGTATTATTGCAGCCTTCGTTGGCACCTAGAAGTTTTTTCGGTGTGGAAGATTTTGTGGATGATGATAATAGTAGACCATACACTTACCAAAAAGAAAAGAAGTCCAAAAATCCAAACAAGCATGTGTCTTTCAAACAACGCACTAATGCTTTCATGGAACCGTTTACACTGGATGTTTTCATTTCTAAACGGTTTGTTTCTGCTTCGATCACCCACAGAGTAACGTGCAAACAGGTTGCTGTTGCTGGTACTAACTCTAAAGACATTAAGGCTGCTCTCAAATCCCGATCAGATATACCAGCTTGTCTGGCAATTGGCCAGATTTTGGCTGATCGGGCAAGAGAAGCAGACGTGTATACAGCTTCTTATACTCCCCGGGAGAGGGATAAGTTTGAAGGGAAAATTAGGGCCATCGTTCAGTCCCTTATCGACAGTGGCATCGATGTCAAGGTTTACCTTGATTGAGCAATGCTCAGGTCGTTCCTGGGCTTAGGTATGTCCTTCAACCTTGTAGAGGGAAGGGTGCACATTTGTTTGTAAGAGACTCTTCTCAAGGTAATCGTAAAAGCATTTATTTGTTACATGTGGTGTGATTTTCATGGACACCATCTTTAGTGCAGACTACCTTGGTAAAATGTATAATGATTCAAGATCCCGTAAGAACACAAATTTTGCAAAGTTATTTACAAAGAGTGAGTCTAGTGTGAATCGGGTGAATTCTGTTTTTGTAAATTATTCGTTAGTATATAAAAAACTACTTTTTGATGAGTAATCTTTTTTATTCATAGGAGTTATAGTTCATCTCTCTAAAGAATATTTTTTCATATAGGAGTACTAAAGAGTGACTGATAAATCAAGGTATGTAAGAATTTTTTGTTTTTCATAAACTTGGACAATTGAATTATCGACGGCCGACTTCATTGGGATGGAAATTATGATATTTTTATTTTTGCAGAGGGAGCCTAGAGAAAACAAAATTAGAGCTAAACTATGTGGGTCATGTACACTCTTTTCCTTGTGATAAAGAAATAACACAGTAGATGTCGCGACACATAACATTCCGTGCAAACGAAACTAGTGGTGGCGGTGGCGTAACGACAGATAGCGGTTGCGGGTGGTGGCTTCGACGGCTGCACGATTTCCGGCTGTTGACGGGGTTGGGCAACGGATGGTGGTTGCCAGACGTTGGCAAGATGGGTAATTTTTCATCAGATAGGATGAAAAGTTGAGGAGAGAGATGGACGTTGGTTTAATTAATTATTTTTAATTTTTATTTTCCAGTTGGATTTGGGGCAGTCAAAATTGTTCAACATCTGACCGGTGGCTTTATTTGCAATCCTTTATTAAAGTTATACACTTTTTTTGTTAAACTTCAAAGGTTTAGACTTATTTGTAATTGAAGCAAAGGTGGGGACTTTTCCCGCAATTAACCCTAAAAAGTAATTGTTAAAAATAGAGTTCATGTGCAAGTATTTGTCATTTACAAATTTAACATCATGTATCATTCCTTGCATCAAAAAATAAAAAGGTGGATGCACTCATTTGTATTAATTTCAAATTAAATTCCAACTTCACAATCACAACACAAGAAATATATTACACACAATTACAAGCTGTTGCTTAATCAAATACAATCGCAATCTGTTACACTAGGGTATTTAAAAACGAAAATTAAATCCAAATACATAAACACTGTGGGAAGACTCAATTTCAGAACTAGATGTGGAAATTCACAATGACGATAGAAAAAATATGTATCCAATGCGCCTATTTGGTGCCAGATTTCAAGCCAAGTTGCTTCCGGGTGGGGGTGACGAACAAATCGCCAGATTTGATCATGCCAGGAACGCGACCACCAAATGTTAGGCACATCATTTGAGCCACCCCTTCTTTTTTGCCTAGTGAAACGAGAGCAAATGGTGAAGCAGGCTTATAAGTAGAAAGCTTGCTCTCACTTTTTCCTCCTATAAGCAGCTTCAAATTCTTAGCAACCAACGAGGCGTGCCCTTGAGCCAGATATCCTTGTTTGAGTTCCTGTATTGTACACCATTAGGAACATATAAAAGTTGAACAAGCTCCACAAGAGCTCCTCAATATATAGCTGAGCAGAGTACACAAAGCATAGCGGCAATTGACTTCATATCACAAAAAATTGATGAAAGGATGAAGCTAAACGCTTCACCATATGGAGTTTTCATTGAGAGATGACACAGACCTCTTACACATGGTTTTCTCAAAGATTCTAGGTTATGACTTGTGAGGTATATTGGCATTATCAAGCTGTCTTAGGTAGAAATGTGGGTGGTTAAGTATGAAATCTTTCCTCCCATATTTCTAGGTATTGTTTCTATAATCAAGCACATTGGGGGTTGACCTATTTACATAGAACTCGACAATGTTTTCAAATTACAAATACCTTTTGACACTTGTTTCCTGTTTCACAAATAAAACACAGTCTTTGGAGGTGCAGAATAGATTTTAAGTATAATAGCATTCTTGTAATGACCAAATACTACATAATCGCGGACAATTTACCTAAGTTATAATGCTTTTTTACTTGTATGAACGAAAGTTAACCAACGAAGAAGATGGACTTACAGGAACGTCAGTGATATCTCCAATAGCGAAAACGTTTTGGTGACCCTTAACTCTGAATTTATTATCAACCATCAACCTCCCTTGAACATCTAAGCATTCCTTCAAATGCGTCTCCCTAAGCCACGATGAACCAATTGGCTTTCCGATGCAAAGGAAATGACAATCAGCTACGATTGTTTCCCCACCTGATGTTCGATAAGTGCCACTGTGTTCAGACTCCAAATTGACAGAATTACCCAAGATTACTTCAACCTTTTTTGAAGTCAGCCATGCCAGTGCCTTTTTTCCAGCCTTCTCTCCAAGAAATTCCAGTAGCCTAGGTCCCTTATGAACCAGGGTTACCTTCTTATCAGGGTATGCGCAAACAATTTCTGCAGCCATTTCCACACCGGTTGGTCCACCTCCAATGACCAAAATTGATTTCGCCGCCTTTATCTTGTCTTGCTCTGCATAAATAACAATAATGTCAGACAGAGGCTAAGAAGGGTGCAGCAGCAATTACATTGTTTAATAGAGTAAAATGCAAAACAAGAATGTAAATTGCAGCAGCAACAATCACATCTGCTCAGCAATTAAATTTAACAATGTTCAAAGAATGCCTGATTGATGATAATATTTAATCGAAAACGAATTGATGGACTCTATATTTTCCTGTAAACCTTAATTGTCAGGCATAAGAAGAGCTGTGCTATAGTTTCATTGTGTAAACAAACATGCTCAAAATGTACTGATCTTATCATCATATATCAATCAAGTTCTGAAAAAACTGAATGCTCCACAGAGTAACAGAGTAGTAATTGTCAACACACACTAGATAACATGAAAACAAATTGAAGGTAAGAGCAACACAAGTGAAGGTATATGGAGTAATTCACAAAAAAGAAACAAGCAGCCATAGTAGTGTTAAAACTTCTATTTCTTTACCAGCTTGATAGTGACGAATCTTCTCCGTTTTCGTAAATTCGGTAGAGGCTGGATGACCAGTGGCAAGGACAAGATAATCGTATGCAATCGAACGACCTTGCGCAGTCGTAATTTCATCTCTGGTGATGTTAGTTGCAGCAGATGTAACAATTTCAGTCTTATGAAGGTACTCCGAGTGATTAATCACAATTCTCTCCCCGAATGAAGGTTCAACCGCTGCTCTCAAGCTTGCCCACACGATCTCAAAATACTCCTTACTGCAATCAAAATATTCAGTACATGAATATCAAACAATCAAAATAATTCAGTACATGAATATCAAACTACAATCCTTGCAGAACTTCTCACCAATTAATCGAATTGAAAGATGATAACCGAAATTAAGATGCATATTTACAAATCAAACGAAATGGTAATCAAGTAATTCTTACGGATCAATGAGAAAAACTTCAGCATGATCTTCAAGGAGCTTTGCCATTAAGGAGCCGGCGATTCCGCCGCCGACCACCACCACCTTCTTCTTCTCTCCGTAAGATTTACCCATTCCTCCTTAGAGTTCTACTTGCAACAAATTTGATTTAATCGATTGATCAACCCTAAACCCTTGCTCTTTGAAGTGTATTAAATCTTAAACCAAAACCCGAGATTTCTGTTCTAGTTCATCCACACACAGGTATATATATAAGAAAACAATCAGAGAGAGAAGAAATGTAGAAGCCGCCCACTTTGAAGGACCCAATCCAATCGTCCCTTTTTATACAGGAACACGGAGAAAATTCTGTCAGGATAAAAGTATTCGTTACTTCACACCTTTGGTACAAATGGAAAATATTGCAACTCAAATGGATAATTAATTAATCAAATGGAGCCGCCATTGATGGAGTGTGCAATTAAAATACAGTTGGTCAAATAAAATGATGAAAAAATAGAAAAGAAAATTTTTCTTGTATCGGATTAAGAAAATTTCGAGGAAGAACAGTTAACAGAAAGTCAGAAATTATCATTTTACCTTCGCAACAGCTCCACGATCGATGTCGACAGCTCATCGGCAGGTGGGAATGTAATTTGTTTAGGATTTTCAAATTCATGAATGACATCATCTTGAGGAGATGAATTGTTGACTTTGACTTTGAATTGTTGGTTTGTAAATTAGAGTTCTTATTCATTTACAGCGGGAAGAAAATTAATTAGTGATGTTAATCGGGGCTTAGGGTCCGTTTTTAATGGGTTTCTGACTAATTGGTTCATATTAAAAGCCATATTATTAAACGAACTATTAAAGATGAACCTCCCTCTAATCCTAACATGTTTTGAGTTAAACTAGCTAACTCTACGACCTACTCGCTCCGTTACACTTTTGGTCATTTGCTTTTTGTGTATAAATTAAGAAGTACTGTATGCAAAAACTTACGTGCTTCCGGGCACGTACGCTCATACCTTTAGTATTAAAATGTATAGCTTTTAGTATAAAGACGTGTACCCTTTATTTGAAATATATATATATATATATATATATATATATATATATATATATATATATATATATATTAATGAAAGTTTAGAACAAAATGTTGTACCCTTATTAATTAAAATATATACCCTTTAGAATAAAATAGTGTAATTTTACACATTCTGTGCACCTGAGAATACAAGAAATCAACTCTAAGAAGTATTACTATTTTATGTGTAGTGTGTGATTGTATTAGTAGTGAGTGGTGTGCCATATGTAGGGTTTTTTTACTAAAAGTGAGAAATGAAGACATTTGAATGGAACGTACAATATTGTAAAATGAGGACCTTTCGGTTGAACAGATAGAGTATTAAAATATTATATTTTTTAATTTTCATGCGTAAAATTAAATGTAAACTTCGGATAGAACAAAGGGAGCAGTAATAGATAAAGTGATTCGTCTCATAAAAAATGACCTGTGAGATAATGTCACACAAATGTATTTCTACCTCTTAAAATGATGTTTGTTATGGGTTTAGGTAGAAATAAAAAATGTAAATTTAAGATTATGTGGACTTAACAAATCTAACAAATAGTGTTAATATATTTACTCCATATATCCCACAAATGTTTGCACTTTGCACCCCACTTTATGCATGAATAATAAGGAAAATAATAATTTTTAGGAGTATTATGGTATTTTTTGTAATAAATAAATGATAAAGTATGTTGGGTGTGTTATGTAGGAGTTATTTTTTTGTAAATAAAGTGTATATGGAAGAGTGATTGAATTTGATTTTTTTTGTTTTTTTAAGAAGGTGCAAACTTTTGTGGGACAACTCAAAATAAAAAGTGTGTCATCTGAAATGGGACGAAACGAAGGTAGTATATTTCACCATCTCGCCACAATAGTTATATTTATCAATTTTGTGTGTCCCACAACAAGAGTTTTATTTTCATTTTTGCTAGATGTGACCCACACAAAATAATTAATATATTTTTATGGGGTTCAAATACAACACTTGAACACCTACCTACTAATAATGTATTAAAATATTACTCCATTCGCCACAATAGTTATATTTATCAATTTTGTGTGTCCCACAACAAGAGTTTCATTTTCATTTTTGCTAGATGTGACCCACACAAAATAATTAATATATTTTTATAGTGTTCAAACACAACACTTGAGCAGCTACCTATTAATATGTATTAAAATATTACTTCATTCGTCCAACGTATTATACACATTTTTCATTTTGAGTTATCCCAGGTATTTATACACATTCCATCAATACTAAAAATACACTATACATCTTACTTACTTTTTTACATTTTATTCACAAACAACTTTATATTACCTTCTTTATTTACTTTTTTCTTCTTTAAATTACCAATTTTCTCTTACTTTTTATTTAATTGTATATTTAAAAAAAATTATTTCTTAATTTGAGGGTACAAATGAGTATAAATATTTGGGACGGAATATATCTCTTAATCCTCTACACATTAAAATACTACTATATTTTTTAATCTTTCATACAAATTGTAAATATAACCGGGTGGATGAGTAATAGTTTTTGGAATTAAAGTATGAAAATTTTTAATTTCATGGGTTAAAAGAGAAAGTAGAGTATGGGAGAAAATAAATTGCAAAGAGATAATTAAATTTATGAAATCGGATTAAATAAACCACAATTAAAACAATGAATGAGTTATGTGAACTGAAAAATCAAACATGGTTTTAAAGCTCATTTCGTGGATAATTAATCCCTTGATTAGTGCATTAATTTCCTCTATGGTTTTGCTCATGTGTCATAGTTGAATGTAGTCAGTTGTGTTTAAAATAGAAAATTTAGAGCAGTTTTTTTTTTAAATAATTAAATACTAGTACTATAATTTTCTAGAAAATTACTGATTTTCAATAATTTTTAGAATATTCTAGAAGAGTCTACAGAGATCCAGAAGGTGCGAAAACGTGTGGGGCCTCATTGCAGGCTTGCAGCTCAAGATTATTTTATCTTTTATCTTAAATAGTTGACTTTTGACTTCTCCTAAGATAAAAGGATAAAAGCAAAAAATTAAAAATAATTAAAAAGTAAAATAGTATTTCCTCTTTCTCATAATAAATTTGATAATGTTGTTTAAAGTTTTTTTATATTAATTTTATTAATTTTTGAGAATAATTTAATATGTAAAGTAATATTATAAGTATAAAAAATTAGTTGCAAATTTAAATTAAGGTAACTTGAGAGAGAGAGAGAGAGAGAGAGAGAGAGAGAGGGGGAGGAATATTTATTTATTTATAATATAGATGTAGATGCAACTAGCATCAAATCACACAGTCTAGCACGACACCTTTATTAAAAATAAGAAAATATAAAAGTTCGAAAGAAAGATTATAATATTTGATTTTTTATGCATATAATTTAATTCATGAATATGTATAAACTAAATGTATTCTTAATCATTCTTTTCTTTTAGATTAAGTTTTAAAAGAAAAGATCATTAACATACTCACTCCTATTCGAAAACCCTTCACTTTTATTGCTGTTTAAAAAATATTATTCATTTCTAATAATTTTTATTGACATTAAATGATATTGTAATACTTTTATTTAATAAAAAAAGTATGAAGTAATTTTTATTTTTTTTCTGAAAAAATACTAAAAAAAATAAAAAAAATATGAAGTTATTGTATTTGTATCTCATGTAAGAGTGACATTTTGAAATTTAAATAATATTTTAGGTTATGAATAAAGTTTTTTTTTTTTACTCAAGTGTGAAAGGTGTTATGATCATATATACATAAACATAAAAATTTGTAAAGTAGAGGAATCAAAAGTACAGTGGAGAGTACCATATACCAAATAATACATCTTGTTAGGAAATTTTTTATTTCCTATATAATCTAATTGTGGGTAATATATTATTATGGGCTAAATATAGTGTGCACCCACGTACAAATATAAGCAAAAACATATACAATTATGAGTAAAAATGTATACAATTTAATTGTTAATTTTTTTAATAAAAAATTGAGTGTAAAAAAATGTACAATTATTAAAATACATGTATACACTATTGAATAAAAAGTTATATACATATGAATGCTTGTTTTTTTAATGAAAAACTTAGTGTGAAAAAAGTATACAATTATTACAAAACACGTATACAAAAGAGAATAACATGTATACAAAATAGAATAAAAAGTTATATAAATATGGGTGCAAGGGTGCACCCGGGTGCACCTAATATACACTCATTATTATGTAATTATATTAGCTATTCAATTATTTTATGGACTTAATTAAGTGATCCAATTAATGATAAAAGTCCATGAGCTATAATAATACTTATATGGGCCAATTGAGTAGATATTCAATACTCATGATTGGATGATTATGGGTGGCCCTGTTGTATAGTATATAAAGACTCACATGTTATAGTCCCAAGATACTAAGCTGCACATGGTCTTCTTTTCTCCCCATCGGGAATGATTACTGCGGTCCATAAAAGAATAAGGAGGCTTAGTTGAGGAAGGCCCATAAATACCGCATAAAGGAATAAGGAGGCTTAGTTGAGGAAGACCCATAAAGGAATAAGGAGGCTTAGTTGAGGAATGTCATAAAACCTCTGATCCTGAGTTTGTGTTCCGCCTAGAGGACTCATTGGATCAGGTACACTTCCGCTTTACGTTTTAGACCTCATTTAATCGTAATAGGGTTTAAGGCTTTATGGATTTATGTATTTATTTCCTACAAGTGCTATCAGAGGCACCCTATTGATGATTATTTGAGATCGGTAAAATATTGTATTTTAATAATTGAGATCTTAAATTATTATTTGGTTCAATTGTTCCGAAATTATTCGGATGCTTAAGAAAAATTAGTGCGATTATTTTCTTTTTCTTTTTTTTGGCTGTTTTTATATCATTGCATTATATTATATGGTCAATTTATTGAAATTTGATATATATGCATTGACCTCTAGCAGAGTATTAAGAAATAATCCATATAATTTTATAATTATTTATTGGGTATATTCATGAATAACCAAAATTTTATTGATGGTGTGCGTGTTGACAATTCAATTCAGAATTACTATGCGCGAATTGTTTTGAGAATATCAAATTATGTGATTATGTATATGTACATATTTGCTGAGACATGTGCCAACATTTTCATTTTGGCTTAATATTCTAATTTTTTTTATTAGTTTATATTCAAACTAATGTTCTGTATGGTATGAATTGGGTTATTTATGGTAATTTAATATCTTCAGGAACATTAAATATATATTTTTAATTGAGACCACCATCATGCCTGTTATATCAGTTGGTAAATTGATTCAATTTTCGATTGAGTCAATCTAAAAAATTTTGTCGTTTGTAATGTACATATACACCCATTAAAGATGAAGTTATTTTATTTATGTAATTTGGTAAATGTAGAGTATGCCATGAGTGCAATAATTATTTATCATGATGACTCCAAATTACATTGAGTTAAGGATTAAGAGCTTGAGATTTTAGCTCCATCTTTATCATGGTGGAATAATTTGCAATGAATATTTTAATTGGTTGAATTATGTTGCATAAAACCCACTTATGTTGTTGCAAATTATATCAATTGACATGAATTAATGTTTCTCATCCAGTTTATAACCTTAAATTATTGAATCGAATTGGACATTGATGTTTAGTAGTTGAGATTTTGATTAACTTGCATACTAATTAATCTTTATTAATCTCGACTACCTAAGGATAATTTCAGATTTCAATTTATTTTATATAATTGAAATTTCATGAGCTTATGCGCATGTTTAGCTTCGAAAATGGTTTAAATATGGATATTTAATGGTGCACTTCCTCATATTTGTTGCTTAATAACCTTTATTTATTGATTTGGTTTCTTAATTTAATTAAGAAAATTGGGATATTAAGAAAATTAGGATATTAAGAATGTTATTCATTATAAGTTAATATATACTTGTGTATGCAGTTTGATGTTATGCATTATAGAACATGCCCACATATGCATCTTTGCAGTATAATCTGTGCACTTGTTTAATAAAATTTTGGACCCTTGAATTCTCATTAATTATGTGATATTGTTTGTGGCCATCACATTCCTTTCTTGACAATGATTTCAATTTTGATTGAGATCTATATTTGGAATTGAGTTTTTATATAACATACAGTAATTTTTTATGGCAATTAAACAGTTTAAATGTACATGCTTATGGACATGTACGATTGTTAAAATCAATTTTAATTAATTGCCAACAATGCATAATTATCATGATCATGTAAAGGTTCTATCCTGGGTAATACAAGGGTTTAGTTATAATTTTATTATTGGAATATATTTCCAGAAGGATATATTTAGCCTTGGTTTTGGGAACTTCTGTTAAGTTTATTATTCGATTTTAAAATTTGAATTGATTCCATTTGATTTATTCATAAAAGGTATATTATTCCATTTATGTGAATAATTTTGGAGCATTTAATTGTGGCCAACAAAATTGCTTATTATTTGAGACGTGAGGAATGTGCTACTGATAATACCCATGCATTTTAAATCACAATTGATGACATTTGCAATTCATAATCATAATTTAATATACATGATGCATCCGTGGTGCATTTATAGTTGATTTATAATTTTATGAACCCAAATTATATTAGTAATTGAAGTTCATTCATAATGAACATTCCAGATAGTTAATGATGCCTTTAGTTGATTTATTGATTTAAGTAAGTGTGGGTGTATTAAATCAATTTTAACAATTATTTATTTTTGTCATCAAATGGTTAATTGGGTTTATGAGAATCTTACATTATCGATTTATAGTTGATTTTAGAAAATTAATAATTTCAAACATATTTTTTAATGATGTGATAAAGGATATTTGCCTAATTTAATTAGTTTTAGATTAGGATTTGGAATTCTTAATTAAGTTAAGAGATCTTTCAATATTTTTTGAATTTGTGAGAATCATATAATATTCCCATTAAAATTTAGAATTTAATTAAAGTATAATTGAGGAGACATTTTTAATGTCGTTTAATTAAACGTAATATTTATTTTAAATATTTGTTTAATTGATCTAGTAAATTTTCAATCTAGTCAATCAAAGCATCATGTTGCCATAGCAACCTCTATGTGTGGAGAACAACTTTATTGAAATTACATAGATGTGTGTGATATTATTTATATGTTCTGTGTTCGGCCCATAAGTAGACACAGTTTGACAGAATAATAACACACATTTGATAATAAGTGTGTGATAATTATTTTAAATTGTTCATGTGAAAATTAGTCAGTCCAAAGATAGACTCTTGTTTGACAGTACTTATTATCAGTACTTGATTATTACACCAAGATTACCCCTGAAGTTAATTTTTGTCCATAGACAAGATTAATGTTGCACAATGTGTCTTGTGATGAGTCCCCAATTAATAATATTATGTAAGTGTATCTTCATGCGGGTATTGATCGGCCCAAAGATAGATTAATATTTGACACGAAATACACAAGCACATGTGGTAGTGAATACATGACAATTATTCATTTAACATGTGAGTAATAAGTCGGCCCAAAGGAAGACTATTGCTAGACAGTTTTATTGTCAGTATTTGACTACTACATAGAGGGTGTTACTTACAGGTTAGTATTATTATCATTGGACTTGATACTAATGATGTGCTCGATTCCTCAAGATGATTCTAAACTATTTAAAATTTGAAAGATTATAAAGTTTAATGCGAGCATGATAAATTATTTTACAATAATTCTCTGTACAATTAAGAAGTCTACTAATTAAGTTTAAACTATATTAACAACAAAATCATACATGATGAGAACTTCAACAATAAAGATGAGATTAGAAGGCTTCAAGAAAATTTGGTCTCAATAAAGTATAAAGGCAATACAAGAAAACTCATTAAGAAAGCTGCTAAAGACAAAATTAAAGTATAACCTTTTATTTTCTCCTAAAGGCCTGTGGAATTGTCTTATAATACACTACATTAAGATTATTGGGTGTGTATGGTATAGTTAAAAGACAAATAGAACTCCATAGGTAATGGTTACTTATAGGAGAAATACTTAAGATTTCAGCTTATGGTCTCAATAAAGTTTTAACTAAAGTAGTTGTGAGAATTCTTTGAGTTTCACATGGTGATGTCCGCTACTTTATTGGTTATGAAAAAGATAAGAGTTTATGATCCAATTAATCGGATCGTATTTGAGACGGGTAATATTGTATTCTTTGAGCATGTGGAGTTTTGGGAAAAGAGTGATATTATAGACATCGTCCCTAAGGGAGAGTCGATTCATCCCCCTACTTATGCTTTTAAGAATCTGTAAATACAGTTATTGTTAGGACATTGTCAATAATATTTAAGGAATACAAACTCAACAATCTCAAAAAATAATGTCACTAAGGAAACCACTAGAGTTGGGAGAAAGACAATTTGGATGATTATATAGTTTTCTCCTAAATAATGAGGATACTACGGAATTAATAGTAGAACATTCCAACAATGTTCATCAAGCCATGCAAGGTCCAAATACTCAAAAGTGGGTTAATGCTATAATTTATGAGTTTAAATCAATACGAGATGATCATGGTTGCATCTTGATAAAGGATTATACTCAAAATAAAAAGGAGGCATTGTTCTAAGGGACTTTCTATTCGGTCTTATAAAGTCTATTTTAGAATAATTGTGACATTAGTAACACATTCTGATCTTGAATTAAATTAGATGGATGCAAAGATAGTTTCTTTATAGAAACATTGATGGAACGATCTCAACGGTTTAAGAAGTAAAAGGAAATCCATCTATCAATTCAAGTAAAGCTTTCACATATAGGAATCACAACTATCATCAGGATGTAATTGTCTCATTTAGTTTTGAGACAAATGTAGATGATTGTGCGATTCAGTGGGAGAAGATTTAAATTAAACTAAGAAAGATAAGTGCAGTCTCAATCAAGTGCCCTAAGGTTAAACTAAAGATTTAAGAAATGTAGAAATATTCTATATGTTTTGATTGTTGGAAGTTGTTGTATGATGAGGTCTGTACAAGACCTAATTTGGCTTCTGTTGTTGGTGTATTAAGTAGACATTTAAGTAACTCTAATATGGATCTTTATAAAGTATTTATAGAGAACTAAGGATAACATGCTTACACATCAGGGATCACATTTATAGGAGATCATAAAGAATTTTGATCTGAGTTTGTTGGATGTCAATACAGTATAAGATCCACTTCAGGCTATATCTTTTGTTTGTTGGGAGAGATATACAAGTAAAAGTATTAAGCAAACACTTATAACTTATTAACCATGACAATTGAATTAGTAGCACACTAAGAGGCATTCAAACATGAAATAACAGTTGCGAAGCTTTGTCACATAAAGTTTATTGTGACAGTTAGTTTGCAATAAAGTATTAGCAATAAAAGTTTTTATAAGTCAAGAGAATTTTTAATTGTTGAAGAAAGTGTTTTGTGTGGATAAAATTTTAGTAAAGCATATTATGATAGACTCTAAATATGAATTCACCAATTATGTATTCAACGCCCTGTAATTTTATGAGCTAGCTACTCATGTGGGTGTTATATGGTTTTAGAATACATTGGTTTAGTGGGAGTCTGTATTTATTATTCTTTAAAGTTTTTAAGACACTTTGATTTGGATAATTCAGTTTTCTGTAGAATAAAAACTTTGATTTGGATAATTTAGTTTTCTGTAGAATAAAGTTGATGACTTTGAATTCATTGTGAATTCACTAAAGTAATAATTTCATTTTGTAATGCTTTACATTTTGAATTGATCTCATTAAAGACCAAAGTAGGACTAGTTGGAAATAGACATGATGTTGATCACATTTTACATGTAATTATCATGTTACTCACCATATTTGATCTATGTCATTAAGTATACTAGTATGGTGATTTTCGGGGTTTAATCACGATTTGCAATGTGGTGAATGCCGCGGTAGTTCTATATTAGTATATAAGATAGATCAGATTGTTAAGTATAGCCTGAAGAGGAATAACATAAAGTTGCGCAAATAAGGACTCTTGATATAATTGTTTTGAAAAAATATATAGCCCAAGTGAGAGATTGTTAGGAAATTTTTTATTTCCTATATAATTTAATTGTGGTCAATATATTACTATATAATTATATTAGCTATTAAATTATTTTATGTACTTAATTAAGTGATCCAATTAAGGATAAAAGTCCATGGCCTATAATAATACTGATATGGGTCAATTGAGTAGATACCCAATACTACATGACTGGTGATTATGGGTGGTCCAGTTGTATAGTATATAAAGACTTACAGGTTATGGTCCCCAAGATACTAAGCTGCACATGGTCTTTCCTTCTCCCCATCGGGAGGGATTACTGCGATCCATAAAGGAATAAGGAGGCTTAGTTGAGGAAGGCCATAAAATCATTGATCCTGAGTTTGTGTTTCGCCTAGAGAACTCATTGGATCAGGTAAGCTTCTGCTTTACATTTTAGATCTCATTTAATCGTAATAGGGTTTAAGGGTTTATGGATTTATGTATTTATTTCCTACACATCTGTACTTGAACTATGGGGGAACGAAATGCCAAGATATAAATGGTAGTAATATTATAGCATAGTAGGGATACTCACTTGAGTCCCAGATTTGCTGTTCTTCTTTCATGTATTGTAGGGGCGTAAGCCAACTGTTACCGATGGTTCTGAAATATAATTTATTAATTTCAGTAAAAATGTGTAAAGTTTTTTTTTAAGAATAGATAGTGCAATATATTTAAAAGTAATCGTGCTACTCACCTGTCAGCTTAACTGGAAATTTTTTCACCATTTCCTCTGCTATTTTGTACTCCAAATAAGACTAATGCTCCCTCAATCCTGTATTAAAAGTTTAGTTTGTTTTATTTTCATAAAAATTAAGGAATATATATATTGGGTTGAAAAATACAATATTTAATAGCTAATTATAATGTGCACCTGGGTGCATTTTAAGATAGAGTGCATCCACTTTCAAAAACATATACAAATATAAACAAAAGCATATACAATTATGAACAAAAATGTATACAATTTAATTGTTAGTTTTTAATAAAAAATTGAGTGTAAAAAAAAATATACAATTATTAAAAAAATATGTATACACTATTAAATAAAAAATTATATACACATATGGATGATAGTTTTTTTAATGAAAAATTTAGTGTGAAAAAAATATACAATTATTAAGAAATACGTATACAAAATAGAATAATATGTACTCCCTCCGTCCCCCAAAGTATTTCACACTTTCCTTTTTCATCCGTCCCTCAAAGTATTTCACACTTTACTTTTACTAAATTTGGTAAAAAATACATTATACTAATACTCACTTTTTACACATATCCCAATATAATACTTACTTTTTCACATCTTCCAAAAACTTTACACACTTTTCCACATCTCTCAATAACTTTACACATATTTTTCATTAAATCAACTAAAATATATATTCTCTTTCTTACTTTATACATAAAAATACAAAAATTTCTTAAACTCCGCGCACACCAATACGCGAAATACTTCCCGGGACGGAGGGAGTATACAAAATAGAATAAAAAGTTATACACATATGGACGCACCCTTGCACCCGAGTGCACCTAATATCAACTCATATTTAATATATACTACATCCGTCACAAGTAAGAGAGTCTTTTGCTTTTTGCACGTGAATTAATAAATAGTACTCCTATTATTTAATATGTAGTGGGTAGTTGTATTAGTGGGAGTGTGGACCCCATATTTTAATTGTATTAGTGGGTGTATGTGGGTCGCATGTGTATAAGAAAGGAAATGTGACTCTTTGGGTGGGACGCTAAAAATGAAAAAAAAAAACCCTCTTTGAAGGGGATGTAAAGAGTATATGTAATTTTGTATAGAGTATATGTAATTTTGTATTAGTATTGTGTAGATCCCATAAAAGTATATTAATTATTTTATGTGAGTCTCATCTACCAATAGAAAAAATTTCATTGAAATTAAAATGGGATGTCCAAAATAACCATATATAACTATTAATGCGGGAGGAGGGAGTACTATTTATGTATTGCGTCATTTATATTATAGAGATTAATTATTAGAACATTATGAATTGCGTCATTTATATAATAATAGAGATTAATTATTAGAACATTAAAGTTCTACAGTTTTTTTTATAGGAATTTTAAATAAACGACAATATTAAGAAGAAAAGTATAAATAGAGTATTTGCATTGTCCACGTTCATTTAAATTATATAATTTCAAATGAACTATAAAATTTCATTTTATGATTACTCCTCAACATGAATCACGATAAATTATGGAACAAAAGATAGAAAATCCATATTTTTGCCCTGAATTCAACATGTTTGCCGGGTCAAACAAGAAACAAGATTAGAAAAAAGAAAAGAAAATGATTACTCCTACATATTTATTTATTCATTCATATTTATTATTGATGTAAACAAATAATTAAACTAATTAACTATATTAGTACATTTTTCTAACCCAATCACGAAGTAAAAAAACTCAAACTAATACTTCTTACATTTACTACAATAAAAGGCACACTACTGAAACGTGTGAATTCATTTAGAGTATCTTATTAGAAATTAAAGTAGTACTTGGAATATTATTTTTAATGATAGAAGAAAAAAATATATTTTAATACATTATTTATCATATTTCAAAAAGAATATATTTTAACTAACAATAAACATAATTTAACCAAAGTAATATATAACAATGAGGAAGTATATTTCACACATCGTGTCATATATAATTTCTTTTTATTTGATATTTTCCAATATTTTAGAAAGCTTAATCCATTTTAGTGCTAATTTTTTATAAATGAATCAAAGGTCAAATTTAATCCTTGTAATATAAATGAGGGTAATTTTTTACCAATATGGGATGACATGATTGAAAGATGATTAGTGATGTATATTATTGATCATTGATTACACTTGTCGTATCTAGTTTAGATGATAAAACAAACAGTAAAATATTACTCATTTAATTCATCTTGTGATTATTTTTATTTGGCTAATAAGCAGTGCACATGGATACACGGCACCCACTTTTAGAAATATATACAACTAGTATAGAACATGTGCGATGCACGGGATAAATTTTACTTTAATTGAGATAATTTATTAATATAATAATAAAGTATTAAAAATATAGAATTAAATTGATTTGATATATTATTTAATATAAGACTTTGATTAGTATTAATCAGAAAATACATGTCCAAAATGATAATATATTAAATTTTTTAAAAAATCACATGCGTATTAGTTAAATATTTATCAAATTCTTCATGATTAATGTCATTTTATTACATAATCCTATATTTTAATCTATAACAAAACACCAATATAATTAAAATAATATCCTCAATTATCCTTTTTTTTTATTTTACACGGATAAAACCCTAACTCTCACATAATACCACCTTCTTTGGATCAAGCACTGATTCAGTGTAAAGAGATATGATTCTCCATCAATCAATACTTTTAAATGTAATATTTTGATAATCATGATTAATGATCATGATCATGTATAAATTTTCATTAGCTTTGGAAAGGTACCATAATCTTTTCCGATAATTGAAGGTTTTCCGGTGGATGAGAAGTGAGATAAATCATGCTAGAATTCATTGAAATAAAAAATAAAAAAATCACATGCATCCTTCTTCTTAAAAATATATAGAATCTTCAAATTTATCGAAATTAATGGTGTTAAAATCTGCAATCAAGTATGACAAAATTAATAGGTAAAACCTACATGATCTTTTATTATTTTTTCCTGGGCATTTGTGTGGGGAAATCGGAGAAGGATTTCTAGTGACTTACGAAAGCTACACCATTTATTGTAGAAGGATTTCTACGCAAGCTGCACCACTTCAACTTGGTTTCGGGTCAGCAATAACGGGTTATCGGCCGCATTCTTAGTGGAATATGGGGCTTCCTGAAAAATTTTCAAAAAATAATTTAAATAATCGCTTCCTATGTCGGAATTGCCACATTCTTGGGGTCGTTAATAGTTTTTAACAATAAGCTCTACGACAAATTGCTTCCTGATATTTCCAAATCTTCAAAATTGGTGGTAATTGATTTGAGCAAGCAATTCTACAATTCACAATTGTGTGTGTAAAGTAAAGAGTTTTTAAATTTTGGATTTGGGTGTGTTATTTTAAGGATATTTATATAAGATTATTTTAGTATTTTCAAATCATCTATTTTAAATTATTGGGTGCCCTTAGCAAACATTTAGTTTGCAAAAGCATCGCCCTTAAAAAAATCAATATAATAAAATTGCTTATTTATGCTAAACTTTCTGTTAAACACATACTCCTTCCGTCCCATAGAGATAGTTACATTTACTGTTTGCACGAAGATTAAGAAAGGGTATAGAGTTATAATAATTTAATGTATAGTGGGTAGTTGTATTAGTGTTGCGTGTGGACTCCATGAAAGATAAAGGAATTGATTTATGTGGTCCCATATACTAAAAAAGAAAATATAACTTTTGTAGCAGGACGCCCTAAATAAGTAAAATGTAACTCTTATGGCGGGACGGAGAGAATAAATATTATCAGAACTTGAATACTCATATCTCTTTATTAGGGATCAACAACAAAAATTTAGTCATTAATTTTTTTTATTGCTTTGTGTGTTATACGTACTAATAACTTTCTCTTCAAAATATTCAATTTTTTAAAAATCAAGTTTGATATTCAAATAGAAAAGTTGTAACAATAGCTCTAATTGAATCACCAATTTTCATAATTAAATTATTTTTTTAAATTTTAATAATATGGTTTCTACACACACGTTTTCCATTTTCTGAATGAATGTATCCATTATTCTTGTAAACTGTGAATTTTCTCCTTTTTTTTAAAAGAAAATGAGGTATTTTTTGTACTGTCTATTTTACAACAAAATCATGAACTCTATTTGGCAGTACAGTTGAAATTTTAGCTAATTCAATACTTAGGTTGTCCTATACTGGGCATTTTAGTGTTTCAGATTGATTGATGAAGGAAAGTTGCTGGATGCTCTTGCTCTGTCGAACCGCGTCTCGCAATGGGGCGTGGGACCAGTTGCTTCAGTTGCTCATTATAAGTGGAGAGGATGATACACTCCCAGAACAAACTTAAGGTAGTCCAGCCATTTGTGTTTGGAGCAATGATTGGTAGTATTGTCTACGCCCTAAGGACAAAGAGCTGGCAGCTAGACCTGATCTAAAGTATGGCTACTGGTTCTACTCTTTGATTATTTTATGAATGTTTCTTGTTTAAAGTTTCTTTTATCAGGAGTTTTGCCTTTCTAATATTTATGTAAAGTATGTTGTTGATGATCAGTTCTTTAATCCTGTTTTTTCTTTCCTTTTCGTTTTTATAAATTCTCTTTTATTTGGATGTCTTGCCTGACTAAATGAAATAATAAAATTTGTGAAAAGGAAAATATATGATAAAACATAAAATAAATGTCAGAAGTGGGATCAAATTGCCTAACTAAATGAAATGATGAAAATTGTAAAAAGAAAAATATAAAATTAATGTCAGAAATGAAGTGATATATTTTAGTTTAGAAGGGTATGTGGTGGTCTTGTTGCAACTTTCAAGGATGAAATTGGAGGATTTTGACAAGGAATTAGTCATAATATAATGTTTATTTTATTGGAATCAATTGGGATTTGATTTAAAGTAATGCGAGCACCACAATTTCTTAAAAATAATTTTACGACTTTTATAATATATGCATTTGTTTTTACATGTGTCTTATGATACTTGTATCCGAGTATTTGATGTATATATTCCATATGTAGTACTACACTAATGGTCAATGCTTCATGTTACGGCATTCTTTGGTATCTATCTTTGTATCATTTACTAGCTAGCCATTGAATATCTTTTCACAGGACATGTTTGCAGAAAAATGGAGCATTTTAGAACCTGTTTTCCTGGCTGGAGCTAAAGCTTATTGTAATTTCATTAGAGGTCTCCTGCTGTTCCCTTTTCCTACTATTATTATTTTTTCGGCCATGGTTGACTTTAATAGTACATCTATTTTTATATCCCATTTCATAAAATGGGCGTTTATTATTGTATATTTTTGGGTGCTAAATATTCAGTTTGAAGGGCTTTGTTAATTGATTTGATGCCAAAATTGTATTCTTACCTTAGCTTGAATTCCCCTTTTGGAATAACTTTTGCAATTATGTGGTGGTGAAGCATTTAAATTGTATGATCCTTTTTGTGGATCATATTGCTGTGAGGTTTTATTTTAAAATGAGTTATAGTTTTTATAAATTTAAGGAAATTAGAAACCATTTCAGTCATTACCACCATGTAGAAATACATGCTTACCTCCATTTAGAATAACTAGCTTACCTGTTTCAGTTCAAAACTTCATTTAGTTTTTCATTGTAAGTGGTGCAGTATTTGATTATTAAGATTGTTTAGTCGTGATAATTAACAGCTTGCTACTGCTCGAGCGAAAGCGAGATTCATGGTTACCCCTACTTGTATTACTTGTTTTAAAAGTTGGTTCCCCAATTCGATTTTTCTTCATTTCTTCATCTCCTCACACCAATATATTCGTTGTAATTCTCGATTCTGATTTTTTGGGAATTTTTAAGGATGAAGTTTGGGAAGAGTTTGAGCAATCAGATTGAGGAAATCTTACCCGAATGGAGGAACAAGTTTTTGACTTACAAGGAGCTGAAGAAGCAGCTAAAGCTGATTGAGCTGAATCCTCTTGCCAGCGACGAGGAGAGGGCTCTGAAGTGGCGGAGAACTGATGCCGGTGGAGAGAGAGAAACAATGACGTAGGAGGAGGTTAGCTTTTAGTTTTAGTTACTGATATCAAATGAATTTCTTTTAATTTTTTGTTAGCTTTTTAATATATTACGATTGATTATGAGAGCAATTTTAACATAGCATCTTAAACTTTCTTTTTTTTTTTTTTGTCATTTTCTTGGGTGATTTTTAGAACAAGCCAGTATAAATTAATTTCCTTGTGATTTTGTAGGGATTTCACTTGCGGAGCAGCCTAATAAATAGGGCAGCATCTTGTTGTGGAGGTAAAGTTACTACAAGTTTGGTAAAGTTACTCTTGTCTGAAATACTAAGGTTGGTCTTTGTGATGAATATCATTGTGAGGATTTGCAAATCTTTTAGTAGTTGGTTAAGTTGTTAATGTCTGGAGATTTTACTAGATTAGTTATTTGATATAATGAAATGGATGAAGAGTCACTCCGATAACCCACAAACATGAAGATAAAGCGTACTTGCATGTATATGTACAACAATCATGAATTACACCATTTTAGCTTACTTTCATGTCCGTTCTTGTCTTTCTTCTATTTAATTCGTAATTAATTATCCGTTGTAATTTAGTGATATTCCTTAAAATAATTAACATATTTATGTAATAGTTTATATGAGATAGAGTAGTAATTATTAATTAATATAAACATGATTAAATTGCATACTGCTTTGAAGGTTAGTCAGAAAATCAAGGATAAGATCTTTCCTATTTTTAGGAAATCTCTTTTGTATGTATTCTTTCCTATTTTTAGGAATCTCTTTTGGATGTGGATACATACAGAATATTTTTTATTTGAGTATAATTTAGTCCTTTATTGGAGAAAAAGGAGAAGATATATACATGTTTTTTTTGTAAAAAATAACTTGATGTTTGTTATTTTTATTCTGGACATGATTTTCTCTAACTAACAAAGGCCAATATATTTTCTATTGAGTATAATTTAGTCCTTCATTGGAGAAAAAGAAGAAGATTTATACATGTTTTTTTGTAAAAAATAACTTGTTGTTTGTTATTTTTATTCTGGACATGATTTTCTCTAACTAACAAAGGCCAATATTTTCCCCCTGTGAATAATTACAAGAGTGAATCCGTTATTTGTTTTTAATATTTTAATTTTATTCTCTTTTGTCTATAGAATATTTGTTGTGAGTATTTATCTTTATTTGAAAACCAATTTGCAATGCATGGGCTTTAGGAATAAAGTCTTGCAGTTTTCCATCTACTGTAGATTCTGTTTCTGTTAGCATTAATGGTTGTTGTTCATGTTCTGCTACCTGAGTAACCAAGTTTAAACTTCTTGGGTAGGTTTCATTTATGAAAGTTAACATGTTTCTCTAAGGTGTTGCATAATGAAGCAAGTGTACATTTTCCATAATGTCTTTTAATTAATTTTACTTAATTTGTATTCTTTTGACAGGTGTGGGAATATTAATTGGGCAAAGTGGATAAAATCTAACATCCGCAATACCAATAAGCTTGGAATTAGTGAGGGAGGTCAGAGGTGTGAGTATGAGGTGCGTGTATGATTTCATTTACATCTTTTAAAACTTCTTGTCCAGTCAAGAATTAATTAGCTCTATAATATGGTGAAATACAGTTCTTGTTACAATTTGGTTTTTTATTTAGAGGACATGGTGGAGGCTACAAAGAACTAGACTAGGAAGAATTTGAAGAAACCAAATGGTGTCGGAGAGAGGCTGAAGAAGTAATCTTCATTTTTCATATAGTTATGGTTCTTTAAACGTCATGTTTTGTAGTTGGGATATGACTTCTCCATACAACAGTTATGTGTTTCATATTTCTTATAGTATTCTAGGTTATTTGAATATTTGAACGTTTGACATTGAATTTGGATACTTCCTGTCCATGGATATTATTTATTGATGAATGAAATATTTGTCGAATGGATGTGTTATTTGAATCTATTTAAATTAGAATATTATATTGTTTAAATAAATACGGTAGTTAATTAGTATGAATCGATATCTATAATGTTTGGCATTCCGAAATAATGATATCGGTGAATAACCGATATCTATTGTACCTTATCATCTCTATTTATATCGATGAATTTTATTAAAGATATCGGTGAATAACCGATATCTATACTATATAAAGATATCGGTTTTTCACCGATATCTATTCATCAACATATTTAATATCAGACTAATTAATATCGATGTTTTCTTCATAAATATCGGTTAATAATCGATATCTATACTATACAAAGATATCGGTTTTTCACTGATATTTATTCATCAATACATGTAATATCAGGCTTATTAATATCGATATTTTCTTCATAGATATCGATTAAAAATCGATATCTATAATAGAAATAGATATCGATTAAATAGCCGATATCTATTTAATATACCTATATTATCGCTTCCATTTATAACGGTTGAAAATCCTAATAGATATCGGTTAATCTATTCACAGTTTTGTAGTAGTGATTAATATAATTCTCATGTGTCCTCTTGGGGGTGAGAGAGAGTTTCTTATTAATTTCAAAAAATAGTTTACTACTCAATTATAAACACTCTAATGTAAAATACATATGAAAATGGGTCGATCAGTTAATTTTTAAGCTATATATAGCGTACAAGATGAGCTGATGTAACCATTTTTTTTATCCTATCTTATACTCCCTCCATTCCATAATACTTTTCACGTTTACTGTTTCATGTTATTTAAGAAAAATTATACTTTTTGACCAACTTTATTGACTTTGGAGGGTATTGTAGTATTTTTAGGTAATAAAATAAAAAAGTATAAAGTAATAATATGTGTGTGAAAAAGGAGTGACAAATTTAAAATTAGAGTAACTTTTGAGGTTTTTAGATAAAGTGATGTTTTCTTTTTTAGGGTGTGAAAGGTTTTGTGGGACAAACAAATGAGAAAAGTATGTATGTGATGAAGGGAGTAGTATGGAACGAGAACTACCAATTACACCCCTAACTTGATCAAAACGGATGCATAGACAGCAAAGTACACATGCTGCAAGTTTGCACCAGCAAACTGTCTTCTTGGTGGTTTTCTGTTGCAATTGCTCTAATCGTCATGCAAGATAATAAAACTCCAATGCATCATGTTTACTAGATCTTCCACTCATCCAACTATGTGATCCAAGCCTTAAATTGCATAATTGAATCAAGATTAAGCTCCACCAATCATTTTTCAATTAGTTAAATTTAATTTAATAATTTATTTCAAAAATAATAATATTGGCATCCAATAGTATATGTATTGCTTATTAAGATTAAGTTGGTTTCTTATGCATTCATGCACACAAAGCTTTCAAGGGTATAACATTTTGTTTTAAATGATGTACATTTTAAATTATAACGGTATTATTTTTTAATGAAAGAGTTAGTTGAAATATGTTGATATTAATGTTTGATAATTTTATTTTTTTTAAAATTAAAAAGTACTCCCTTCGTCCCACATTTATGTTTACACTTTTAGTTTTCGTCCGTTACACACTTATATTCACCACCCAAAAAAGGAAGCTTCACATTAACCAACAACCTCAAAAATTATCTTAATTTCAAAAATATCACCCCCACCTAACACACATAACATAATTATTTAGGGATCGAAGCTATAGTGCACACTGTCAAATAACGATATTAAAAAATGCCTAGTGCAGTACAAAAAAATCAAATATGCCCACTTTTGAAAGTAAAAGACTCTGATACCCTTGATTTGACAAGGATAAACATTATCACTAGGTCTTTCATATCTATTCTTCATATCACTTCGGTCTTCAACCTTTCAGTCTTTTATTTCTATTCTTCTCGATCTTACAACAACTATATCACTCAGTCTTAGATTCTTATTCTCACTCGATCTTTCATTCATATTCCCACTCGGTTTTTCAATTCGTACGTCATTTTATGCTTTAAAATTACATAATTCTTACTACTCGGTCTTTCAATCATATGCTTTAAGAATACATAATTATCACTCGGTCTTTCAATCATATTCTCACTCGATCTTTCAATTCACACGTCATTTTATGATTTAAGAATACATAATTCTCACTCGATCTTTCATTCATATTCTCACTCCGTCTTTCAATTCCACGTCACTTTATACTTTAAGAATACATAATTCTCACTCAATCTTTTATTCATATTTTCACTCGGTCTTTCAATTCATACGTATATGATATTGAGATTTTATATATCTGCTGAAATAAAATTAGCAAAAATTAATGAAATATATTATTTACGATTTTTATCTACACTCCCAAATTAATATTTAAATATTAAATTATAATAAAATTAAAAAATTATAAAGAACTTTATATTTAAATTGGCTAAATATAGTGTGCACCCGGGTACACACGAAGCTTCGTGTGCACCCACGTACAAATATAAGCAAAAACATATACAATTATGAGTAAAAATGTATACAATTTAATTGTTAATTTTTTTAATAAAAAATTGAGTGTAAAAAAATGTACAATTATTAAAATACATGTATACACTATTGAATAAAAAGTTATACACATATGAATGCTTGTTTTTTTAATGAAAAACTTAGTGTGAAAAATGTATACAATTATTACAAAACACGTATACAAAAGAGAATAACATGTATACAAAATAGAATAAAAAGTTATACAAATATGGGTGCAAGGGTGCACCTAATATATACTCATTTAAATTTGACATAAATTAAATGTTTTATAAAGAATGACAAAATTAAATATCAACATTAATTAATATCCAAATAGAAATTAATATTTATAAATATCTATAAATAAAATTATCAAATTAATATTTTAATATCATATTAATATTACAAAATTATAAAGAACTAAATATAATTTTAATGGATATATTAATTTTAAAAACTAACCTACTACTCATTCCTCAAATATAAAATCTAATCTAAAGAATTGTGGTATCCTACCCAAATGAATTTTGACATTTACATAAATGCATACTTTGACTAAATATAAGCAGAAATGCCCACTTTTGAGATAATTTTACTTATATATCCCTAATATGTATCAGCTTTTTTAGATTTATAATATTAATTTTTGATATGAGAACACAACAACATTCTGACATTATTAACAAAGACCGAGTGAAAATATTATTTTTCCAAATGCAAGAGAGTTGAGTTATTGACATAATAATACAAATTTAATGGTTAATCAATATTTAGGGGTGGGAAAAAATACCAAAACTCGGTATACCGAGCTTGTCGTATCAAAAATTATCGAAAAGTATCAAAATTTAGGTATATCAAAATTTTCGGTACGGTATGGTTGCCGTACCAAAAATTTTGGTACGGTATCGGTAATATATTTAAAAATTTTTGATATTTCGGTATACCAAAAAATATTTTCGGTATTTCGGTATTCGATATCGATATACCGTACTGTGAATACTGAAAAAATTTTATATTTATTTTAAAATTTTTTAATTATATATAATATATATATTTTGGTACATTTCTTATTATTAAAATTTATATATCTAGCTTTAAGAACAAATGATTTATATTTATATATTTTAAATTTTTATTTAAATACATTTTTATCTTATAATGACGTATGGAGTATAATTTATTATTAAGTATATTTGTAATCATACAACACATTTATTCATATATATATTTTTGTTAAGTATGAAATAAACTATAATACTTACAAATATAAATATGTTACAATTAATATTAGAATATAGGGTAAGAAAAAATAAATAAGTTTATATACTGGGAGGATTACTACTAGGTACAAAAAAAAATTCTTAATTACTATGAGATACAAACATACAAAAATATTACTACTAACTACAAAAATATATAGTGATATTCTAATATTACCCCTACAATGTACTGCACATAAATGTTGTGTGCAACAAAAGTTCATGTGCAGCAAAGTGTGTGCAGTAAAAAAAGTGTGTGCAGTAAAAAAAAATGTGGAGCAAAAAAGTAGGGTGGTCCGGTGGTGGTTCGGCGGAGCTCCGACGGCGGTAGCAGGTTTTCGACGGCTGGCCAGCTGTCCGGCAATCTGCCGGCGAAGGTCCGACGGAGCTCCGACGACCGGCCGATGACGGTCCGGCGGTGGTCTGATGGTGGGTGGGGGTTTGAGTTTATGGTTTAAAAGTGTATGAGTTTAGAGTCATATTTGATATTTTACTCTAATATTTTGTATGTGATAATAATTATTTTAAATCAATGTATCTAATAGTAATTAGGGGTACAAAGTGTGTACCTAATAGTAATTTTTTCTTATAAACTTATTTTTTAATAAATTAATAGTAGTTGATATAAATATCATCTAAATAATTATCATGTCCATTCATTGAAATATAAAATGTGTTAGAATATATTTTTATTTTTATTTTATTTTATTTTTATTTTTATTTTTTGAATTAAAAATTTTAAAAAAATCGATATAACTCGGTATATTGATTTTTTCGGTATATCGATATTTCGGTATGAAATGGTATGTCAAATTTTTGGTATAAATCGGTATTTACCGAAAAATCAATATAGAATTAATATCGGTACGATATCGATATGGGAATAAATTTTACCAAAATTTCGGTATGCCAAAAATTGGTATACCAAAAATTCGGTATCGATATCGGCTTGAAAAAATCCATACTGATATTTTCGATACGGTATCGGTATTTTCGATATACTGATTTTACCCATCCCTATCAGTATTTAGCAATACAAAGTATCATCAATTATTATTATTATAAATTATGTAATATATATTTTGATAAAATATCATTATTTATTTTTTCAAATTTCTTGATATTAATTATTTTATAATTTTAAGGGTCACTTACTAGGAGGTACATAAAATAATGCATAATTGTTGTAAACTACATGACTCAAAGTATTATTACTCATAACTACACAATTATGATTGTGATACCATAAATACCCTTATGTATTTGCACAATTTGTTTGCACAATTTTGTTTTTGCACATTTTAAATTCTGGCAGCAGGGGACGACGGTCAGCGGCGGTCAACGGCTGTCCGGTCGACGGTCAACGCCGGTCCGGTGGGTGGGTGGGTGAGGGGTAGGGTTGATGGTTTAAAAGTGTATGAGATTATAAGGTTATATTTGGTATTTTACTTTAATATTTTGTATGTGAGAGTAATTATTTATATTCCTTATATCTCCTAGTAATTTAGGTTAAAAGTGTGTATCTATTAGTGATTTTCCCTAATTTTAATATAAACTAATAAATGATTTATTTTCTAAACTTTAAATGTTTGTTTTTATTTATAAATATTAATATATTTTATGTTGATATAATTTATTCTTATAATTTTTTCTTAAATAATTTGTATATCAATTAGTTGGGTTGTTACAATATCTCTTAATTAATTTAACATTACATGATTTAGTAACATAATAATAACCAGATAATCAAGACCGAGTTTAGGGATTATGCTTATTCGGACATAATATTTTGTCGTCAAATCTCAATACCAAGTCAGCAAAAGACTACTGGCCGAGTGATTAAATCTTAATACCAAGACCGAGTGATTAAATCTTAACATCAGCAAAAGACTGCTGACGGAGTGATTAAATCTTAATACCAAGATCGAGTGATTAAATCTTAACGTCAGCAAAAGACCTGACCGAGTGATTAAATCTTAATACCAAGACCGAGTAATTAAATCTTAACGTCAGCAAAAAACCTGATCGAGTGATTAAATCTTAATACAAGACCGACTGATTAAATCTTAATACCAGCTGACCGAGTGATCTTAATACCAAGTTCGAATGATTAAATCTTAATACCAAGACCGAGTTAGTGAATATGTCTATTCGGACATGAAATAATACGTCGGCAAAAGATTGAGTGATCAAATCTTAATATCACAGCAAAGACCCTCCACGTAAGATCGAGTGATCTAATCTTAATACCACGTCAGCAAAGACCGTAGTAATTACAGGGGCATTTCAGCAAAGACCGAGTGATAATGTAAGATAGACAGATATTTAAGAATTAAAAGACCGAGTACTGAGTCAAAAAAGCCCTGTCAAATACCAATCAACTGTCACATCAAAGTTAGAGGGGTATTTTGGTCAAATTGTATAAAAAGTGGGTTTTTTGCTTTTTCTTTTAAACCGAACATTTTTGCATATGACTTTCTGATAGTGGGCACTGTAATCTATGAAACTGAAAACTCGATCACTAATCTGGCACTAATTATTAATTCTAACAAGCATAACTTACCCTTTTCATTTTTACCTTAAATTCACTCGGTCACTCAAAAAATAATTCCAAAAATAATAGTAAGTTCAACCTCAACCCCACTTGGTCACTCATCCTTTTTTATCTTGTCTAGTAGCTTGAAAATGCCTGACACAAATATAGTAAGGGTAAATCATTAAAGTTAGCTCTAAAATGGGCATTTTTGCATATTTTTAGTAAAATCGGACATATTTGGTCTTGCGATAATTGCTTTGGGCAACAGACCACATTATTTATTTATTTATTTATTATCTAAAAATACCACAATATCTCTAAAAAGTCAATAAAGTTGATCAAAAAGTAACTTTTTTTAAACTCCATATCTATAGTGTCGGTAAAAATACCACAATATCCCTAAAAAGTCAATAAAATTGATCAAAAAGCAACTTTTCTTAAACTTCATATCTATAGTGTCGGTAACTTAATTATAGCGTGGAGGGAGTATAATTTTTCATTGCAAAAAAATACGATATTTAATATTAAAAAGTACAACACCGTGAGGCTGGGATCTGAGGGGGGGGGGGGTGATTTTATCAATTAACACTTTGGACTAAAATTAATCCAATATTAATAACCCGACCCGACATATTAGGCTAAAAATTAATTCAAGAGATGGGCCTTGTTTTTTATTTTGACAAAGGGCCGTAAAGTTATTTGGCCCGAGCCCGGTACTCTGTTTCCATCTCGTTAGCATAATTCGATACAGTAGAATTTAGGCGCTCTCCTCCATCTCCTCCACTTCACACCATCACCCATCACCGTATCTCCGAGGTCGAAGACAGGTAAGGTTAATTAGTACCTGTTTTTATCTGCATCAACCTGAAATTCTTTCATCTTTTTCCTCCGCCTGATGATTTTTCCCCTTCTGGCTGTGGTTGTATAATTTTTGGTTTATCTTTTGTTGGTGTTTGATTGATTTTTTATTTTTTGAATGCAATTGTGCCTGTTTCGTCTTGCGAATTAATATTGAACGGTTGTATTCTACTCAATTTTAGTTTAAATTGACTGGGGGGTTTAGGGTTTATCAATTGCCAAGAAGTTGAAATTAATAATGTAGAGTTGTCTGAATCGCTCAGCAGCTCATTAGATGTTGATGTTTGATAAATGGCTCAGAGTCCATTGTTTCAATATATTCAGGAGAACCGGTTGGAGAAACTCTCATGAAGACATGGGTTTAGAACAGCTACATTGTTTTAGGATTACATATTAGGCTACTTGATTCAGACACAATAATTAGTGATTGGATAAGCATTGAATTAAGTATACATATTGAAATTTAATATCTTACAAGAGAAGAAAAAAATGGTGAGGAAAGCGACATGACAGTGTACTCATATTGATTCCTGCTCTGCTTTCCATGAAAAATATTTCTTGGACACTATCACCTATAAGTGTATATTTTCTCTGATTTCATGACTGCAAAATAGAGTATACAGGTTTGGAATTAGAACAGTAAGGTCCTTTGATGTTTGACTTAGATTTTTGTGGGGTTTGAAAACAATTGAATAGTGATATACTAGTATGTTTGTTTTGGATTTTTTATGGAGTTGATTTTAACGTTATATCAAATCAATGTGTTTGAGAATGTATTAATCTATGTAAGAGAAGAGATGATAAAGGAGAGAGAGATAAAAGAAAGAAAGAGTATTATTGAGGTGGGAGAATGTGAGGATGTGTGTGTTGAGTTCATGATTACTGAGTTGGGCAAATTTTTATTCATTTCTCCTTGCTACTCAAACCTATGTTTGTTGTTTTCGTATTTGATTATGAATTTTAAGTTTTCTTTTGCTTTACATAGCACCAAACGTTGTGTTTATGTGTGGAAGTACACCTAATTAAAAAGTTCACCTCACCAATGCTTAAAATAATATCTTCCTTGCATTATATGACATTTTAGTATTTTAAACTATAACACTTTAATTGTGATGCATGTGTTTAACTATAAATGATTGTAAATTTATTATTTATTGAAATAAAATTGTTCCACATATAATGATAGTTAAAATGGGATAAGCTAAGCTTTATCTTTGCAAAAAAATTGACTTCCTAAAATGTGTAGTTTGGGAGTTCAACTATTTTATCAGCTTGGAGACTAGAATTTCAGCCTCCTTATTGTACCAACTATGGTATTAACTAATGGATTCCTCCTTACTTTTCAAAATGATTTCTTAAAAAATCACAGTGTTGACATCTCGAGTTTGATTGATGTCCAAGGTGAGTAGTTACAACAACAACGTGAAAGCTAGTCTCTTACTTTTTTGTTTTGTCTACCTCAGTTTCATGTATAGCTCAATGGTCATGCTTCTATAGTTCAAGTGAGTGAGCTCTTTCTGTTTCAATGCTGTTTTAAGAAAAAGTATTTCATGTCTAAGTGTAATTACTTAACCTCAATAACTAGATAACCGGGTTTTAGCAATAGAGTGCAAAGACCTTAGTCCATCTATCTTGATATGCTTATGATTGAAATTGAATTAAGAATCCTCTTCCATTTACTAATTGGCTATAACTTAGAGCCGAACTGTTGAAGAGAGCTTTTTTTTCCATTTAAAAATGTAGTAACCAAAAGAGGGAAAGGTGAAAATGTCGGATAGATTGGCATTTGCTGAGTTCTCGAAAGAGTTTAAAACCCTAGTTGGTTCTCACGACTTGGATTCCCTCAAGCAATCACAAAATCTGAAATTACGGAGATTGCAGGATAGTAATGCAGTATTATCCCACTTCAATTAGTACTCAGGAGATTGCTTCGCGGAAGTGTCTGCAGAGTTTACTGAGTGTTAGAGTGATTTGATTAAGTATTAAACGACTCTCCTCTCTACCAGCTTAAGCTTTTAGATGAGGTGATCATTTAACATGGTATCAGAGCCAATGGTTAATAAAGGTCCAGGGTTCGAACCTCACCGCCACCCATTTATCAAAAAATTTCACATGCAAGGCTTGAGGCAAAGTTATCCCCGCTTGCATGTGAGGGAGCGTGTTAGAGTGATTTGATTAAGTATTAAACGACTCTCCTCTCTATCAGCTTAAGCTTTTAGATGAGGTGGTCATTTAACACTAAGAATGCATGATTTTTTCGATCCATAAAGTCGGACCTTGATTAAGTCTTTCAAAAACTCAGGAGCATGAAAGCAAAGGCTGTGGCGACCTATCCTGATGCTTTACCTGATAATTCCATGATTGAAGCTCTTGATCAAAGACCAGACCTTGTGTTGCCTCGTCGTGGTTAGAAACTCCCAACTCTCCCTTTTTCTATCCAAAAAATGTGCATCATGCTCATGTGCATAACTCCTACCTGTAGAGTAATGTTGCCAACTTTTTTACATGAACCACGTATGATTTGAGTTCTGATCAAGTTGAATTGTCTATCGTCTTGGTGACTAGCTAAGCTAATTTTGGTTTCTGTGTAGAAATTGGTTCCTTTTCCATTCAAAGTCATGGAGATTAGGCAATTTTTAACATGGTTATTGCCAATTTTTTTTGAAGAGCTATAGCTTCTTTTTCTGAAAGCCTTTCTTTTCCATCACTCTCTCTAAGTTCATTGATATGCTGGTTTCTTCCCCTTTCTTTGATTTTGTTGTAATCTTTGTTTTCACATTAGGTGAATTTATGAGATTCACATTCAGTGTATATAAATGCATTAATGCATTTACTGTGCCTACTTTGTTGTGTAATTTAGGGTCTAATTTTCCACAAGCTGGGTTCCTGTATTCTTTATTTATGAAATATTTCAATATATATAGTGTGTTAATTATTATTTTATTAAGAAGGATAATGATATTTGTTGATAAATTATGCAAAGCGTTGCATCTAACTGAGGCGTTCGATTAAGATTCTCATTCTTCTTGCATGAACCGCTTTTTATTTTCGCATTTATGTGGTGTTCTTGTGCTTTCTGTGATTTTGGGTTATCGTTTATTTCTGAAACGAGCTCACACTGCATTACTTGTAATTCTCTGTCATAAAGGCTGTCGTTTTTAGGGTTTCTGATTGGTGCTGGTAGTGGTGGGCTTGTATGTGTTTCTGTTATGCCACTTTCTTTATTCGATTTCTTTTTCAAATTTTATTTTTTGTTGGTTTTATCCACGAAATTGTTGGGCTTGTTACAACTCAGCTAATCATCTTGTAAAAGAAAAGTCAAAATCTAAAATTCTACAATCAGCACAAAAATACCTCTTGTATGACTACAGGCATAATCAACCGTCAATAATCAGTCTCGTGGAATAATGAATGATGTTACAATGTGCTCGAACATTTATACTAACAGTATAAAAGATCACACTCACGAGAAAAGGATTTGCAAATCACCTTGGATCACTTCCAGACAATGATATATAAACCCAGCCCTTCGGCTTGACAAGCTCCGCTGCTTTTATCTTCTGGACAATTGTGAGGATAAATCAAATTAGAATTTATGCATTTGACCTGTGGCAGAGATATCCCATCGCATTCGGACTGGGATAGTATTGCAAAAAACATGAAAACTTTCCAACTTTAATGGAGCTTATGCTCTATTACAACTATCTCCTGTCTAGTGTAAAATAAAATGTTACCTTCAAGTTGTGGAAACCATCTCCAGCTCGAATTGAGATCTTACTAGGTGTGTAGCTCTCGTCAAGCTTGAAATCTACATACAGAACGACTAATTGAAGTTTAACTTTCTTCTGGAACTGTATATTCACTAGATGAGGCTGTGCACCATCTGACCTAGAAAATCCATTGATAAAATGGTAGAAATCAGAAAGATAAAACACATTAGCAAGTACATTTACAAACAAACCACCACCAGAAAATTTTACACAAAATTTTAATTGCCAGATCAATATTATATATTTCATGAAAATCTTAATAATTTAAGAAACAATTAAAAAACCACATTTTCTTAGTATTGAGCTCTGCAATACAATTGAAAAGAAAAGGAGAATTAACTGCCAGAAGGTCTCGAGATTGTCGTCACGGAGGAAAGCGACGCCGTTTCCTTGTTTGCAAGAACTGACGCTCCAGGCAGCCTTTTTCGCCGCCATTTCTCGAAGGTCGCCGTCCACTACTAGTTGCTGGTTCCCGCCTGTAAGTTTCCCTTCCTCCTCCCCCTCCGATGAATCCGCCATATCCGCCTCAACAATTAAATTGTCTGCGGTGATAAGCCCTACTCAGTCCTTAATTACATATACTCCCTCCGTCCCAAGCAAATAACAATATTTTCTTTTTGCATGTAAATTAAGGAGTATTATTATTTTATGTAAAGTGAGTAAGTGTATTAGAGAGATGTGATGGGTAGTGATGGGCCATTGGTGGGCCCTTTGTACTAAAAGAGAGAAATGATGCAATTTGGATGGGACGCCCAATATAATAAAATGGTGCTATTTGGGTGAGACGGAGAAATATTAGTTCAATGGTGCTATAAATGTTCAAACATTCGTGTCATATATGGATGGAGAAAACCGTATGATAATTGTAATTGGAATTAGTGTTTTACAAGAAGTAATTAAAAATCAATCAATGCAAGCAATGATCAACAACAAGATAAAATGAAGAAAGACGGTTTTCCAAATTGATTAAAAGTGAGATTAACAACAATTTAGAAGTGAAAATCCTAGGATACGTGCATCAAATTCATATGATCATGGTTATAGACTAAGGGCCAACACTAATTCACCTAAACTCTCTCTCGGAATGAATAGGATATAGATTTAAACATAGCTAAAACGATCGGTTTTCATTCAAACAATTTCATCTAGGTACTAAGCTTAAATGAGAGCCCCTTCACACGATTAATCAACCTCTCGATCTAATCAATCGGATGTCCTATCAAAGGGTTCTAAATAATAAAGGACTTCTCAATCTCTTTACAATTTATAATGCACATGAAGTGTATGACAAAATGATTTACTTAATTATCCTAAATATGCAATTGACTTCTCAATCTAATCACATGTTTAAAACAACTAAACACACAAATCATCATAAACATCAAGATCTAGAGCATCAATGATAGAGAATCAAATAACCCAATCAACATATGAATTTAAATACATAGATCCTAAAATTATCCAATAACTATCATGTTGTTAATCTCACAAGGGAGATTAGCCTCTCATATCCATAAGAAAATTAATATAGACATTAAACTTCTTACAAAACATGATGATCTAATAGGATTCAATACAAAGTTGGATGAAAACTCCCTTGAAGTGCTTCAATGGTGATCTTCTTCTTCCTTGATTCTTTTCTTCAATTGGATGAAGGATTTGATGGTGGGATGATGATAGATGAAATAGATGAAGAATGAATGAAGATGATGGTGTAAAATGGAGGAAATGGTGTGTGATGTGTGTGTGCAATCTCCAACCCACGAAAATCTAATCCAAAATTGAAGTATTAGGTATTTATACCCCTTGGAAAGCTTCTAGAAGATTTCTGATTTTTTTTCCAGCTTCTACACCTACACGGCTCATGTACGCTACACGGCCACATGGGTGGCCGTTTAGGTGTTTCGGGCTACGCAGCTCGGCCAACCCTTACAGGGCCGTGTTCTGTACACGGTCCGTGTTCCTGCACTCGGTCCGTGTCCTGCACTCGGGCACAAGGGTGCCCGTGTAGGTGTTTCTAGCGACGAAGCACGACCACTTCTTACAGGGAAAACACATAACACAACCAAATAACACACAAAATACGAATAAAATAATACGAAAACACATACAAAAAGACACTAAATCCATGTGAAAATAGCACTCATTACACTCCCAAACTTAAAGTGTTGCGCATCCCCGCACAACGAAAATGATAAACCAAGAGGAGTATTTTCACCTAGGAAAAAACTAAACGAACATAAGTAATAACACATCAATAGTAATAAGAATTACAAACTATGTTAAGTCATCCTACAAAATTAAACTCATGACATGAGGAATTAACAAGTTCAATCACAAGAGAATAATAGTGTAATATAGTCCCTTTTAGTCCAAGCCTCACAATGGGTATAAATTTCACTCAACACTATTTAAAGTGGTAAAACAACACTCATCAATTGATTGACTCGACTCGCTATAAGCTTGATCGCGGACTATATTCACAAACCACCAAAATTTCCGTTAGTGATAAAAAAAAAGGTCTTTAATTAGGATGTAATGATAGACTCTTTGGTAGGGTAGGAAGAATTTGGTAATAGTGACTAATCATGTGTAAGTAATTAAAGAGATGATCAACTTCCTCAACTTCTCCACTTTTCTTTCTTCCTTTCTTTTCTTTTCAAATCTCAAGCACTAATCATTAACTTTCCTTTGATTTTTAGCTTTTTCTAATTCGTGCTTTCTTCTTTGATTTTCATGATTTCCTCGAGCATCTTGTTGTTGCTTTGCTCCTTTTTTGTTCAGGTTGCATGTGCATTCTTATTTTTGTTATTTAATCCTCTTTTCTTGCTTACTTACCATTTCATTTCTTCTTTTCTTTTCTTATCAAACCTTTCTAGCTACCATCTCCTCAATCACTCACACAAAAAGGGTAAATATATAAGGCTCATGTGGGTATTTAAGGCTTGTAATATGCTTATAGCACAATAAATAGGCTTAAGGCTCAAAGTGGTTAACTAGGGATGATGTTCATGGTAGGGAAATATATAGCAATGACTATTCATAACAAGGATGGCCTTAGATCATGTCACTAATCTCCACAAATCGGGTTCATTCCTATAGTCCTTGAGCAAGTTCTAACTTATCAAACACATAGGTTGAGGGGGAACCATAGATTGCTACCCAGTTCTGATAATTGGAGCACAAAGGTATTATTTTTTTTATTAATAATTTTGCTGAATTAATTATACTTTTCGTATTTGTATATTTCTAACTTCTGCTCTGGCCTAAGTATAACAATATGTGAAGGCAAGCTGGAGGCCTTAGAATGATTTCCTTGATCCCTTTGGTGTTTTTACAATTATTTTACTGGTTTATCATCATGATTTCTGTGAAGGTGAAATGTGTTTTGCGGGTAAATTATGATTTATTTCTTGAATTTTTTGCAGTTAATTAATAACTTATGTCATACTTGGATTGTATTTCTGTTTTTTGTTACTTGGAGCTTCAAAACATAAACCTGGTGGAACTCTAAAATTTTTTAAGAGTTATGCAGCATATTCTCGATGCATGAATGATATTAGGGTTTTTTTTCCTCACATTAATACATGTAAAGAAAATTTATGGTATAGTCTCAGCATTGAGGGACATGTAGAATGGCATACCAGTTGGCATACCAGCTTTGAATAGCAACTTGGTTTCCTCAGTATGTGGTAATTATGCTATAATGCTTGAACTTAAGAGTTTTGGTGTACAGATTTGCATTGTCTTGTGATTCAGCATGTTAATCTCTGTTAGAATTCTGAGATTGAACTCTAAACTTCGTTTATTTCTTCTTATTTATGTATTCGCTGTGTTAACAAGAAGTTCTTCTATGTATTAGGCTTTCTTGTTCCTAGTAGCATTCATTTTTTATTTTTGTTTTTTAATTTAAACATGGGATCATATTCCTCAAACTTGATGATGTGATTGTTAAGAGTAGTACTGCATGAAAAAAAAAGTTACTTGGCTTGACAAGAATGAGAATGCCACAATAACTTATGCAAGCTTGGAGATTCAATATGCCCTGTTAAAAAAAACTTGGTGTCTTGTATTTAACGAATATCTCCCATTCTGGATAAATGTCCAAAAAGTTTTATGCTAGAAAAGTTTAGTTCTGTGTATCTGTGAATTTCTCTTTCTCTTGGAGTATCATAAACACCATAACTAGCGAATGTAATTATCATCAAACTCATTTCAAGTGCTTCCTCAAATACCTAGTGAAATATGATGTCAAGTATCATGTACTTTCCCTATCATATTCACACAGATTTGTGTAAATTCACGATAAAATTTCATAAAATTAATGCAGCAGAAAAAGGTGAAATGAAAATTTTGTTTTCATTTAAAAGACTGCTCAATACTTGGCATAATTTGATTTCAGGCTAGAGCACAACCATTCTTCATACTTGGTTTTTTTGTCACTGGTTTAGCAATCTAGCCATTGATATTCACACCAAAGATAAATGCTTAAATTCGGGGGATCACGGCTCCTATTAAAGCAAGACCATCTACCCTCGCTCTTTGTATGTTGTATGCCTATATTTCTTTTGCCACCATTATTTGTTCTAATCTAATATTCTCTAAATGCAAAATTGCCATCTTTCTAGTTTTCAGGTTCATCTGTAATCAGACTTTTGTCAAATAAAAGAACACTTCAATCCAAACACATTAATCATCAAACAATAAAGATGAACAAAAAGACACATTAATTAGAGATTAAACCATGAAGGTATCCCTATTCCATTATCTCTCATCCATCATCGTGATCACTTGGCACTTGTTTCTACAGCAAAAGCCTCTAAAGATAGTAATCCAGCTTGTTAGGTGGGTAGATTACTTGCTCCTCTCTCTCTCTCTCTCTCTCTTTTTGAGTGTGTGTGTGCGCACCCGCGTCTGTGCATTACACAAATGTAATCATAAAACTTCATTGATCTATGCATAGATATGGAGCTTTTTATTTAGTTTCGTAATCAAATTATTTATGTTGATATGAAACGAGGGAGTGGATAAGTTTCTTGCTTTTCCATTGTTTAAGTTTATGTTCTTTGATTGGAATAAATTTGTATATCGGCATGTGTAATAGGAGAGTTGTAATTTTTATAGTTGGTCTTTGTTTGGATGTTCTTGTACGTAAATTATAAACCATTTTTTCATGAATCTAGAGATGTTTTGTTATCATTTCTTAGGTTAAGTTACAATAATTTATTACAAAGAAAACTTTAATGTCTTTTAATTCATAGGAGGACATTGCAATAATTAAGAACACTCGATTTTATGTTTAATAGTTTTATATGTTAGTGAGAAGATAATCTTTCCTCAACTGTTCACCACTCTTGCTTCTTTGACATGCTTTTAATTAGTTTTATGCATAAGTAATGATATATTATTATACTTCATTAAATGTCATGTATTGATGCATTTTCCATTTTAATTGCATTCAAGACCAATTTTCCATTTTTTCCATTTTTTCCATTTTTCCAAAGATTATAATAAGGAATAGAATATGAAATTATTGTGTAAATTTTGAAAATATTTAGTAATAACATTGATCATTGAAAAAAATTCCAGCAGAAATAAACTCATCTGAAATATTCTAATTAGTAATTATATGTGACGCCATTGATCAGTGAAATGGATATTATCTGAATCCACGCCATTGATCAGGGAAACCGATATTATTTGAATCCATTTAGAATATTTCAAATGAATTTGTTTCTGTCACAAATGAATCATTATTGGTTGCATGGATTATTGCTGTTGGATTCTGCTGATCATGGGTTTATTCCATGGTTGTTGCTTCATTTCAATTTTTGTAGATTGGGGAGTATGATAAAAAACACAATCTACGAAATACACTAAAACATGAACATGACACACTTAAACAACTACATAAATACTATAGAATTCACGACGTATAACCAACATACACGTATAATGACAAGCAAATAAAATGATCCTAAACAAACACACTGTCGTGACATTCTAAAATAATGAAAGCATTCACACACCTTCAACAACATTTTCATCGATATCATAATACGGAACAATATTGATTGATTTCACCGAAGACGACTCGCCGGAGATGGGATGATGACAGACTCCAGGTTTCAGTCGTCGGCTGAAAAAAAATTGCGATGACAAGCCTGCGGGGAAGAACGTACGGTGGGTGCAGAAAACACTAATGAATATTCCCACTAATTTAGGAATTAATCAGGATAACAAGGATAATGGGTTGACTATTTCTAATAATAATATTTAATATACTATTAAATTATATAAATTAAAATGGGTTAACCCATCTAACTACCGGTCTCTATAATAATCTGTCTCACAAGAGACTAACTCAAATTTTAAAATGTAATTATTTTTCCAATTCATAAATAAAAATGTCTTGTGGACTGTATGATTTACAGTGAATTTCAAATAATTCAAAAAAATATATATATCTATTTGTATTATTTTATTCAAAGAACTCCTTTTCAATATAAAAATCAAACAAGATTTTACTAATAATTAACAGTTTTGTTGGATTTTTTTCCTTTCCTACCCCGCTGAAGAATCAAAACTATGGCGTCTATATAGGGGTTTCTCGTCCACAAAATTTCAAATTAACATAACATCGGTGCCGAAGAAAACAGACACAAGAAAGCAGAAGTCCGCGGTTAAAAGAATGCTGATTTAAAAAAAATTGAGCATAAATAAAAATTTGAAACAAGTATGTATTTATACGTATACATCTACGTATGTATACGCGCATTCAGTATTTTCTCTACTCTGCATTCCTTTGATCCTCTCTCATGTTTAGCGTTGCATCTAACTGAGGCGTTCGATTTAGATTCTCATTCTTCTCCCATGAACCGATTTTTATTTTTGCATTTATGTGGGGTTCTTGTGCTTTTGGGTTATTGTTTATTTCTGAAACGAGCTCACACTGCATTACTTGTAATTCTCTTGTCATAAAGGCTGTTGTTTTTAGGGTTTCTGATTGGTGCTGGTAGTGGTGGGCTTGTATGTGTTTCTATTATGCCACTTTCTTTATTCGATTTCTTTTTCAAATTTTATTTTTTGTTGGTTTTACCCGCGAAATTGTTGGGCTTGTTACAATTCAGCTAATCATCTCCGTACATGGTGTGTTTGGGGATTTTTTTCAGATACTGTGATAAACTCTAAGCATGAAGGCTCCGTTTAGTAATGTTGATAATGACATATATTTATTTTTAGCTGAAGCACTGATAAGTTGATTGAGAAGAACTGTATTGGTAAGTTAGTATGAGATGCGTATGGAAACTCTGTCACTTTAGTGTTATATGCTACATTCTCAGTACTCACAGAAGAAAATTGTTAGTTTTGGAATAGTTGCTGAGTTTACAAAATAAATCCTCTAATTCTTTTCCCTCAATAAAAGGGATTATAAAGAAAAATATGGGAGCAACTGTTGTGATTTATGGCCAATTTTTCAGTTTGGTTAATAGAAAATATTTAACCTCTTGTTGAGCGGTATATATTCAATTTAATACTGAATTTGTTAAGAATTAGTTATTGCTATAGTCTGTATTTATTGGGATTCTGTTATACATCTTTTATATCTTCAGGAGTCAATAAAATACTAGCACTCTGTGAGTAAAATGAACTTCTTGGATCATCTCTGTCTGACTCTTCAGATTATCCTATTATTTCACTTGAACTAAAAGCCTAACCAGTAATGATTTCCATCATCTTTTCAATCAAACACTAGGAACTTGATCTCCCTGATTAATTATAAGTACTCCCTCCGTCTCACCCAAATAGCACCATTTTATTATATTGGGCGTCCCATCCAAATTGCATCATTTTCCTCTTTTAGTAAAAAGGGCCCACCAATGGCCCATCACTACGCATCTCATCTCTCTAATACACCTACCCACTTTGCATAAAATAATAATACTCCTTAATTTACATGCAAAAAGCAAATGTTGCTATTTGATTGGGACAGAGGGAGTATATGTAATTAAGGGCTGAGTAGGGCTTATCATTGTAGACAATTTAATTGTTGAGGCGGATATGGCGGATTCATCGGAGGGGGAGGAGGAAGGGAAACTTACAGGCGGGAACCAGCAACTAGTGGTGGACGGCGACCTTCGAGAAATGGCGGCGAAAAAGGCTGCCTGGAGCGTCAGTTCTTGCAAACAAGGAAACGGCGTCGCTTCCCTCCGTGACGACAATCTCGAGACCTTCTGGCAGTTAATTCTCCTTTCCTTTTCAATTGTATTGCAGAGCTCAATACTAAGAAACTGTGGTTTTTTTAATTGTTTCTTAAATTATTAAGAGTTTCATGAAATATATAATATTGATCTGGCAACTGAAATTTTGTGTAAAATTTTCTGGTGGTGGTTTGTTTGTAAATGTACTTGCTAATGTGTTTTATCTTTCTGATTTCTACCATTTTATCAATGGATTTTCTAGGTCAGATGGTGCACAGCCTCATCTAGTGAATATACAATTCCAGAAGAAAGTTAAACTTCAATTAGTCGTTCTGTATGTAGATTTCAAGCTTGACGAGAGCTACACACCTAGTAAGATCTCAATTCGAGCTGGAGATGGTTTCCACAACTTGAAGGTAACATTTTAGTTTACACTAGACAGGAGATAGTTGTAATAGAGCATAAGCTTCATTAAAGTTGGAAAGTTTTCATGTTTTTGCAATACTATCCCATTCCGAATGCGGTGGGATAATCTCTGCCACAGGTCAAATGCATAAATTCTAATTTGATTTATCCTCACAATTGTCCAGGAGATAAAAGCAGTGGAGCTTGTCAAGCCAAAGGGCTGGGTTTATATATCATTGTCTGGAAGTGATCCAAGGTGATTTGCAAATCCTTTTCTCGTGAGTGTGATATCTTTTATACTGTTAGTATAAATGTTCGAGCACATTGTAACATCATGCATTAGTCCACGAGACTGATTATTGACGGTTGATTATGCCTATAGTCATACAAGAGGTATTTTTGTGCTGATTGTAGAATTTTAGATTTTGACTTTTCATTTACAATTAGAAAACCGTAATCCAATAGATCAGCTCTTAAGTTTTTGGTTTCCTATTATTAACCCAATATTCTTTGTTAAGTATCCCCCTACATTTATTTATAAAATAAATAATACTTTAATAGTCCCTCTTTTTCCAATGGTTTTGCTTGCAGAATGCTCTTAAACTAAGAGAACCATGGGTTTCTCTGTCTTGACTCTGGAGTTCAAGATAGTAGAAACACACAATGACACTCTACACCCAATTTTCCTATTAGTTCTTATGGCAAATATATAGCTGATTACTTGAAAAATCTAAATCTCATGCTTGTGTTAACTTGATTCATCTAAATGCTAAAAGCATGGATATCTAGTCTCAGTATATATTCCCTGCATGTGCATTGGCTCTTAGGAATATAAACTCCAATATGAAAACTAAAGAAGAACCCTTGGTGGTGTCTCAGGGAAACTTTTGTGAACACTTTCATGTTGCAAATTGCTATTTTGGCCAATCATCTAAACGGAAGAGATACACATGTGCGCCAAATCAAAGTTTATGGGCCTCGACCGTGAGTCAAAGTTCCACCATTTTATTATCTTTGGATACAATTACTTGTTAAAAAATATGTTATGAGACATTATTGTCAAATTGTTGCAGGAATCCAATCCCTCGTCAACCATTCCAGTTCACTTCAACTGAGTTCATAACATACTCTGTGCTGAGATGAATCCGATGATCTTTGGCTGAATTGAGAAATTAAAGTATGCTGCTTTCGACACTGTTTTGTGTAATGTTGATGACTCGAACCATCTTGTTGATGATTATTTGTGATTGTCTATGCATATGAGATGATGAACTGTAGGGGTTTGTAGTGTTGATTTATTGCACCTGCTGGAATTTTTAACAGATCCTACAGTTACATGGAGATATTCCCACTTACATCCCTGAAGTTCTTTGCCTTTCACAACAACCTAAGATAAATCCAACCATATATATTCTCCTATTTTGCATCCTTCTGTGTTAATATTAGTATACAATATGAGGATACAATTGAGCTAGCTTTATCCTTATCATTAGTTGTTAGGATGTTAGCTAATGGGCAAGTGTAGGAGCCCTATCTGTGTGTGTGAATTCTAATTCTAATAGGTGGCTAAAGCGCAAACCAATAGTAAAGAAATTTCATAACATTTGTAAAAAAATTTGGTTGATTTGAGGTGGTTAAATTTATGTAGATCATACTTTAATATCAAAATAGGATAATTTGTTGGGTTAAAATATGTAAATCATATTCCTATTTTAAAGGGGATAAGTTGTTAGCTTTGCATTATTAGAAGTGGTTTGGTTTAAATATGCATAGTGATTTACTCAAATTTACCGTTTAAATGCAAAATAGCACCTCAAGCATGTAGTATGATCTTTATCTTTTCACCTTCGTGATCCACCTCATCATGAAATAACCCCTCAAGCGCATCATTCACTCAAATATATGCAAATAATCAATAATGCTTACAATACAAACATAAAATCATTCACTCAAATATATGCAAATAACCAATAATGCTTACAATACAAACATAATTTTCACAAATGTTGTTACGTTGGACCATAAAACATGTAAATTTTCACATTCATAAACTTCGTATAACATAAAAGCTAATGCATTTGATCTTTTAATTTAAAAAAAATAAATTTCTTCATTAATACTCATGACATTTTAACTAGGGGTAAGCATAAAACGGCCAGAACCGAAATAACCGATCGAATCGATCAATTCAATTCGGTTTTTTAAAAATCGATTCGGTTTTGGTTTTCAATATATAAAAAATCGGTATTTCGATTCGGTTTCGGTTTTAGGGTTTGAAGATCGAAAAAATCAAAACCGAACCGATTTTGAGTGTGTAAATACAAAATCCTATTTACCAAACCCTAATTTCATTCTAACCCTTCACATTTCATATATCACGTGTTTGAGTGTTGACTCGCTAGTCATTACGGCGCCTGCGTCCAGGCCAGCCGAGAGCCCGAGACCATCCATTGCTGGAGTCCGGCCGTTCCCAGCCTCGCCGCCAGCTGCACGATCAGCCCGCTGTCCAGCCCACCACGGCATCGCCAGCCGCACGATCAGCCTCGCCGCCAACCGTTCGTTCCTTCCAGCCTCGCGCCTTCCGCCGGTGTAGGCCGTCGACCACCTGTCTTCTTGGTCGTTCGGCGTCCCAGCCTCACCGCGACGCCGCCAGTCTCGCGCACTAACGATGCACCCAGCATCGCTCCCTCCTAGCGCAACCAGGTTCAAATTTTTTGCAGATTTGAGAAGAGTGAGAATCGGTTGGCTTAGAAACGAACCCATTACTTTTTGTAAACGATTATTTCAAAATTTTGAGTAAAATTGCCTAATTGGAGCAGTCGGCTTCCGTCATAGATATTGCCCTAACTTCACGTCTTTACCATAGGATTTTACATCTGAATTTGGAAAGACTATCTTATACCACTACTTCTTCATTTCTTTTATTTTTTTTAATTTATTAATCAATTAACTTTATAAATTTATTTGTTACACCATTCACACTTTATCTAATTTATCAACAATATCTTAGTTGGTTGATTGCACTAATTTAGAGAATCAGAATCAGATTACATTTTTAAGCTTAATTTTCTGAGTTATACATTTATTCTTTTTTTATTTAGTTCGGTTAATTCGGTTTTAAAATCGTACCGAACCGATTATTTCGGTTCGGTTTTGTTCGTATTTTCTAAATTTTCAATTTCGGTTCGGTCTTGCATTTTTTAAAAATTTCGGTGTTCGATTTTTAAAAATCGGTTCGGTTCGGTTTTCAACTGATGCACACCCTAATTTTAACACATCATTTCAATTAAAAAAAACTCTAATTAATTAAAATAATTACTCTTTTATATAAAATAGTAATATATTTTTGAACACCTTTGTGCACCTAAAATGATCCTAAACAAACACACTGTCGTGATATTCTAAAATAATGAAAGCATTCACACACCTTCAACAATATTTTCATCGATATCATAATACGGAACAATATTGATTGATTTCTCCGAAGACGACTCGCCGGAGATGGGGATGATGACTGACTCCAGGTTTCAGTCGTCGGCTGAAAAAAATTGCGATGACAAGCCTGCGGGAAAGAACGTACGGTGGGTAGGGATGGCAATGGGCCGGGTCAGGGCGGGTACCTGACCGCCCCGCCCTGCCCCGCGCCATTACTTTGATGCCCCGCCCCGCCCCGCCCCGTGCCCCGGCACGGGTCATACATTTAATACCCAGACCCGCCCTGGTACGGGGCGGGTCTGCCCCGCCCCGCCCCGTTTATTTCCCTGTATATATAAAAAACCTGTATTCCAAGTTTTGTTCACATCCGATATCCACCCTAAAAAAAACATGTCATTCAAAATACCACAACATCAAAACCAACAGCATTTTCATTACAAACCACAATAATAAGTTCATTAAAAACCATGAAATACAAACAAAAGTTCAGTCCTGCAATTATATAAATAAGTAACATTCTCCTAAATTCATTACAAACCATTAGCTCTCCCATGTTCTCACTCAAGAAGCCACTAAACCATTGATTGATATCCTTCGTTCCATACTAATCCTCCTACAATAATAAAAAATAATTTTAAATAAAACATTGAGAGATTTAAAGTAATGTATTAATATCAAGACTTTTAATTAATATATAACATAAATTTTATATTAACATACCACTTGTTCGCCTTCAACATCTGAGTCATATAATACACTTGCATGTGCATTTTCACTGGATGTGCCATCTATATAGTAATGAGTATAAATATGAATAATTATACAAAATCACAATGTAGCAAGTAAATATGTAGAATACAATAATTGAAGTAAATTACCTTTCATCTGAATTGATAACCAATTTTGTGCACACATTAAAGCTTCTATGGTTTTCGGGTGAAGTCTACTACGATGAGGGCCAATTAATCTTCCACTTGTGCTAAAAGCAGATTCAGAAGCTACCGTAGAGACGGGAATAGCTAAAATATCTTTTGCCATTTGGCTCAAGATTGGATATTTACCCTTATTTAATTTCCACCAGGATAAGACATCAAAATCTTTCACATCGGGTAAAGATTCTTCTTCTAAGTAGTGATCCAACTCTGACCTCATTGGTTTTCTTTTCCTTTGAGATCTAAACAAGTTATATTCAGAAAGAGACGATGAATTGGTAGTTTGACTGCCCTCCAATGATCCACAAACCTCACTAGCTTCTTTTGAAAAATCTCTCTCATATTGATCATGTAACTCACGACATAACGTAAGAATATTCTGTACCTCATTTTCACCTCCTAAACCATAAATCTTTCCAAAACAATAGTCCAACAAATCAGTTTTGTACCTTGGATCAAGTAAAACTGCCACCCCCATCAAACCATTCACAATAGACCAATATTTATCAAATTTTTCTATCATTTTCGAAGCCATCGACTCAATAACTTTAACACCAGAAACTTGCCACTGGACTAAATCCAACTTAATGTCACAAATATTAGGAAAATACAAGTTTGCAGTAGGATATTGAGTGCCCGAAAAGATCTCAGTTGCAATGTAAAATACCTTGAGCTTGCCACAAATTTCATTTGTAATTTTCCAATCATCATCACTTGGGCAGCACTTGTACTTTGAATCACGGTGCTTCAAACGAGCAAAAACGTCTTTATATTCAAGGGCCACTTGCAACATCAAGTATGTTGAATTCCAACGTGTTTTACAATCAAGAGCAAGTTTTTTTGTAATTGGAACACGAACTTGACGAGCTGCTTCCTCAAACTTCTCCCATTTCTTTTGGGTGCTCGACCAATAAGCAACACTATCTCTTATTTCCAAAATTTCCTTTTCAATGACATCTAATCCATCTTTCACAATCAAATTTAATATGTGAGCACAACAACGCATATGGAATAACTTACCACCAACTAATAAAGTTTCCAGGGAAAGCTTCTCTAAGAGCAACTTCAGCATAGCATCATTGGTCGAACAATTATCAACTGTTATAGAAGATAATTTTCGATCAATGTTCCAATCTAGGAGACAGTCAAGCAATGCTTCACAAAGAACTTCACTTGTATGTGGACTTGGCACAAACAAAAACCTACAAAAGTTTAAAAAAGAATTAGTAAAAATCAAATAAGTAATGAGATAATTCAAACATACATCAGAAATATATGTGGTTTTATTACAAATACCCGATAATTCTACTGTTTAGTTTCCAATTATTGTCAACGTAATGGGCTGTGACGGCCATGAATCCTTTCCTTTGAAAAGAAGATGTCCACATATCTGTTGTTATAGCGATGCGGCTTTCATTCTTCCCAAAAATTTGCATAGTGGCTTCCTTTTCCGACTCATATATCTTCAAGCAATCTGCTTTAATTGTGTTTCTTGACATTGGGTTGAAAATTGGATTCAAACTCTTGCAAAATGACCTAAATCCTTCATGGTCCACCATTTTTAAAGGATATTCATGTATGATGATCATTTTTGCAAGTTCTTTGTGAGCCAACTCTTTGTCATAGCTATACGGTGAAAGTTCCATTTTCCCTTTGGAAAAGTTAGTTTGTAAGAGTTGTTGTCTTATATCCTTCATTTTCTTCTTAGGACATCTAAGAATGTGCTTATGTAAGTGACTAGTACCTTGACTTGGATCTCCCAACAGTAACAAACCACACATCTTGCACTTGGCTTTCAAATCAGTACCAACAGTCAATTTGTCAAAATGTTCCCAAGCTTTAGAAGTAACCCGTCCAGCAGTAGTCTTCAGGGCATTTGAAATACTTGGAGAACTTTCAGCGTCGGGAGGTGATGCGTTTGGGAGAGATGTCAACTCATTTGGTGAACTTTGCTCTTGTGATTCAGACACCATATCAGTGCTAACGGGTGACATGGGAGATGGAGTTGGAGTTGTAGATTTGGATGTCATAATATTAGAGTAAATATTCCTTGCATGTAATGAGTATTGCAGTAAGCCCATTAAGATATATAGTCCATAATTGAAAATAATTACGCACGAAATTACCAAAAAAGTTCAAACCCAATTCTAAATACAAAGAGGAAATAATAAACTCAATGAACCTCACATATATGCATACTTACAAAATCATGTATATTTTTGTTTATTCATACGTGTTCAAAATTAACAAGGGATCCATCATCTCAACAAAAGAATTGAGGGCAAATTAAAAAAAAAAAATACAATCTAATATTAAAAAACAAGACATTAACTTACATGATCAACATATTAATTCATGAAAATCAAGGGCTTAAATTATTGAAAAAACTTAAACTCAATTCCCAAAAACAATTCAAATATAACAGAAAGAGGGTGGCTACTGCCTAAGGCTTAGGATTTCACCTTTTGCCAATTTTTTTTCCAGATAACTCTCTTATATCTTGTTTGTTCAACTGATAAAAAATATAAAATAAATTTGTGTGATAGATGTCATTTTTTTCACATAATTAAAGAAAAGCAATTTACCCCATAATTATCGTAGTAGTAATAAAAAAACGAAACGATGCACACATACTTAGTAAATTGACTTGCTCATAAAATAAGTGGAAATATACCTAGTTGGGCGAGACGACGGAGAGCGACGCAACGGAAGAGATACGTCAAAGTGGTGGATTGAGTGTAATGGGTGAGCTAATTATACAACGTGAGGAAGACAAGATTTAGAAATCTAGCGGTCAAGCATTTGATAAAGGGAAAAAATAAAACAAGTATCAATGTATCATACCTTTGCTGTCGGCCGCAGAAATTGAGGTGATTGGAAGCGGGCAACGAACTTTGAAAACTCAGATAAGAACTAAAGAAATGAGAATGAGATTTGAACCTTGGGGTTGGAACTGGAAGTATTGCGTGAGAAGTGAGAACGTAGAGAGAGGAACGAGAACGACAGACAGTGTTGAGAGTGAGAAGAGAACGGCGCTTAATGCTAGGGCAACATTTGGGAAAATAATTTAACCCCAAATTATAAATATATGGTATTTATAATATATAAATAATTAATTTAGTTCTATATATTAAATTAATACGGGGCGGGGCGGGGCGACCTTAGTACCCGGACCCGACCTGACCCGTGACCGGGGAGGGGCGGACCCGCCCCATCTTCTCTGTGGGGCGGGCTTGATCTGGCCCAAACGGGGCGGGTCGGGGCGGGGCAAGCGCGGGTCGGACTAAATTGCCATCCCTAACGGTGGGTGCAGAAAACAGTAATGAATATTCCCACTAATTTAGGAATTAATCAGGATAACAAGGATAATGGGTTGACTATTTCTAATAATAATATTTAATATACTATTAAATTATATAAATTAAAATGGGTTAACCCATATAACTACACGTCTCTATAATAATCCGTCTCACAAAAGACTAACTCAAAATTCAAAATGTAATTATTTTTCCAATTCATAAATAAAAATGTCTTGTGGATTGTATGATTTACAGTGAATTTCAAATAATTCAAAAAAATATATATATATCTGTTTGTATTATTTTATTCAAATAACTCCTTTCAAATATAAAAATCAAACAAGATTTTACTAATAATTAACAGTTTTGTTGGATTTTTTTTCCTTTCCTACTCCGCTGAAGAATCAAAACTATGGCATCTATATAGGGGTTTCTCGTCCACAAAATTTCAAATTAACATAATATCGGTGCCGCAGAAAACAAACACAAGAAAGCAGAAGTCCGCGGTTAAAAGAATGCTGATTTTAAAAAAATTGAGCATAAATAAAAATTTGAAACAGGTATGTATTTATACGTATACATCTACGTATGTATACACACATTCAGTATTTTCTCTACTCTGCATTCCTTTGATCTTCTCTCATGTTTAGCGTTGCATCTAACTGAGGCGTTCGATTTAGATTCTCATTCTTCTCCCATGAACCAATTTTTATTTTTGCATTTATGTGGGGTTCTTGTGCTTTCTGTGATTTTGGGTTATTGTTTATTTGTTGAGTAACTATATATCTTATATAGTGTATTTTCTAAAAGTACTATAACATTTTCAGCTAACATCCTAACAACTAATGATAAGGATAAAGCTAGCTCAATTGTATCCTCATATTGTATACTAATATTAACACAGAAGGATGCAAAATAGGAGAATATAGATGGTTGGTTTTATCTTAGGTTGTAGTAAAAGGCAAAGAACTTCAGGGATGTAAGTGGGAATATCTCCATATAACTGTAGGATCTGTTAAAAATGTCCAGCAGGTGTAATAAATCAACACTACACTACAGTTCATCATCCCATATGCATAGACAATCACAAATAATCATCATGGTACTTTCAAGATGGTTCGAGTCATCAACATTACATAGACAGTGTCGAAAGCAGCATACTTTAATTTCTCAATTCATCCAAAGATCATCGGATTATCTCAGCACAAAGTATGTTATGAACTCAGTTGAAGTGAACTGAAATGGTTGACGAGGGATTGGATTCCTGCAACAAATTTGACAATAATGTCTCATAACATTTTTTTAAACAAGTAATTATATTCAAATATAATAAAATTGTGGAACTTTGACTCACGGTCGAGGCCAATAAAATTTGATTTGGCGCACATATGTATCTCTTCCGTTTAGATGATTGGCCAAAATAGCAATTTGCAACATGAAAGTGTTCACAAAAGTTTCCCTGAGACACCACCAAGGGTTCTTCTTTAGTTTTCATATTGGAGTTTATATTCCTAAGAGCCAATGCACATGCAGGGAATATAAACTGATACTAGATATCCATGCTTTTAGCATTTAGATGAATCAAGTTAACACAAGCATGAGATTTAAAATTTTCAAGTAATCAACTCTATATTTGCCATAAGAACTAATAGGGAAATTGGGTGTAGAGTGTCATTGTGTGTTTCTATTATCTTGAACTCCAGAATCAAGACAGAGAAACACATGGTTCTCTTAGTTTAAGAGCATTCTGCAAGCAAAATCATGGGAAAAAGAGAGACTATTAAAGTATTATTTATTTTTTAAATAAATGTAAGGGGATACTTAACAAAGAATATTGGGTCAATAAAAGGAAACCAAATACTTAAAAGCTGATCTATTGGATTACAGTTTTCTAATTGTAAATGAAAAGTCAAAATCTAAAATTCTACAATCAGTACAAAATACCTATTGTATGACTACAGGCATAATCAACCATCAATAATCAGCCTCGTAGACTAATGCATGATGTTACAATGTGCTCGAACATTTATACTAATAGTATAAAAGATATCACACTCACGAGAAAATGATTTGCAAATCACCTTGGATCATTTCCAGACAATGATATATGAACCCAGCCCTTTGGCTTGACAAGCTCCACTGCTTTTATCTCCTGAACAATTGTGAGGATAAATCAAATTAGAATTTATGCATTTGACCTGTGGCAGAGATTATCCCACCGCAATCGGACTGGGATAGTATTGCAAAAAACATGAAAACTTTCCAACTTTAATGGAGCTTATGCTCTATTACAACTATCTCCTGTCTAGTGTAAAATAAAATGTTACCTTCAAGTTCTGAAAACCATCTCAGCTCGAATTGAGATCTTACTAGGTGTGTAGCTCTCGTCAAGCTTGAAATCTACATACAGAATGACTAATTGAAGTTTAACTTTTTTTTGGAACTGTATTTCACTAGATGAGGCTGTGCACCATCTGACCTAGAAAATCCATTGATAAAATGGTAGAAATCAGAAAGATAAAACACATTAGAAAGTACATTTACAAACCAACCACAACCAGAAAATTTTACACAAAATTTCAGTTGCCAGATCAATATTATATATTTCATGAAACTCTTAATAATTTAAGAAACAATTAAAAAACCACAGTTTCTTAGTATTGAGCTCTGCAATACAATTGAAAAGGAAAGGAGAATTAACTGCCAGAAGGTCTCGAGATTGTCTTCACGGAGGAAAGCGATGTCGTTTCCTTGTTTGCAAGAACTGACGCTCTAGGCAGCCTTTTTCGCCGCCATTTCTCGAAGGTCGCCGTCCACCACTAGTTGCTGGTTCCCGCCTGTAAGTTTCCCTTCCTCCTCCCCCTCCGATGAATCTGCCATATCCACCTCAACAATTAAATTGTCTGCAGTGATATGCCCTACTCAGCCCTTAATTATATATACTCCCTCTGTCCCAAGGAAATATCAATATTTTATTTTTGCACGTAAATTAAGGAGTATTATTATTTTATGTAAAGTAGATAGGTGTATTAGAGAGATGTGATGGGTAGTGATGGACCATTGGTGGGCTGTTTGCCTATTTTTAGCACTCACGAGCAAGAATACTCGATCGTTGTAGTATTATATCCCAAGAAAAATTATCAATCCAATAAGGAGTTATATTCGTACTAGGAAAATACGTGAGCTCATGTTCATTATTGTTTTTGTAAAGATGATCGGGGGTTTTGAGATTGATTAACAACTAAAACAAGTAACAAGTAAATAACAATATCAAATAAGTAGAATGACAAGAATAGAAAATGGGTGCTTAAGTTCAAGTATGGAAAAACATAGGATTAGAAACATCCAAGCACACTCAATTCATATTGTCATGCAAACGGAATTCAACTCAATTGATGTAGACTAAGGGTGATCACGATTGTATCCTAAGCTCCCTTTCGGGTTACAAAGGTTGTTGATCCATTTTGGACTCCCAAAAGCACTTAAGATCAAAGCCCAACATTAACCCCTTCCATCTAGGTACTAGTTAGACTAAACTCTCCCTTTTTGTGTACTAAGGCCAACGAATGGATTGGTTCCCCTCATTGAATTCAAATATCCTTTCGGTCAAACCCAAACTCAATGTCTATTCATGCCTTCCTAATACTATAGAGGGTCGTTTCCGTCTCACTCCAAGCAATACATACATGAAGATCATGATAGCATTTAATTACCACAAATAATCCATTGATCAACAATCCATTAAACCAATAAACATTCATGAATAACAAACCATGCCATCACAACATCAAGACAATTAAACTCCATGAATAGAAATCAACATCAATTAAATCAAAATCCAATTTAATCCACATGATAATATAAATCTAATATGCTCTTCATGTTCCTAATCCCACTAGAGGGATTAGCCTATCATAGTAAAAGTAACAAAACAATTAAATGATTCATTACAATTACCCATAGTCTAAGATCTAAAGAAATACAAAATGAATGGATTCTTCCCTATCAATTTCTTGAAGAGAATCTTCTATTCTTCTTGATCTCCACCTCTAGCTCTTGATTCCTTGAGATCTCTCACACCCAATGGAAGGGATGAAGTTTTGATGGAGAATTAATGGAGATGATGAAGATGGATCAAAATGGATGAAGGTGGATGAAGATGATGGTGGGAAATGGAAGAAATGGTGTGTGAGGTGTGTGTAGATGATAGGATTTTCGGATCTCCTGCCAATTGTTGAATAAAGGGGTATTTATACCCCTTTGGAGGCTTCTAGAAGGATCTGGAAATTTCTGCAGGAAAATACCCGGCACGAGTCGTGCTCTGCAACACGGCCACGAGGTGGCCGTGTTGTGTCTTCTGATGCTCCCGCACGACCTCGCGTTACAGGGCCGTGTTACGCAACACGGCTCGTGTGCTGCAACACGAGTCGTGTGTTGTAACACGGGCACAGGTGTGGTCGTGTTGGCTCTTCTGATGTCGCCACACGGCCACCTTCTTACAGGGCCGTGTTGGCGACACGGCTCGTGCTCCCAACTCGACTCGTGCGACTGGACACGACCGGAAGTTGCCCGTGTTGAATGACTAGATGTCGCCACACGGCCAACTCTTACAGGGCCGTGTTGGCTACACGGCCCGTGTTGGTGCTGACTCCTGCATTTTCTTCACTATTTTGGCTCGTTCTCCCTCGTTTCAACTCCGAATTGAGATCCGCTTTTTCCTACATCTTCCTTATCATGTTTAGCATCCAATAAAAAGTGAAAATCTTACGTTTAAGCTCATTCACACACATTTCAATAAAAATACAAAACACAACCAAATAACATATAAAATACGGATAAAATAATACGAAAATACATATAAAAAGACACTAAAATCTGGGTGAAAATAGCTCTAATTAACCCCCCAAACTTAAGGTGTTGCTCGTCCCCGAGCAACGAAAATGACAAATCAAAAGGAGAAATTTTCACCTAGAAAAAGCTAAACGAATATAAGCAATAACACATCGTTAGCAATAATAACAACAAACTATGCTAAGTCATCCTACAACATTAAAATCATGACATGAGAAATTAACAAGTTCAATCAAAAGAGAATAAAGTGTAATATAGTTCCTTTTAAGTCCAAGCCTTTCAATGGATATTAATGTCTCTCAACACTCTTTTGAAATAGGGTAAATCACACTCATTAATCGATTGGCTCGACTCACTATAAGCTTGCTCGTGGACTATATTCACAAACCACCAAAGTTTCAATCAATGATCAAAAAGGTCTTTAATTAGCATGTAATGATAGGCTCTTTGGTATGGTAGGGAAGATATGGATAATAGTGACTCAACAAGTGTAAGTAATCAAAGAGATGACCAATTTCCTCAACTTCTCCACTTTTCTTTCTTCCTTTCTTATCTTTACAATCTAAAGCACTATTCATTTACTTTCCTTGGATCGAGCTTCTTTTGATGCATGCTTCCTATCTTTGAATTTTGTTTACTTGAGCATTTTGATGTTGTTTTACTCTTTTCTTACTTTGAGGTTGCATGTGCATTCTTGTTTTGCTCTTTTCATCATTTTTCTTGCTTGTTTACCATGTCCTTTTTCTTCTTTTGCTAATCAATCAATCCTTTCTAGCTACCATCTCCTCAATCACCCACACAAAGGTATATAAGCTTGAATGGGTAATTAAGGCTTGAAATGTGCTAAATTCACAAGAAATAGGCTTATAGGCTCAAAGTGGTTAACTAAGGATGATGTTCATGGTAGGGAACATATATGGCAATGACTATAATAACAAGGATGGCCTTAGATCATTTCACCAATCTCCACTAATCGGGCTCGTTCCTATAGTCCTTGAGCAAGTTCTAACTTATCAAACACAACCGATCCACTCATGAAGAAATACCATGTATGCATGGTTGAAGCTCAAATGCTCACAAGCTTGTGCTCGGACCCTAAGGAACTTATTACACCACATTCATCTCAAAATTGAACAAGTTAAGTAAAACATGTCACAATTTGAAAGTGTAGAGATTCTTAATCATAATTTGTCATCACTTATCACCACAACATATCATCACTCACATTCAAAAATGACTCACGACATCCCAAAACAAACCACCAAACATCCCAAGACAAGAATGAAGATACACAAAACATACAAATAAGGACTCAACAAACAAGACACAACAAAAATACAAAACATGCAAAAACACAAAATACCATCATCCATAAGAAACTTAAGCACACATTCATCCCAACCTTTATTGAAAAGGAAATCCTAATTTACGAAAGTAAACCTCCCACAAACATAACAAATGAAGTATCATGCTAGTCACAACAATCAAAATCAATTCATTTCAAGTAATAAAATGATAAGGTGTAGAGTACTCCCTCAATAGGCATTTGGTAAGGAAAGCGTTAGCTCCAAGCTCCATCTTGCTTCCAATACCTCTCATTCATGCTCAAGCACTCAACAAACACCATTATTTCAACAATTTCATTATAAATATGGACTATCATACACTTCAACACCACCAATCATGCCAAAATCAAACCAATACTCATGAGAGAAAAATTTTAAAATTTACCCAAATTTTACAAGAATCATACATCATACTCAAGTGGTGAGTCACACCACACTCTCTCCCCCCAAACTTAAATCGAAACAAGAGTTGAGACTTAAGTTTGCAAAAAATGGTGAGACTTACCCTTGTAGTTTCCATTGATGATCTTCTTGTTGAGAAGTAACCGCATCCATACGACTCAAGCTAAATCCACCACGCACTAGCACCCCCCAAACTTAACTCGAGACAAGAGTCACGAATTAAGTTTGCAACAAATGGTGGAACATGTCAACTTGAATCCATGAAGCATATCTCTTTTCTTCAATATGCATTTTTCTCCATGAGCACAATCAACCTACAAGTCCAAAATACAAAACAACAAAACCACAACATTTATTGAAAGCACTAAAATAAAGCAATAAAGATAGTGATGGGGTGCCTCCCATCGAGCGCTAAGTTTAACGTCTTCAAGCTAGACGGAAAATTTCAAACTCATCGGAATGACCATGGATAACGGTCGTCCTTGCCACCATACTTTAATCTTTGCGCTTCTTCATCTATTAAGTACTTATGGCAAGCAATGGCCTCGTTGGCACTCTTAAGATTGAGCTTGAAATTGCCAACTATCCTTGCATGACATTCCATTGTCCTCTCCATTCTAGCAAACCACTTATTCCTCCTTTCAATGAATATCCCCAAAGTTTCTTCCAACTCTCTTTTGTCCCTAAGAATTTGTGAGGTATCAAGAGGTAAGACAAAGTCAATAGAAACAATGTCAAGAAAATCATTGCAACTTAAAGAGTTTAAGGATTTAGGAATGCTCATTTCACTCTTCAAGTCTTCTTCATTTGCTTCCATAACTTGCTCTTCTTCTTCTATTTCATTGGCCTCAACGGGCTCTTCAATCTTCTCACTTGATTCCTTTACCACCAAGTTCTCTTCTTCCTCCAACCCTTCGTCAACCTTACTTTCCTCTTCCCTTTTATCCTCCATATAATCTCCCTCTTCAATTTGTTGCGAATTGTTCAAAGAACTTACAAGTTGGCTCATTTGATACTCAAGGGAGTCCATCCAATCATCCATCTTCTTCTCACTTTCATCGATTCTAGCTTCAAACTCGGAATCTTTCCTTTCCATGTAAGCCCTTGTATCTTTCATGAATGCTAACAATGTATCCTCAAAGGTCGACTTCTCTTCTTCATTAGATGGCTTGGCACTTGGATCAAAACATTGATATCCTCCTTGGCAATTCTCTTGACTTGGTGGATAATTCCCTTGAAAACTTCCTTCATAGGTATTTTGAAAATTCTCTTGGAAATTACCCACTCCTATGAAAGGATAATCTTCTTCTTGAGGATTGATAGGACTCGATTGAGAAATTTGGCCTTCACTTCCTTGAGAACATCTTCTAAATAATTCGAGTAAGGCATAATTTTGGAATGGAGAAGAAACTTTGAAATTCGGAGTGGAATAAGTGTATCCTTGTTGTGGTTGGAATGTGTTTCCATTGTAAGCTTGTGGCCATTCATCATATCCACCATGATTGTAGTATTGAGAGTGAACTTGACTCATTTGGCAATCATATCCATAGTAACTCTCATTTATGTAGCATTTTTGTTGCGGAGGAGGAACTCTTGCATATTGATTTCCATAATAACCACTTGTTCCATCCATCCATCTAATGCTTTTCTCCACAAAGTTTACTACAATTTTCCTTCAACTTTCTATTTTTGGGCTTTGTTCTTCCTCCCCTTCTTTCAAGGTAAGAGTACCTATCAAAAAGAATAAGTAAGAACAAAATTTTTCAAAGCAAATATAAGAAATAAAACAAGATAAAAAATATCCTTATCAAGAATAACTAAAACAATAACACAGTACTCGACTAGTCCGTCAAACTCCCCTTTGGCAACGGCGCCATTTTCTTGTTTGCCTATTTTTAGCACTCACGAGCAAGAATACTCGATCGTTGTAGTATTATATCCCAAGAAAAATTATCAATCCAATAAGGAGTTATATTCGTACTAGGAAAATACGTGAGCTCATGTTCATTATTGTTTTTGTAAAGATGATCGGGGGTTTTGAGATTGATTAACAACTAAAACAAGTAACAAGTAAATAACAATATCAAATAAGTAGAATGACAAGAATAGAAAATGAGTGCTTAAGTTCAAGTATGGAAAAACATGGGATTAGAAACATCCAAGCACACTCAATTCATATTATCATGCAAACGGAATTCAACTCAATTGATGTAGACTAAGGGTGATCACGATTGTATCCTAAGCTCCCTTTCGGGTTACAAAGGTTGTTGATCCATTTTGGACTCCCAAAAGCACTTAAGATCAAAGCCCAACATTAACCCCTTCCATCTAGGTACTAGTTAGACTAAACTCTCCCTTTTTGTGTACTAAGGCCAACGAATGGATTGGTTCCCCTCATTGAATTCAAATATCCTTTCGGTCAAACCCAAACTCAATGTCTATTCATGCCTTCCTAATACTATAGAGGGTCGTTTCCGTCTCACTCCAAGCAATACATACATGAAGATCATGATAGCATTTAATTACCACAAATAATCCATTGATCAACAATCCATTAAACCAATAAACATTCATGAATAACAAACCATGCCATCACAACATCAAGACAATTAAACTCCATGAATAGAAATCAACATCAATTAAATCAAAATCCAATTTAATCCACATGATAATATAAATCTAATATGCTCTTCATGTTCCTAATCCCACTAGAGGGATTAGCCTATCATAGTAAAAGTAACAAAACAATTAAATGATTCATTACAATTACCCATAGTCTAAGATCTAAAGAAATACAAAATGAATGGATTCTTCCCTATCAATTTCTTGAAGAGAATCTTCTATTCTTCTTGATCTCCACCTCTAGCTCTTGATTCCTTGAGATCTCTCACACCCAATGGAAGGGATGAAGTTTTGATGGAGAATTAATGGAGATGATGAAGATGGATCAAAATGGATGAAGGTGGATGAAGATGATGGTGGGAAATGGAAGAAATGGTGTGTGAGGTGTGTGTAGATGATAGGATTTTCGGATCTCCTGCCAATTGTTGAATAAAGGGGTATTTATTCCCCTTTGGAGGCTTCTAGAAGGATCTGGAAATTTCTGCAGGAAAATACCCGGCACGAGTCGTGCTCTGCAACACGGCCACGAGGTGGCCGTGTTGTGTCTTCTGATGCTCCCGCACGGCCTCGCCTTACAGGGCCGTGTTACGCAACACGGCTCGTGTGCTGCAACACGAGTCGTGTGTTGTAACACGGGCACAGGTGTGGTCGTGTTGGCTCTTCTGATGTCGCCACACGGCCACCTTCTTACAGGGCCGTGTTGGCGACACGGCTCGTGCTCCCGACTCGACTCGTGCGACTGGACACGACCGGAAGTTGCCCGTGTTGAATGACTAGATGTCGCCACACGGCCAACTCTTACAGGGCCGTGTTGGCTACACGGCCCGTGTTGGTGCTGGCTCCTGCATTTCTTCACTATTTTGGCTCGTTCTCCCTCGTTTCAACTCCGAATTGAGATCCGCTTTTTCCTACATCTTCCTTATCATGTTTAGCATCCAATAAAAAGTGAAAATCTTACGTTTAAGCTCATTCACACACATTTCAATAAAAATACAAAACACAACCAAATAACATATAAAATACGGATAAAATAATACGAAAATACATATAAAAAGACACTAAAATCTGGGTGAAAATAGCTCTAATCATGGGCCCTTTTTACTAAAAGAGGGAAATGATGCAACTTGGATGGGACGTCCAATATAATAAAATGGTGCTATTTGGGTGAGACTGAGGGAGTACTTATAATTAATCAGGGAGATCAGGTTCCTTGTGTTTGATTGAAAAGAGGATGGAAATCATTACTCATTAGGCTTTTAGTTCAAGTGAAATTACAGGATAATCTGAAGAGTCAGACAGAGACAATCCAAGAAGTTCAGTTTACTCACAGAGTGCTAGTATTTAATTGACTCCTGAAGTTATAAAAGATATATAACAGAATCCCAATAAATACAGACTATAGCAATAACTAATTCTTAACAAATTCAGTATTAAATTGAATATATACCGCTCAACAAGAGGTTAAATATTTTCTATTAACCAAACTAAAAAATTGGCCATAAATCACAACAGCTGCTCCCAGATTTTTCTTTATAATCCCTTTTATTGAGGGAAAAAAATTAGAGGATTTATTTTGTAAACTCAGCAACTATTCCAAAACTAATAATTTTCTTCTGTGAGTAGTGAGAATGTAGCACATGACACTAAAGTGACACAGTTTCCATACGCATCTCATACCAGCTTACCAATACAGTACTTCTCAATCAACTTATCAGTGCTTCAGCTAAAAACAAATAGATGTCATTATCAACATTACTAAACGGAGCCTTCATGCTTAGAGTTAATCACAGTATCTGAAAGAAATCCCCAAACACACCATGTACGGAGATGATTAGCTGAATTGTAACAAGCCCAATAATTTCGCGGATAAAACCAACAAAAAATAGAATTTGAAAAAGAAATCGAAAAAAGAAAGTGGCATAATAGACACACATACAAGCCCACCACTACCAACACCAATCAGAAACCCTAAAAACGACAGCCTTTATGACAGAGAATTACAAGTAATGCAGTGTGATCTCGTTTCATAAATAAATGATAACCCATAATCACAGAAAGCACAAGAACACCACATAAATGCAAAAATAAAAATCGGTTCATGGGAGAAGCATGAGAATCTAAATCGAACGCCTCAGTTAGATGCAACGCTAAACATGGGAGAGGATCAAAGGAATACAGAGTAGAGAAAATACTGAATGCGTGTATACATACGTAGATGTATACGTATAAATACATACCTATTTTGAATTTTTATTTATGCTCGATTTTTTTTAAATTAGCAGTCTTTTAACCGCGGACTTCTATTTCTTGTGTCTGTTTTCTGCAGCACCAATGTTATGTTAATTTGAAATTTTATTGACGAGAAACCCTATGTATAGACGCCATAGTTTTTATTCTTCAGCGGGGTAGGAAAGGAAAAAAAATCCAACAGAACTGTTAATTATTAGTTAAATCTTGTTTGATTTTTATATTGAAAATCCTTTGGATAAAATAATACAAACAGATATATATATATATATATATATATATATATATTTTTTTTTTTTTTTTTTTTTTTTTGAATCATTTGAAATTCACTGTAAATCATACAGTCCACAAGACATTTTTATTTATGAATTGGAAAAATAATAATACTTTAAAATTTGAGTTAGTCTCTTGTGAGACATATTATTATAGAGACAGGTTAACCCATTTTAATTTATATAAATTAATAATATATTAAATATTATTATTAGAAATAGTTAACCCGTTATCCTTGTTATCCTAATTAGTTCCTAAATTAGTGGGAATATTTATTAGTGTTTTCTGCACCCACCGGTCGTTCTTTCCCGCAGGCTTGTCATCTTAATTTATTTTCAGCCGACGACTGAAACCTAGAGTCGGTCATCATCCCTATCTCCGGCAAGTCATCTTCGGTGAAATCAATGAATACTGTTCCATATTATGATATCGATGAAAATGTCTTTGAAGGTGTGTGAATGCTTTCATTATTTTAGAATGTCACGACAGTGTGTAAGTTTGTTTAGGATCATTTTATTTGCTTGTCATTGTATGTGTATGTTAGTTATACATCGTGAATTCTATAGTATTTATGTAGTTGTTTAAGTGTGTCATGTTCATATTTTAGTGTATTTCGTAGATTGTGTTTTTTTATCATACTCCCCAATCTATAAAAATTTAAATGAAGCAACAACCATAGAATAAACTTATGATCAGCAGAATCCAACAGCAATAATCCATGCAACCAATAATGATTCATTTGTGACAGAAACAAATTCATTTGAAATTGTAAAATCCCATTGTATCTCACGTGTATCAGTCATTTTACCCTCACTTTCTGGGCTATTTCTTTTGGATGGGCAACCGAAATTCGTAGTTGATTTACAGAAAATGTTAATTAGTGATTGTTATTTGTCAAGAATTTCCCTGTTTAAATGCATGCCTATGAGATGCTTCATCAAATATACAAGTGCGAATTTATTTTAATGTACTGGATTTGTAATTCTTGAGAGAACAGTTAAATTTGATTGTTTATATGACTAGAAAAAATGGCAGGCGATTTAGAGGAAATGATAATTAGTAATTGTTATGATTTGTGAAGAATTTGCCTATTTGAACTCATGCTTACGAGATGCCTGATGAAATGTCTTAGTGTGAAATTGGTTTAATGAACTGTCTAAGTGTGAATTTATTTTAATATACTGAATTCCTAATTCCTGAGAGAACATGCAAGGGTTCTTTACATATTCTGAATAAGTGCAAATGGAAAAATAATTTTTAACTCTCGCTATTCTCTTACATTACACTTCAAATCATAGAACGAAATTAAGAAAGGAAAAAAAGAAGATGATGAAAAAAGAAACACAAAGGAATAATGAAGAGTGAGCACACCTATGGAGTTTGTCTTAATTCTCTTGTATTTTGACGGTAAAAATTTTATTTTATCTTTTAAATTCTATTCTGCTACATGGATATTGAGCGTTTTTAAGACAACAATAGGAACACCAAACCACCTATTGGACTGTGTGTATCACTTGCTTGAGAGAGAGAAAGATGGGGAGGAAGAGAATATGTAAAGTACAGTAGTTAGCAGCAGTACATTAGTAAGTGGGAGAGTGAGATAAAAATGAGTTGGTGAATGTTTTTAAGACAACAAAAGCAATTGATAATTTGATAGTATAAATAAGAAACTATATAAAATAATTGTATGAAAATAGAAAAGAATAGAGAGAGAAGCAGTTGGTGATTTAGTAGAGAATATAGACATGGTGAAGAGATCTCTAGGTCGCTCATTTACTCAACATTCTCCACCCTAAGTAGGCTTGTTTACCATCTTCTTTCGATGCATAATATTTTCTCTTTGTTTTGCATGGTTCTCCTCTGTGTAGGTAAGCTATTTGACTTTGACATACTATAATTCTCTATTGCTTGATAAGCATTCTATTCATATGAAACTCTAAATGTTGCCTCTGCGTTGTTCACTGACTGTTAAACTACACCTACTGTCTTCGACTCTAGCAACCCTTCAATCAGTGAGGTTCTCTTTCGATTTACACAACAATTATTATTTCATTTCACTTTTCTCTGATCTATTCTTACATAACTCATGACTGAAGTTCTAATTTTTAATTTCTCCCTCTGCCTGCCTCTCCACGTACCATGCTCCTACATTTTCATGTGCTTTGCCCCCTGTTCTTCAACATATGTGAGCATTCTCTCCCTTGTTTAACTGACTTATTTATTTTAATTTATCTTACATATGATGATCACCTTGTTTTGGGTGTAACAAAGTTTGGACATATTATGATAATGTTAACATTTGTACAATAATTATATTATTATTGGTGGGTAGATTGACTAGATTTAGGCAGGATTGAACTCCAATCTTTCCTTTTCCTTTCATATATTGTGGTCAACTGGAGTATTTAGAAGTGTTATATTCATTTTAGACATCTTTTATTGTTATACTTTCCTGAAATGCATATGCTTAATACTTGTTGATCTATTTTGCATTTAGATCAATAAATATATCTTATAGTTGGTCTGCTCAAATATGCGATGTTACCTTATATTATAAGTGGAGTATTTAGAAATATTATATGCATTTTAAACATCTTTTGTTGTTATATTTTTCTGAACTGCGATGCTTAATACTTGTTGATCTATCTTGCATTTATATCACAAAATATATCTTATAGTTGGGTTGCTCAAATATGAGATGATGCCTTACATTATATTTCATCTTCGACATATTAATCCTTTTTTTCATTATCTATTTTCTCATTGCTTTTATTTGTTCAATTTGAAAGTTTCATGTTCTTTTAATGGATGTTATTATGGATTGAGTTTGAAAGTTTCTAACAAGCTGCTTAAACTCATCCTCATGTGTAAAGTTAGTTTGAAAATTTATAGTTATTTTGTAGACTCGGTGAAGGATCTTTATTTGATCCCAATTATGTCAACTAATAATAGGTGCTATCTTTCTTAAAATAAATAATAATGAGCTTATTTTTTCATTATTCTTAGTTCTCACAATAGATGGTACGAATACTCTATTTGTCTAATGTCTCCGACTGGCGTCTATTGCCAGAAAATTAAAAAATTACAAATTAAGTAATAAGTTGTTATGTGTGGCTTAAGGTTGATGGTGTAATTTTTATTTTGATGATGATATCAGTGGCTAAGGTGTTTTATGAAATATTCATTGTCTTATTTATCTTGATAATGATATATGTATATTTTGAAAAATTAAGTTCCTAATTCGCTAAGGAGTTGAAGTTGCATCAACGAGCTCTTTGTAGTCATCCACTGGACCACCACTAATAAAATTACTCACTACACATTAAATAATAAAATTTTTTAATCCATATGAAAAAAGTAAAAACTAACTATTAGGTGGGATTAACAAAATTAAAATATGGGGCTTACATCCCCACTAATAAAATTACTGACTACACATTAAATATGATTGTACTATTTCTTTAGATGTGGCTTGATTCATTGCAAGTGCAAAGTACTGCGTTTATATCAAGTTATGGAATGTTTAATCATGATGTAATGAAAAATAGGTCATTTATGAATGAATACAAAGTAAATGTCAACAAGTCAGACTGACAGTTCTTCCAATTCTGACAAGCGTTATTTTTTTTTCTTTTTTTTTTCTTTAGAATTTATTTGTTTTATCCCTAAAGTTTGGTTCGTCTTGGATATTTATTTAGGTTGCCCTTTCCTTTGTAGACGGCTGCCCAGTTGATGGGAAGGGCATTGGAAGGGAAATCCTTGATCAAGTGTGTAAGACATGAAGATGAATTGGTTGGTAAAGACTTTTCATATGATGGAGAGTTGGGCCTGTGTCATGACAGTTGTGTTTAATTGATCCGCCTCCATACTTCTTTTGTTTCTTTACAATAAATGTTGTTTCTCTCAGGTTCCAAACGACATCTAATGCACACATACCAATCTAACACATACAAAGTTGAGATAAGCGCTACATAAATGCTTTTTCGATCTTTCAAAAATTAGAATGCTAAGAGTCAATTGAAAGATTGTATTGTCTCTGTTAAAGAAAACTTCACTGAAGTTGAAGGGCGTGTGCTGCCAACCCCAAATGTAGGTATTAAATGTCTAAGCTCATTTATTTTCATAGATTTGGTTCTTAATGGGAAAGATTATTTTGTTGTAATGGGGCTGGTGCTTTAAAAAGAAGTTTTTTGTGCTAACCCCATATCATTGAAGTGATTTGTGACGCTCATTACTGATTGGTCGTTATAGTTGGGATGATCAATTAAAGAATTTATCGAATCACAGGGAGGAAGGTACTAGAGTTTAAACGATCTCAAGTTTATCGTGATTTTATAAGGACGATCGAAAAGGAGGATAGATAAGCATGCAAATAAATGCAATGCAAGAAATAAAAGATAAAAGGAATGCAAAGATAAATGGGGTTCCAAATGATGCAAGGATGAGATTAACAACAATCATGGTATAGATAACAAAGTAACCATGCAATTGATTATAATCTATCATGGACATAGCATATGAGTGATCACTAATTCCACCTAAACTCTCTACCAAGATGGATAGGATGTAGGCCCTCAATAAGGCTCGCAAAAGCACAAAGGATCGAGACCATAGCGAACACCTCCCTATAGGTACTAATTACTCTACGAGTTTCCTAATTAGGTACTAAATCATAGGCAATATTCTCTTTTAAGGTACTATGAATTCACTAATGGCTTGGGTCTCCTTATCTAATCAACTAATCTCTCGATTAAGCTAATCAAATGTTCTATCAAGGGTTCCAAATCTAGAAGGATATACCTATCTCATTCTAAATTAATGCACATGAAGTGTATGATGAAATGATTCAATGAACTATCCTAAACATACAATTGATCTACCAATCTAATCACATGCCCATGACAATTAATCACACAAATCAATCATACACATCAAGCAATTAACAATCAATGATAGAAATAACACAAAGCTCATTCAAGATTAAAATCAATTTGCATAAAAACTAAATTATCCAACACCAATCATGGAGCTAATCTCACAAAGGAGATTAGTCTATCATAGTCATAGAGAAAACAATGTAGACCACTGTATCTACAAATCCCATGACAAAACTATAAAGAAATTTACAAAAATTAGAATTAGATTCCCCCTTTGAAGTCCTTCAATGGAGTTTCTTCTTCTTGTAATCTTCACTCCCCCTTAGTTCCTTGATCACTTGGATGGTGGATTTGATGGAGGGGATCAAGTGTAGATGGATGGATGAAGAATGGATGGAGAAGATGGTGAAAAATAAAGAAAAATGTGTGTGATGTGTGTGTGGAAGGAGAAACCCTCAAAATCTGCTGCAAATGGTGTAATTAATACCCCCTTGAAAAATCTGGAAATCGCACTTGAGTTTTGCCACTATTGCAAGAAAACATGGTCGTGTTTTCTTGCATCTGCCCATATTTTTATGTAAATTGCGATTTTTCAGCGCGGAACATAATTTTTCACCCAAGTGCAAGAAAACACGGGCGTGTTTTTCTACACTTGCCCGTATTTTCTTACAAAATTTCAGCTCTCTGTATATTTCTTCACCCTGCAAGAAAACACGGTCATGACTTAAAAAAACGACCGTGTTTTTATGTCATTTTGCCAATTTTTGATTTTTTCACCGTTTCAACTAACGTCTCTATTTTTGCTCTGTTTTTACCTATTTTTCATACGTTTAAGCTCATTCTCACACATTTTCATAAAAACACAAAACGCAATCAAATAGCACATGAAATACAGATAAAATACTATGAAAATACACATAAAAGACACTAAAATCTAGGTGAAAATATCACTCATCACACCCCAAACTTAAAGTGTTGTTCGTCCCCTAACAACGAAAATGATAAACCAAGAAGAGTGATTTTCACCTAGGAAAAGACTAAATGAACATAAGTAATAACACATCAATAACAATAAGAATCACAAATTATGCTAAATCATCCTACAACGTTAAACTCATAACATGCAAAATTAACAAGTTCAATTAAAAGAGAATAAAGAATAATATAGTCTCTTTTTAGTCCAAGCCTCACATAGGTTATCAATTTCACTCAACACTCTTTAAGGTAAGGTAAATCAACACTCATTAATTAATTAGCTCGACTCGCTATAAGTTTGCTCGTGGACTACATTCACAAATCATCAAAGCGTCAATCAATGATCAAAAAGGTCTTTCATCAAGGATGTAATGATAGGATCTTTGGTAGAGTAGGAAGAATATGGGTAATAGTGACTAATCAAGTGTAAGTAATCGAAAAGATGGTCAATTTCCTCCATTCCTTAACTTTTCTTTCTTCCTTTCTATCTTTGTTGGTCACAAGCACTATTTATCATCTTTATCCTTTGGATTGAGCTTCTTATGATGCATGCTTCCTTTCTTTGAACTTCTATTTTCTTGAGCATCTTGTTGTTGCTTTGCTCCTTCTCTTGTTTTAAGATTGCATGTTCATTATTGTTTTTGCTCTTTTCATCATTTTTCTTACTTGTTTACCATTTTCTTTCTTCGTTTTGCTTTCTCATCAAACATTTTCTAAACCACATCTCCTCAATCACTCACACAAAAGGGTAAATATATGTAAGGTTTAAGTGAGTAATCATAGCTTGTAATGTGCTAAATTCACGAGAAATAGGCTTATAGGCTCAAAGTGGTTGACTAGGGATGATGTTCATGGTATGAAAATATATGGCAATAACTATAAATAACAAGGATGACCTTAGATCATGTCATTAATCTTCACTAATCGGGCTCGTTCCTATAGTCCTTGAGTAAGTTCTAGCTTATCAAACACAACCAATCCACTCATAAAGAATAACCATGTATACACGGTTGAGGCTCAAATGCTCACAAGCTTATGTATTGGACCTTAATGAACTTATTACCCCACATTCATCTCAAAATTGAACAAGTTAAATAAAGCATGTCACAATTTGAAAGTGTAGAGATTCTTAATCATAACTTGTCATCACTTACTACCACAACATATCATCACTCACATTCAAAAATGACTCACGACATCCCAAAAATAATCCAACAAAACAATCCCTAAATAAGAATAAAAATACACACAAAATATAAATAAAAAGACTCACCAAACAAGAAACAATCTCAAAAACACATAGCATGCAAAAATAAAAATCATCACCATAAAACAATAAGGCACACATTCATATCATCCATAATCAAATAAGCTCACAAACATCCCATCCTTGATTGAAAAAGAAATCCTAGATTACTAAAGTAAACCTCCCACAAACATAACACATGAAGTAGCATGTTAATCCAACACAATCCAAATCAATATCAATTCATGTCAAGCAAATAGAAGTGATGAGATGTAGAGTGAACTCCCTTATAAAAGCATTTGATAGTAGAAATGGTTGGCACGAGCTTCCGGATTGCATCTACAATGAATCTCGACTTGATATTCGGGCTCAATTCGTGCTTCCACTACACTTCATTTAAGCTCAAAAACTCATTCAAAACCATTAGCTCAACAATTACAATAAGAATATAGATCATCATGCACTTCAACACAACCAATTGGACCAAAATCCAACCAATACTCATGAGAAAAATTTTAAAATTAACCCAAAAATACGAAAAGTATATGCTTTCAAAACAAAGTATGTCACACCATGCCATATCCCCCCCAAACTTAAATTGAAACAAGAGTTTCGAGTTAAGTTTGTAAAAAGTAGTATGACGTACTTACACACTTCAAATCAAGCACTTCTCATATCTTCAAATCTCATTCTTCTCACGAGCACAATCAACCTACATACCAAAATTATAAAATAAGATCAAATCCACAATCCTTATTGAAAACACTAAATAAAGCAAACAAAGATAATGATGTGTTGCCTCCCATCTAGCGCTAAGTTTAACGTCTTCAAGTCGGACGATAGTCTTTAGCTCATGGTGGTCTTGAATAGTCCTTAGGCACTGTCATAGGTTTTTTCTTGAAGTAGTGCCTTGTGCTCTCTCGTTCAACTACAAGAACGTTTCCTTTTTTTGTTAAATAACTCAAGTAATTATTCTCCGAAGGCGTTCTTCACAAGGAATGACCCTTTCCACTTGTTCCACTTTTTTCATGGGGCTTTATATGCATTTTGAACTTCAACTATATTCCCCGGTAAGAATTCGGGCATTGACAAGTGTTGATGCCCTCTTGCAACATTTTTCCTACAATCACCAAACAAATTTTTATCAATAAAATCATGAAAGTTCTTAAGAGAATTTGAAATTTCAATAGAATGAGAAGGTTCAGGCTTGTGGGGAGTATAATCCATGATCTTAGTTTCCGGAGGTTTCTTTTCTTCCATAAGGACATAAATCTCTTCTTGTTTTTGAAGCTTTACTTTATCAACCATTTCTTCAAGAGACTCGAAAAATCTTTCGAATTCTCCCTTCAACTCTTCTTTCAACTCTTTTTCTTTCACCCACTTAGGAACTCTTTCTCTTCTTTCCTTCATAACCTCATCAACCCCCAAACTAGCCTCTTTTCTATCCCTAACGACCATGCATTCACTATTTGTTCCGGAGGTAGAAGGCTTGTTGTTCTCTTCTTGAAGTCTTTCCACGGTGGACACGATTTGACTTACTTGGTGCTCCAATAAATTCAACTTAGCATTGAATGCTATCATCGTATTTGTCATCATTTCACACAAGTTTCCAATTCTATCAATCCACGCTTGATTAGACTTCCTCCCCTCTTCTAAGCGATCCATAACCATTTCAAACAACTTTTCTCCAAGCATCGCTATGTGGTCATTTTGGGTGGAATATGTGGTGTTGGAGTCTTGAAAATCTCCCCATAGTTGTGGTTGATTTCCTTCTTGATGTCTAGAAAAATTTTCTACAAAAACATCTTCCACACCTTGAGGGTATAATTGTTGACACATTTGAGGAGAAACTCCAAAATCTTCATATCTTTATTGATGGAATTGCATATCTTGTACTCTGAAATCCGGTTGTAAATTAGGCTCACAATTTGGCATTTGAAATCCTTGACGATTTTCTTGTGTGTTCATAGCGGAATGAGCTCTTCTATTCACCAAATCACGAAGAATATCCATAGAGCTCATATTTTTGGGCTTGTTCTCCTTCTTCTTCCTTCTTTAGGTATGCACCTACAAAAGAAAGAAATATTTGAACAAAATTTTCCAAAGCAAATATAAGATGCAAAAATAAGAAAAAAATATCCTTATTAAGACCACTTTAAACAATCATTCGTCAAACTACTAGCAACTTTTACCTCCCCGACAACGATGCCATTTGATTGATCGTTATAGTTGGGATGATCAATTAAAGAATTTATCAAACCACATGGAGGAAGGTACTAGAGTTTAAGCGATCTCAAGTTTATCGTGATTTTATAAGGACGATCGAAACGGAGGATAGATAAGCATCCAAATAAATGCAATGCAAGAAATAAAAGATAAAAGGAATGCAAAGATAAATGAGGTTCCAAATGATGCAAGGATGAGATTAGCAACAATCATGGTATAGATAACAAAGTAACCATGCAATTGATTATAATCTATCATGGACATAGCATAGGAGTGATCACTAATTTCACCTAAACTCTCTACCAAGATGGATAGGATGTAGGCCCTCAATAAGGCTCGCCAAAAGCACAAAGGATCGAGACCATAGAGAACACCTCCCAATAGGTACTAATTACTCTACGAGTTCCCTAATTAGGTACTAAATCATAGGCAATATTCCTTTTTAAGGTACTATGAATTCACTAATGGCTTGGGTCTCCTCATCTAATTAACTAATCTCTCGATTAAGCTAATCAAATGTTCTATCAAGAGTTCCAAATCTAGAAGGATATACCTATTTCATTCTAAATTAATACACATGAAGTGTATGATGAAATGATTCAATGAACTATCCTAAACATACAATTGATCTACCAATCTAATCACATGCCCATGACAATTAATCACACAAATCAATCATACACATCAAGCAATTAACAATCAATAATAGAAATAACACAAATCTCATTCAAGATTAAAATCAATTTGCATAAAAACTAAATTATCCAACACCAATCATGAAGCTAATCTCACAAAGGAGATTAGTCTATCATAGTCATAGAGAAAACAATATAGACCATTGTATCTACAAATCCCATGACAAAACTATAAAGAAGTTCACAAAAATTAAAATTAGATTCCCCCTTTGAAGCCCTTCAATGGAGTTTCTTCTTCTTGTAATCTTCACTCCCCCTTAGTTCCTTGATCACTTGGATGGTGGATTTGATGGAGGGGATCAAGTGTAGATGGATGGATGAATAATGGATGGAGAATATGGTGAAAAATGAAGAAAAATATGTGTGATGTGTGTGTGGAAGGAGAAACCCTCAAAATCTGTTGCAAATGGTGTAATTGGGGGTATTTATACCCCCTTGGAAAATTTAGAAATCGCACTTGAGTTTTGCCACTATTGCAAGAAAACACGATCGTATTTTCTTGCATCTGCCCATATTTTTATGCAAATTGCGATTTTTCAGCCCGGAACGCGATTTTTCACCCAAGTGCAAGAAAATACGGGCGTGTTTTTCTGCACTTGCCCGTGTTTTCTTACAAAATTTCAACTCTCCGTACATTTCTTCACCCTGCAAGAAAACACGGTCATGACATAAAAACACAATCGTGTTTTTATGTCATTTTGCCAATTTTTGATTTTCTTCACCGTTTCAACTCACGTCTCCATTTTTTCTCCGTTTTCACCTATTTTTCATACGTTTAATCTCATTCTCACATATTTCTATAAAAATACAATACACAATCAAATAGCACATGAAATACGAATAAAATACTACAGAAATACACATAAAAGACACTAAAATGTAGGTGAAAATATCACTCATCAATTACATATCTCTAATTCCTGAAAATTATTATATTTGTGTGGCCTCCCTTCCATTTCTTATGTTTGTGCACTCAAGTATTGATTCTAGAAAATAATATAAAAAACCATCGTACACCTCAACTCTCCATCCTCTTGACATAATCCGGGCTAGCACCTCAAGAATTGAGGTGCCACGCACCTAGTATATATATATATATGTGAGTTTTTGTCTTAATTTAATTTTAATAATTTTCCACCCCACAATTTTAAGCTCTTATATTAGAGTATTGTATTTGTAACCATGTTTGTTGTGAAGCACAATTAAACGAAATTTAGTTCTTAAACGAACGAAAGCGATAATATTTAATGACATACCTTCTTAACATCGTTTTTCAATCGCGATTTTACAAAAAGATAATATATATGATGACATAAAATGTAAAACGGGACTAAAGAAATGGAAAGGGTATATGTTTGGAGAAGTTTGGAATCAAAACACATTCCTTTATAGATGTGTATTTAAAAAAAAGAAAAAATCATTTTTTGTCTTTCTAAAATCTATATATAGGTTTTCAAAATCACTCATACTTATAGTTACAATTTACCAATCCCATTGACTATTACTATCTCCGGTCACTCACAAGGTATCCATTTCACTATTCCTGACGTCTTCTTCAAAGGTATCAATTTCTTCTATTTAGTAAATAAAGCACACAATATGACCCACCACTTTCCTCTAATACAACTACCCACTTTACCTATAATAATACTCCTTAATCCACGTACAAAAAGCAAATAAAAACCTTAGAATTGTCCACGTGCAAACATCAAACGGTTAGCTTTCAAGTGGCCGAAGGGAATATATATTTTCAATTAATATTCTCTCACACCAATTAATAATTTTACATTTATTATTACAGATAAAGTTAAAACTACAAAAAAAATTAAACGAACATATACTACTTACTAGTTTTCAAACCCAGATAAATTGAAAACAAAGATAACATTGTTTTTTTTACCAATTTTATTAATTTTTTGTGGGTATTTAAGTATTTTTCCATTATAAATAAAGTGTAAAGTAATGTTATGACTGTTAGGACATAGTGATAAATTTAGATTAAAGTAAAATTTTGAAGTTATTGAAAAAGTGTTGTTTTTTTTTTTTTAGATTTCGTTAAACAAATAAATAAGAAAATATAAATAGTTCTATGAGACCAAGGGAGTACTAAATTTTATGTGTTGATCATTTTTTTCATTTAGGTGCACAAAGGTGTTCAAAAGTATATTATTTTATTTAAAAGAATAATTATTTTAATTAATTAGAGTTTTTTTTTTTAATTGAAATGATGTGTTAAAATGTCATGAGTATTAATGAAGAAAATTATTTTTTAAAAATTAAAAGATCAAATGCATTAGCTTTTATGTTATACGAAGTTTATGAATGTGAAAATTTACATGTTTTATGGTCCGACGTAACAACGTTTGTGAAATTTATATTTGTATTTGAGCATTATTAATTACTTGCATATATTTGAGTGAATGATGCGTTTGAGGGGTTATTTCATAATGAGGTGGATCATGGATGTGAAAAGATAAAGATCATACTACATGCTTGAGGTGCTATTTTGCATTTAAGTAGTAGATTTGAGTAAATCACTATGCATATTTAAACCAAACCACTTCTAATAATGCAAAGCTAACAACTTATCCCCTTTAAAATAGGAATATGATTTACATATTTTAACCCAACAAGTTATCCCATTTTGATATTAAAGTATGATCTACATAAATTTAACCACCTCAAATCAACCAAAATTTTTGACAAATATTATGAAATTTCTTTACTATTACTTTGGGCTTTAGCCATCTATTAGAATTAGAATTCACACACACAGATAGGACTCCTACACTTGCCCATCAGCTAACATCCTAACAATTAATGATAAGGATAAAGCTAGCTCAATTGTATCCTCATATTGTATACTAATATTAACACAGAATGATGTAAAATAGGAGAATATAGATGATTGAATTTATCTTAGGTTATTGTGAAAGGCAAAGAACTTCAGGGATGTAAGTCGGAATATCTCCATATAACTGTAGGATCTGTTAAAAATGTCCAGTAGGTGCAATAAATCAACACTACAAACCCCTACAGTTCATCATCTCATATGCATAGACAATCACAAATAATCATCATGGCAATTTCAGGATGGTTCGAGTCATCAACATTACACAGACAGTGTCGAAAGTAGCATACTTTAATTTCTCGATTCAGCCAAAGATCATCGGATTCATCTCAGAACAGAGTATGTTATGAACTCAGTTGAAGTGAACTGGAATGGTTGACGAGGGATTGGATTCCTGCACAAATTTGACAATAATATCTCATAACATATTTTTAAACAAGTAATTGTGTTCAAAGATAATAAAACAGTGGAACTTTGACTCACGGTCGAGGCCCATAAACTTTGATTTGGCGCACATGTGTATCTCTTCCATTTAGATGATTGACCAAAATAGCAATTTGCAACATGAAAGTGTTCACAAAAGTTTTCTTGAGACACCACCAAGGGTTCTTCTTTAATTTTCATATTGGAGTTTATATTCCTAAGAGCCAATGCACATGCAGGGAATATAAACTGAGACTAGATATCCATGCTTTTAGCATTTAGATGAATCAAGTTAACACAAGCATGAGATTTAGATTTTTCAAGTAATCAACTATATATTTGCCATAAGAACTAATATGGAAATTGGGTGTAGAGTGTCATTATGTGTTTCTATTATCTTGAACTCCAGAATCAAGACAGAGAAACACGTGGTTCTCTTAGTTTAAGAGCATTCTGCAAGCAAAATCATGGGAAAAAAGGGACTATTAAAGTATTATTTATTTTTTAAATAAATGTAAGGGGATACTTAACAAAGAATATTGGGTCAATAATAGGAAATCAAAAACTTAAGAGCTGATCTATTGAATTACGGAGGAATTTGTAGATTCTCATCCCCAAACTGCTAAAATAGTTTAATTTTAAAGTACTAAACAAGTAACTTTAGAAAATCTTTTTTTTTTTCCTTCACGGAAAGCTTATCCCAATATAATTATTGTTCTATGTATTAATCCAATTTCAATAAATAATGAGTTTAAAATAACCCATAATTGAATATAGGTAAATAATTGTGTGAGACCATATCATGGAATAAGTTTACGGATAAGAAATGATAATATTTTCAATAAATGCGATTAGTAATTAATGAAAAGTGATAATGGTTCCGTGATATGATGTTTTATTTTAATTTTTAATTAATTATTACTTTATAGCAAAGATATTATCATTATTTATTAAAAATGTTTAAACTTTTCATTTGTATAACGCGAATTATTATGGAAATTGTGTATTTTAATGTTATGAGTTAATCTCTTGTGAGACGGGTTATTGGTGAGACGGATGTGAGACGGGTCAACCAGTCACTAAAGTATGCTTATTTGTGGTTAAAGTGTGTTTATTTGTGGTTAAAGTATGTCGATAATAAATCAAATTATAACACACTAACATCATACTTTAATACATAATCCAACATACTTTAAAAAACATACATTAACAACCATTAAACATACTTTATTTAAATAATCGACATACTTTAACACGTCTCACAAACCGTCTCATGAAAGTAGCGTCTCACAAGAGACTTTGTCTAATGTTATATTTTCACCCAATATTACTTCATCTATCCCATTACAATTTTAACTAATTCCTCATTTATTTTTTCATTGCACTTTTAATCCTCAAATAAATAGAAAAAGGTTCGAAGACAGATACATCTCCATGCATTATATATTTTCAAACATGTCATTCTCATTTGACATGTACAACTTACTTAATCATTTATTTATTAATTAAAAAACCCACAATATTCTCAAAACTAATAAAGTTAGTTATATAAATATATTGTTCTAAATTTTGTATATATATATATATAGCAATATAGTATAACTTTTTGTACTCTTATGAACGGCTCACGCAATTTTTTTCCTTATAAAAAATGATTCGGTGCACAAATTATAACTTTTTAATGGAGTAATTTGAACTAGGAGACAAAATTTACAAAAATTCTTATGTGACCCAATTTTAAGAGTAATAGTTTACACAAATTTGTGGGATGACCCAATTTTAAGAGTAACTCTTTAAATGCCATTTTAAAAAAATAAAATAAAAAAATCATTAACTTGGTTTCTGATTGGATTAGTAATTTATAAAATGACCCATATATACCGACCTATTTAGATATTTTTTTTGACAATATTACTTGATTTTTTACTCAAATGCTCAATTATAATAATCAAGCTCAATTAAATACAAAAATGTTACTCAATCAAACATAATAGAGTAAAAAATAGGTAAAATTTGAAGAGTTTAACATAAAATTCATCTTCGATAATCTCTTCAAAATAACAAAAAAATTTTACATAATGATTTTGCCTCTTTAAATTTAGAGAGCCAAAACAACTCTTTAAAATTTATTGCATTAACTATTTTATCACTTTCAATACATTCTTTCCTTGAAATGTCCACAAAATATATTATAATTAATTCACATCCAAAGGACCATAATAAAATAAATTAGGATAGAATATAATATAAAAAAAGTAATTAATAAATTTTAGAAAGATTTTATGTGATAGTATCTAAATTTTAGAGACTCCTCTAACACTTTTTTTATATTTCATTTACAAATTTTAGAGACTCCTCTAACACTTTTTTTATATTTCATTTAATTTGTTATCTTTTTCAAATTATAAAATGCTTTTTTGGAGGTGCTTTAATTCGATTTAATATAATTATGTGACTTTATTCTGTGTGACAACATGATACTGTTAGGAAATTTATATTTCCTATATAATTTAATTGTGGGCAATATATTAATACTCAATTATATTAGCTATTCAAATAATATATTGGGCTTAATTAAGTGATTAAAATAAAGTAAGAGCCCATGGACTACACTTATTTGATATGGGCCAATGAGTAGATACACAATATTACGTATCAGGTGATTATGGGTGGCCTGATATAGTTAATATATATAGATACCTAGGTTATGGTCCCCAACACTAAGCCGCACACAGTTCTCTCTTTCCCCATCTGAAGAGATTACGAAGGTCCTTACGGAATCCAGAGGCTTTAGTGAAGGAAGACCTTGAACCTGCTGCTGATCTTCCGTTTAATTCCGCATAAGAAGATCAATGGATCCAGGTATTCCTCTATATAATTATTTTATGGATCTCATTGAATTATGTTAGGGATTAAAGTTATTTGGATTAATTGTTATATTTCCAACAAGTGGTATCAGAGCGAGGTTAATGTTACACTTGGTGTCTTGAGATGGGTCCCCAATTTGTTTTACTTATTCGTTCATAATTTGATTTATGATATGAATGTTATGTGAGTATACTTAATGTGTTCTCTATATAGTTTCTGTTGCTACAGTTCCTAATTTTACTCAACAAATCAATAACATCCCAATGCTTAATGGGACAAACTTCAAGAGCTGGAAAGAAACCCTTGAGATCGTTCTGGGCTGTATGGATTTGGACCTGGCTCTTCGATCTGATCGACCCACTACTACTACTGAAAATCCAAATGAGGCTAAAATTGAGAAGTGGCATCGGTCAGACCGAATGTGCTTGATGATCATGAAGCGCTCCATTCCGGAGGCGTTTCGGGGCTCTATTGCTGAGAGCAAAAATGCCAAATCGTTCTTCGAGGCTGTTGAGCAGTACTTTGCCAAAAATGAAAAGGCGGAGGCAAGTAGTCTTTTGGCAAAACTTGTCTCCATGAGGTATAAAGGCAAAGGGAACATAAGGGAGTACATCATGGAAATGTCTAATCTCACATCAAAGCTTAAGGCACTCAAGTTAGACATTTCTGATGACTTGCTTGTGCACTTGGTTTTGATCTCACTTCCTGCACACTTTGGGCAATTCAAAGTGAGCTATAACACTCAAAAGGACAAATGGTCCCTTAATGAGCTTATATCTTACTGTGTGCAAGAGGAAGAGAGAGTGCAGAGAGATAGAGTTGAAAGTGCTCACTTGGCTATAAATGCTCGAGGCAAGAAAAGAAATCAACCTAATGGTACTGTTGTTGCTGCTGCTTCAAAGCAGAAGAAGCAAAAGGTTGAACCTAAGGATGATAGATGCCACTTCTGCAAGAAGCGGGATCATTTTAAGAAAGATTGCTCCAAGTATGCTGCATGGCGTGCTAAGAAGGGTACACCTCTTACTTTGGTTTGTTCTGAGGTTAATTTATCCTTTGTACCTAAAGATACTTGGTGGGTAGATTCTGGTGCTACTACTCACATAATTGTGTCTTTGCAGGGTTGCCTGCATTACCGGCTGCCAACTGATGCTGAAAGATTCATCTTTGTGGACGATGGCAATAAAGTTGTAGTAGAGGCTATTGGAACCTTTAGATTGCATTTAAAGAGTGGCTGTTATTTAGACTTGTTTGAGACATTTGTTGTGCCGTCTTTTAGACGGAATTTGGTTTCTATTTCTGTTTTGGATAAACTGGGATTTTCCTGGTCTTTTGGAAATAATAAAGTATGTCTCTTTCAAAATTCCAATTTTATTGGCGATGGTCATTTAATTGAAAATCTTTACATGCTTGATCTTATAAATTCCAATAATGTTATTCTGCAAACACATTCAAGAGGTACAAAGAGAAAATTTTCGGAGGATTCTGCCATTTTGTGGCACAAGCGCTTAGGCCATATTTCCAAACAAAGAATTCAAAGGCTTGTGTCTGATGGAATCCTTAATCCCTTAAATCTTGTAGATTTTCAAGTCTGCATTGAATGTATAAAAGGGAAACAAACTAATATGAGGAAATTAGGAGCCGAAAGAGCTAAAGAAGTCTTAGAACTTATTCACACTGATATATGTGGTCCATTCCCTACGGCATCATGGAATGGGCAACGTTACTTTATCACGTTCATAGACGACTATTCTCGTTTTGGCTATCTATATTTGATTCATGAGAAATCTCAATCGTTGGACGTTTTCAAATCTTTCAAAGCTGAAGTAGAATTTCAACTTGGTAAGAAAATTAAGGCTGTCAAATCTGATCGTGGAGGTGAATACTATGGTCGATTTGATGGATCAGGAGAACAACGTCCAGGACCCTTCGCACTTTTCCTCAAAGAATGTGGAATTGTTCCGCAATACACTATGCCAGGTTCTCCTCGCATGAATGGTGTTGCTAAACGTCGGAATCGGACTCTTAAGGATATGGTGAGGAGTATGATAAGTCATTCCTCCTTGCCAGAGTCTCTTTGGGGAGAAGCTTTGAAAACAGCAGTGTACATTCTCAATAGAGTACCAAGTAAAGCAGTTTCGAAAACCCCACATGAACTTTGGAAAGGCAAGAAACCTAGCATTAGGCACTTACACATTTGGGGTTGTCCAGCTGAAGCGCGGCCTTATAAGCCACATGAAGGAAAACTGGAATCAAGAACGGTAAGCTGCTATTTCGTTGGTTACTCTGAGCATTCACGGGGATTTAAATTTTACCATCCCACATCAAGAACCTTTTTCGAGACGGGAAATGCTAAATTTCTTGAGGATATTGAGTTTGGGAGGGAAGAGATTATGAGGAAGGTTGTTTTTGAGGAAGATTCTGGAGTAGATAATGATTTAATTACTTTACCGATCATAGCTCAAGAAACAACTCCAGAGACTCATATGGAAATTACTATTCCAAATCAAGATAACATTGAAATCCTTTCTCCATTAGTTGAAGAACAAACTCAACCACCTCAAGAAGTGCCATTAAGGAGATCCACTAGAGAGAGGAGAAATGCTATTTCAGATGATTATATAGTATTCCTACAAGAACATGAGGATGGCGTTGGTTTGACCGAAGATGACCCTGTCACTTTTAGTCAAGCCAAGCGCAGTTCTAACTCTCAGAGATGGATTGATGCCATGAAAGATGAGATGAAGTCTATGAGTGACAATGACGTTTGGGATCTTGTCAAATTACCTGAAGGTGTGAAACCCATTGGTTGTAAATGGATATTTAAAACCAAAAGGGATTCAAAAGGCAATATCGAAAGATATAAGGCTCGTCTAGTCGCTAAAGGCTTCACTCAAAAGGAAGGCATTGACTACAAAGAGACTTTCTCTCCAGTTTCTTCGAAAGACTCTTTCAGAACTATCATGGCACTTGTAGCTCATTTTGATTTGGAGCTACATCAGATGGATGTAAAGACTGCTTTTCTCAATGGAGACATTGAGGAAACCATTTATATGGCACAACCTGAAAACTTTGTCTTTGGAGATGCAAAGTCTACAGTGTGCAAATTAAAGAAATCCATCTATGGTCTCAAGCAAGCATCCCGTCAATGGTATCACAAGTTTCATCAAATTATTACCTCTTTTGGTTTTGAGGTAAATGTTGTTGATGATTGCGTATATTACAAGTTCAGTGGGAGTAAATATATTTTCTTGGTTTTGTATGTCGATGATATTCTTCTTGCAAGTAATGATATAGGCTTATTACACGAAACTAAGAGATTTCTTGCGAAGAAATTCGAAATGAAAGATCTTGGTGACGCCTATTTTGTATTAGGAATCCAAATACTTAGAGATCGCTCTCGAGGTATCCTTGGATTATCGCAAAAGAGCTATATCGATATGGTTTTAGGAAGATTCGGCATGAAAGGAAGCAAACCATTAGACACCCCTGTGGCCAAGGGAGAAAAATTCAGTCTTAAGCAATGCCCCAGCAATGATCATGAGAAAAATGAGATGCAAAAGATTCCTTATGCATCGGCAGTAGGAAGTCTAATGTACGCTCAAGTTTGCACTCGTCCTGATATAGCATTTATAGTGGGAGTTTTGGGGAGGTATTTAAGCAATCCAGGGGAGCAACACTGGAAAGCGGCTAAACGCGTAATGCGTTACTTGAAGAGAACAATGGATTATATGCTCACTTATCGGAGGTTGGAGAATTTGGAGATCGTTGGATACTCTGACTCCGATTTTGCTGGATGTCAAGATAGCAAGCGTTCCACATCGGGTTATGTGTTTACGTTGGCTGGAGGGGCTATTTCTTGGAAGTCTGCTAAACAGACTCTTGTAGCTTCTTCCACCATGGCTGCAGAGTTCATTGCTTGTTATGAAACATCTAATCATGCATTATGGTTGCGGAACTTTGTCACAGGGCTGCGTGTGGTTGACGGTATCGAAAGACCGTTGAAAATGTATTGTGACAATAGTTCAGCAGTGCTATACTCCAATAACAACAGAAGTGCTACTAAAGCAAAATTCATTGAAATTAAGTACCTTGTTGTTAAGGAGAGAATTCAGAATAAACAAATTACTGTTGAACACATAGGAACAAATAGCATGCTAGCAGATCCGCTAACTAAGGCATTGACCCCGAAGGTATTTCATGAGCATACTGCTCAAATGGGTGTTGTTTCTGATGTTGCCTTAGTTTAGTAGGAGTTTATGTTCTATGTATTGAACTTCGTATTTAAGACATTCGGAATTCTATAGAATAAAGTTTATGACCTTTTGGTTTATTCTGAATTCACTTAAGTTAATTTCCATTTTGCGATATTTGCATTGTGGATTAATCTCACTAAAGTTGGACCAGTTGGAAATAGACATGTTATTAATCACATTTTACATGTAATTTCCATGCTACTCACCATATTTGATCTATGTCATTGAGTATATTAATATGGTGATTGTCGGGGTTTAACCACGAATAATAATGTGGTGAATGCCGCGGTAATTCCATTGTTAGTATATGAGATGGACCAGATTGTTGAAGGTAGTCTGAATGAATAGCATAAAGTTGTGCACTTAAGGATTCTTAATATAATTGTCTTCGGAAAATAATATATAGCCCAAGTGGGAGATTGTTAGGAAATTTATATTTCCTATATAATTTAATTGTGGGCAATATATTAATACTCAATTATATTAGCTATTCAAATAATATATTGGGCTTAATTAAGTGATTAAAATAAAGTAAGAGCCCATGGACTACACTTATTTGATATGGGCCAATGAGTAGATACCCAATATTACGTATCAGGTGATTATGGGTGGCCTGATATAGTTAATATATATAGATACCTAGGTTATGGTCCCCAACACTAAGCCGCACACAGTTCTCTCTTTCCCCATCTGAAGAGATTACGAAGGTCCTTACGGAATCCAGAGGCTTTAGTGAAGGAAGACCTTGAACCTGCTGCTGATCTTCCGTTTAATTCCGCATAAGAAGATCAATGGATCCAGGTATTCCTCTATATAATTATTTTATGGATCTCATTGAATTATGTTAGGGATTAAAGTTATTTGGATTAATTGTTATATTTCCAACAGATACATGACTTTGATATAAATATTAATGATTCAAATTGTAATTGAATTTGTGGGTTTATTATGGGGGTGTGACTCGAAAGTAGATTAAATTTGTGGGTCGACTATGAGTGTGATTCAATGCTTATCTTATCTTAATATATTAAAAGTATTAAGTATTTGAGAAATTATTTTTTACAATATTATCCATACTAATTTTTTTTTTATTTCCTTCTTTACCATTTTCATAATTATTTGTATTAATTAACTTCTGAATTGTTGGCATAACATAAAGAATGTCTTTTCATTTTCTATTCATACAATTTATTTTATTATTCAATAATATATTAAATGATAATTTAAAATGATGCCAATAATTTTATTATATATCTTTAAACTTTCTTTACCGATACAAAAAAAATAATTAATGATATATTATATATAATATATAATACTAATAATATAATTATGTCTTTGTTTATTTGTGATCTTCAAACTTCACAACTTTTCAACTTACTTGTATTATAAATAGTAGATGTACTGGTGGTGTGTGATTGTAAATTTGATTGTTTTGAGGAAATGTTAATGCCACATATATGGAAATTGGGTTCTAATTGTCTCATTCTTTTCTCTGTATAAATGATAATTTCTGAAAACTAACTACTTTTCTTTCTCCCTCCATAATGAGGCTGCATCAAATAATTAATAAAGTAAATAAAATAATCATATACAAAAGATTATTTTATATGAATGTAATCCTTCGAATCTCCTTCAATCTCTTAGTTGCCTTCAATTTCACGTTGCCTCTTTCAAATTTCCAACGTCATTGCAAAATAGACCTGCAAAAGTACGCCGAAGATACTCTGGCGTAGACCCTCCGACACTCAAGTCAGTTTCTTATCTCAGTATATCAAAAATCTCAAGATAAACTGTAATAAGAATACTTACCTCTCTCTCCCAATAACAATAATAATATAGCATTCTTCTTCTGGTAAGGTAGTGGGATTACACGAATAACTCATGTTCTCACTTAACCGTAAATCCACATTATAATATATTAATAAATAAATAATATATTTATCCACATCACTTCAGATTTCAAGTCACTGCCATAAAAAAGGTGATCAATAATAGCACCAACACTGCCATAAAAAAAAGGTGTATATGGTTAGCTATAGCTCATATGAGTCATTTGGCAACAACTCGGGAATTTTTGGAATATATTTTATGTTGATCTTCAATTTGAGTCATCTGAATTTGCCTAAGTTTCGATTTTGTGATGAGTCATTTTCATTTGATGTCGCCTTTTGTATATTTAAATCCACACTATATGTTCTATTATACAGTACATATTTTAATTATTAAATGGTATAAAAAAATTGGGATATATGGAATATTATATTATTATTATTATTATTATTATTATATTATTATTATTATTATAAAAGAGACAACATTTAATTATTTGAAGAATGTATAGTTGGATGAAAATTAACTATACAAAATTAAACTTTATTTACATAAATATAAATTTTAAAATAATATTTTTAAAATAAAAAGGCCATTGATTTAATTATTACTTTTTTATTATTAATTAATTAATTATTAAATGTCTCCTTGTGTTATTAATCAATATAAGTTCTAAATAATTTAATTAATTCAGTTAATGATATGTGAATGAAAAGACTATCGTAATAGGTGAATATATATGCTCGAATGAACATCAATTATACAAAATTAAATGTGATAAGTAAATAAAATTTAAAATAACAATATTATAGTTAAGTATGTCTTTTAATTCTTAATTTTATTATGATATTTTAATATATTATAAATTATAAAGTGTGATTGATGTGGAATAATTTTAGTTAGATAATATTTTCATAATATATCTATAAATGATTAAAAGACTACATTTAATTTATTAAATTAAATTAACTCAATTAATTAAATAAGGTGATAAACATGATTGTATGTAAATTAATTATACAAATTAAATTGTAATAGGTGAGATTAAATGAATTATTTTAAATATGCTTTATTAATTTATTTGAATTATTTTATGTCTCTTTGCATTCATGATTTTTTATCTTAATCATAATATGTCATAAGTGATAAAGGAATAAGAAACATTTTTAACTATAATATCCCTATTTAATTTCATTATGTGCGTGCTTCACCATCCATTAATATTTTCATAATTATATGTATCTAATTAATTTTTATATTAATTATAAACAATGTCTTTTCACCTTCTTCAATTAAATAACACTCAAGACAACAAAACATTGTATAAAAGTGGGTCTTAATTAATGTGATTTGAAACAAAATATTATAGTGATGTTATTCAATGATTTATTGTATAAACAAAAATTTAAAAATTATTACTAAATACGTAGCTCTTCAAAATCGAATACATTATTATTATTTTATGTTCTAATTTTAAGAGGGAGATTTTAGAGTAGGAAATGGTGGAAAAAATCCAAATAAAATTGTATCGTAATAATTCCTTGCAAACTCAAATTCACATCCACATAGCAAATACTCTTTTCCTCACATTTTTATCTTCTCATTTATGGTTTATATATATATATATATATATATATATATATATATATATATATATATATATATATATATATATATATATATATATATATAGGGTAAATATCAAAATAGTGGACCAAATTTTGAAAAAAATGACTAAAACTAAATCAAAAGAACTAAAACTGGACAAAAAATGACCAAAATTAAGAATTGCAAATGATAAAGGACTAAAGTCGAAAAATGTCATACTTACAGAATTAATTTTCATATTTACCCTCTATATATCACTTTTTTATTTGCTTTTAATGGCTATTTGATATTTTTGAATAAAAAATATTTGTAAAGTATGTCGTGTGGAAATTAAGATTAGATAACTATTTGTGGATTACTTAAAATAATGAATTAGATGTGCACATATGTATAAAATTCATTTATAATAAAACTGTAAAAAAAAAAAAAACTATTCAAATAAAAATACAATTACTTAGAATTAAAAACGATAACTCATAATCATTATAAGGCAAAACTCTTGAGTTCATAGTCGATAGTTGGGTTTCCCACATTCATTATTTATTTATCTGCAAGTACAAAACTTTCAGTACATAGTTATTAGTTAATAGTTGAAATTCTTTAAAATATGCATATTTTCTTCGACTGAAGATAACAATGCTAATATGAAGACGATCTCACTGGTGGGAGGAGCAAGAGCTGGGAGATGAATTGTGGTTGCATGTTATGTATGCCTCTTTTCTCATTCCATGTTATTTTGCAGTTGTGAATTCAATCAAACTTTGAAAATTACACTCAATATGTAAGGACACCTTGATCGTCCATGTATATTATTAGTATTTGTTTATTTATCTATCAAAATTTCTAGAAGAATGTTTCTAAAAATATGAAGGGATCATGTTAAAAAAATCAGATATATATAGTTGGTTTTGAAAGATCATATTTATTCGATTGTTACGATAATTGTTTTGAATTAAGTAATGAGGATAATATAATGAAATTAAATTATTGGTAAATTATTTTTTTAGTCTATATGTTTGGAGAAAATTGACATGAATAATTTATATGACGAGGAAAATAATATTTGGATCTCTCAAAAAGACAATAAAGGGAAGCAGCAAAAGAGTAATGTCGGTTATTTTAGAAACAAAAAAAAAATATTTTAGAAGTAATTTTTTCATTGTAGATTTTTTTCATTTATATGAAGCTGTTATTTGCTTACATTATTAAACTTTGATTTCATATACTTTAAAATTATAACTCATTTAAAATATATTACAAAGTATATTATAAAGTATAATAGGCGAGCAATGTGCAAGGCACATTTAAGACTTCTAGTTTAGATAAATGACTCGGTGGTACGTATGATAAAATTTTATCAGTGGACAGATGAATATACATGTGATCAGTTAAGAGGGTTTAAATTGAGTCAGTAATTAGTATTTTGTAGAGTGTCCGTAAGTATGAATCGATTAAAATTTTTAAATTGGAGTCAGAGTCAAGAATATTCTTTACTAGTAGGAGTATTATTTATGAGAAGATTTAAAATTAAGAGTTCAAGGTACACCCGTGCGATGGACAATTTAAATCATTAGATTTATATTTAAATTAATCTTTACCATTAAAAAAGATTAAATAATTAATTTTTTTAAAAACAAAAAATTACCCCCTACCTATTTAGCCTATAAATTTGGAGTATACTTTAGAATTATCTTAAAATTAAACATAAGAGATATTTTCTCCGTCCCAACTTCAATTTCACACTAGCCTATAAATTTGGGGTACACTCTAGAATTACCCTAAAATTAAACATAGGAGATACTTCCTCCATCCCAACTTCAACTTCACATTTTCCATTTTGGTACGTCCCAAATTCAACTTCACACTTTTATAAAAGGAAAAAATAACTAACTAATATCCTTCTAAGTCCTAACATACTTTAATTTCAAATTTGTCATTACATTTTTTTAACACACATAACATACTTTATCATTTATTTGTTACCCAAAAATACCATACTACCCTCAAAAGTAAGTCAAAAGTAAATTTTCTTAAATTCTGTATCTACAGTAAACGTGAAGTTGAATTTGGGACGGAGGAGGGAGTAATATTTCATTTTATTTTAAATTCTCATGGGTGCACAGTATAATTTAGCCCCTAGGGGGTCGTTTGGTTGGGTTGATTAGCTAGGTATTGATGCAGTATACCACGTAATATCACGTTTGTCTCGATGTATTAATAATACTTGGTCAAAGGTATTAAAATTCCCCTATATTAATAATACAATTCCTTTAGTATTGTGTATTCCGCCTCAATAGGTGGGATATACAATACCACCATTTAATACCTAGGTATTAATGTAATTTTACCATTATACCCTTATCCAATAATAATAATTATTATTATAATTATATTAATAATAATTAATATAATAATTAATATAATAATTATTGATAATAAATATAATTATTATAATAATAATAATAAAATTAATAAGGGTAAATATGTCATTTTACTTATTATCTCATTTGTTAATACTCAATAACAAACATAAAATAACTAATACCTAATTATCAACAATCCCACTTTTCTATCGTACCAAACAACAATACAATCAATCACAAGTAAAAACAATCTCATTATACACCATACCATTATATCCCATGCCACGAGCAAACGACCTCTTGAAATATAAGTGGATTCTCATTCATGTATCGGTGGGAAAGTTATTTAAACATTAAAATTAACTTAAAAAGTTAAAAAGGCACATGTGATTACTCACCTGCTCTACAAAGAACGCCGCCATGGCAGCGAGTCGCATCTACGCGCTACACCAAAATATAAGAAATCCATGATGGCGAAGATAAGACGGAATCTGCTAATGATTCTTGTGTCACTATCAATTCGATCATTTCCAGTTACAACAGGATCACCATTTCCTCGTAGAAAATGGCTATGGATGGACTGAAGTTGGAGCAGAGGCATGGCAAAGCAAGAGTCAGGGTGGGAAGGGCTTGGAGAGAATCAAACGGAGTCGATCATTTCGTTGAATGGAACGTAAGCATCAGCCTTCTCTCCGATTGTCTCCCCGCCTACACTCACTCTGACAACTCCGATATCGTCGCCACTGATACCATGAAAAACACGGTAACTCTTTCTCCCTGGGGATTTAATTTTTATTTGAGCTATGGGGACGGATCATCTATTGATCCCTCTTTTTGGTTGATTTAGGTTTTATGTTGAAAAATCCCAGGAATTTAAATTCTCCAGTATCTGTTTGAATCAGTGACATCTTATTCGTTGTTGCTTGATATTGATATTGATTGGGTTGTGATGCAGGTATATGTGAAAGCTAAAGAATGTGAGAAACGGCTTTCTGTAGAGGACTTTGCTATTATACTTGGAAAGCATTTTACATCCTTCTATCGGCAGGTAATGGTTTTAGAAATTGGGTTTACCAGTGGTTTTAATTTCTTAAATGTGGCAGTTGATACATAAGAATTAAGATTGTTAATTTTATAAAAAATTCAGATTGTATGAACAGAAAATAAAGGGACTCTGTTAAATGGTATCAAATGAATGTGGATTATCATGATGTCCTACGACTATGATATTTCAATGTGGATCATCATGATGTCTGTATTGAGATTTCTTGTTAGTTTTCGAGACAGTGACTTCTCTAATTCAGTTCTGTTTAGTTTGATGCTAAAAACATCCCCTGAAGTTGGACTTTTGCGTATTTAGTTTTCTGGATATGTTGTACTCAAAATAAAAAATTGACATTTAGTGTGCTGGTGAGTGTTACCAGACAGTGATACCGCGTCATGAGCCTTGAGGAACTGTATAAATGATCAGTGAAATCTTGATCTCTTTTTATTTATTTATTTTTTATTTTTATCATAGGTCACTGCTGCAATTGTAAATATAGTTGAGAAGCCATGGGAGCGCATTTACATAGATGGTCAACCACATGATCATGGTAAGTCGATGTAGTTTGTTATTGTACTTTTGAGCTTCATTGTAATACAATCCACCAACAAGAAACTTTCGACCTGGTTAATGTAGGTTATAATCTTATAATCATGATAGTTGTGACTTGATTGGACAAATGAACTTCGTGAATGTTGGTTGTGATGTTGGGTTTGATTGAGATTTTTGAATCAATCAACCTAAGGACTGTTGGCCTGAAGTATTAATCTTTTATGCATTTAATATTCTATTCTCTTGGTTTTAATTTTGGGGGTTCCTAGACTTGGGAGGAGAGACTGTTTGGGATGGTGTCTCTGAGAGTACTCTGGTAATTTTATGATTTATTGTATGTTCACTATATCCTCTCAAGGTTTCAAGCTTGGATCTGAAAAGCACACTACTGAAGTCATTGTAAAGAAGTCTGGTGCACTTCAGGTGGTTTCTGGTATCGAAGGATTAGCACTGCTAAAGACAACCCAAGTAAGTCAACAATAAATTGATTTTTCTTTATTAATGTCAGATTGGATTTTCTTAAGTTCATTCTGCATATCGTTTGCTGTAGAAAATGTATTACACCCCATCCACTAGGTTATAACTTGCACTCCATATTGTCTTAGACTTACAAAAAATAAGGAGTTGCCTCATGTCAGAGTGCAGGTGCATAATTTTTAGCTGAATTGGGTACCTAGAGGCAGGAGCCTAGATTTGTATGAGTTTGTCTTATCCAATGCAGTGAGTGATGTAGCAACTGCTAAATTTTAAATGTAACTTACTTGATCATGTCTTTGAATTTTCTATAAGTGGAGGTTTTATGATCAAAATGTCTGTCAAACTAATTACATAAAGTTTAACCTATAATCATTACTCCCTCGTGGGCCTTATCAACTGGTTGGGTTTTTAGTTGGGGTCTTGGCAGTGAACAATCTAATACTGTGCACCTGTTGGTGAACATATATCACCTGCTTATTTTACATGCTTGCCCTTAGTCTGAAACTGATAATTGAGCTTCATATTTTTGGAAAGTTGTTTTCTTTTGCTTACTGGAAATTATGATGGTTTCTTTTCAAGTTATAACTTCCTATGTTGGAGATAAGTTGTTTATCTTTATAACTCATAAGTTACTCTATATAAGTTGTAACTTGTGTGAAGAACAAATCACATGGTTATTTTCTCTGTTAGAGAATGATAAGAGTTACTTCTGATGCTCTGAGGGTTGGAATATATTTTATAAACATCGCTCGTTTTAATTTAATTTCCATAGTGTTACATACGGAAAGACTCATTTATCTATCTTAAATTGTGTAACTTTCCTCAGAACTATTTTCCCATTTGTATCTCACACTTGATTCGTATTATGACAGTCAGGTTTTGAAAAATTCATCAGGGACAAGTACACAATATTACCTGAAACACGAGAGAGGATGCTGGCAACAGAGGTTACTGCATCTTGGAGGTAAAACTTATTTGTTGGGTTGTGTTAACTAAAAATGTAGAATTATTTAAAAATTCAAATTGAGGAATTCTTTAAGAGTTTAACTTGTCAATATTTCTCCAGATGAGTATCAGATTTGCGTTACTTGAAGTTATAAGACGCATCACAATTCACAAATCACATCTTCTCAATCTTGTCTGTAGGTATGCTTTCGAGGCACTTGAAAGTATTCCTGCTAAAGAACTTCACTTCACAGAGAAATACCTTGAGGTGAAAAAACATTTAGTCAACACATTCTTTGGCACTGTGAAAGGAGGAGTCTATAGTCCATCTGTTCAAAGCACTCTATATGACATGGCAAAGGCTGTTCTTGCCAGGTCGCTCATTATTTTCAAAGTATGTTACTTATCTAGACATGGTGATACAACTTATTAACTCTTCGTTGATTGCATTTCAGGGTTCCTGAAGTATCATTGATACAGTTGAAAATGCCGAACATTCACTTTTTGCCTGTCAATTTATCAAGCAAAGATAATCCTGCTATTGTTAAGGTACACTATCAATATGAAGTAAAATAATACCGGAGGTTATAAAAATTATTCCCCTAAGCACTCTCGTCGAATGTTTTTGGCAAAAGATGTTTTAAGTGCTCATTACTTACTGAACAACTTCACATTGTACTCACATGAACCTTGATAATAATAAGTGGAGACGACCTGTGGTGGCTCGACAGTGGTTCTCAATCTGTTGAAACTCAGTAGTTTTTCTTGCTTGTCTTTGTATCAATTTTAAGGATGAAGTAAAATATAATGGTGCATCACCTTTGATGATTGTTACAGTTTGAGGATGACGTTTATTTACCGACGGACGAACCACATGGATCGATCCAAGCCACCCTGAGTCGCATTCAGTCAAAGATGTGAATGAATACGAGCACCTGAGATGTTCTCAATGGTTGTTCCTTTGGCATGTTTGGAACACTTACAACTCTATTATGTTCTCACAGAACATTCAACCCTGTTGATCTTTCTCTCATCTTTGTGTTCTTTTACAATTGATGAAAATAATGGATTTTTTTCTTTTTATTTTAATAATAATTCTTCTTTTAGTAAATTTTGGATAATAGTGAGAAAATATTCACTTTCCCAATATAGTAATACCAAGTGTTACTCGTAAGAGTAATATACTAATACTACCTTTTGTTCTAGTGAATAGCAGTACATCTTATCTTATACATAAATAAATAGTATAATTGGGATCATTGTGACATACAGTGCCACCAGGCATAGTTCTAGCTTGGTTTCATATGTCTCTTTTATCTTGTTTAATTTATTTTATTTACAAAATTGTCTCATTTTTTAATGCCAATTTGTTTGATGGACACGTGAGGCAGATTATAAAATGGATCGGTTAAAGCGATAAAGTATTAACAAGTATGTTTATTTATTATATAGATATAGTATCTTAAAATATTTTTGTAGCATTATAACATATTATAAATATATTGTAATATATTATTATCATACTTTATAAAAATATATTTTAACTAGTAAACATACTCCACTTATATAATTATCATATGTTATAAACCGTGCATGGAATGGGCAAATCAACTCTTATTATAATACATCAATATTCTCTGTGATACCAGCAATGCTCAAGATTTTGTTTTCCACAATTATTATTTTAAGTGGAGGTGACAATAATGAAAAGTACTAGAGCTATGAAAAGTGGGCTGTAGAGCTATGAGTTATTATAAAAGAAGGCACAGGCACAGGCACAGGCACAGGTAATCGTATTCCTATCAAAATTAAGAAATACATATATATATATATATATATAAATTACTAAATATACTAAATTTTAAACTATTTTACCATTTCAATTTAAAAAAAAACACACACACACATTTATCCTTTTAATTAAATATAACACTTCCATACTTGTTATTCACTTCACAAACAGAAAATAACGTCTGTCTGATTCATTTCATTCAATTTGGCAAAAGAATTTTAAGTCAAAAATTTTAGTTTAGAATCCAAAACGATTCTAAATAATCTGAATATGTAATCTATCACATATGAGACTAATTATTTAAATACTTTATGAATCAGTACATGTAATCCAGTTATAAGTTGATAAGTCAGTACATATAATCTATCACATACGAAGACTAATTATTTAAATACTCAGTACATGTGATCTATCATATACGATACTAATCATCTGAAACTTTTATTTAAGGTAAGATAGTACATGTAATTTACACAACTGTGAGTCAGTACATGTAATCTATTATATACGACTAATCACTAATCGTGTGAAACTTTTATTTCCAAAGTAATGCTAATCCTTAATATACTCAAATTGGGTTATAAAAAATAAATCTTAAAATGCTAAGTTGTTCCATGTCATTTTTGGCCACCTTAATCCTCAAACACCACCCCCTCCATCTCTCTCGTCCCGCCCAGCACACCGCAGACGCTTTGATGCAGCAAGAGCATATGATAAAATGTAGGACTAACCCTATAATATGTTGATTCTAAAGAATATCGAAAAATAAACAACTCAAATACTCCCTCCGTCCCACGTATTTTTACCCACTTTCTATTTTGGGGTGTCCCACGTATTTTTACCCATTCCATTTTTGGCAAAAATACATATTATTTTATTACCTACTTTTTACAATCCCAATAATTTTAATTACTTTTTTACACTTTATTTATCATTCTCAATAACTTTATTCACTTTTTCTTTTTAAATTACTAATTTATCTCTACTTTTTCTTACATTATATATTAAAAAAATAAAACGTCTTAATCTCCGTGCCCGTACAAACGGGTAAAAATACCCGGGACGGAGGGAGTACATTAATTCATAAGAATACCGTAAAATAGTTCAATTGAAAACTTTTATCTTTCTTAATCAATTCAACTCTCCTAATACAATAATAAGTAGGTGATAACAAAATTTATTAATCAAAATATTATTATTTTAATTATTAAAGGAAGCGAATCAAAATATTAAATTAATTATTCTAAACATACTCTAAATATGATAACTTATGTTTGCGTACTTGCCTACTTGGATTAAAGTTCCCAGAAATAGTCCAATTAAAATGTTAATTATAAACTAAAGTAAAGCTCAATGGGCTTTTCTTTACAACCCGAATCACCATTGGAGGATACGGATTACAGGACGCTAGAAACACAAGGCAAGGAGATTCGAAATTGGGGATGAATGCTGTGAGAATTTCAAAATTGATGAAATGGGATCTGTTGTTGATCGCGCGCAAAGGTAGCCATAATTGATTTCTTCTTCTTCCTCCCCTTCAATGCGCAAATTTCAATACCCACTTCTCTCTCTCTCTCTGTATATACATGGAGTATTGAGTAGATCATAGGTTTAGTTCTTTATGTGCATAAGATGCTTGATTCTTAGGTTGTAACAATGGATTCAGGTGAAAATCAGGAACCCCCCAACCCCCAACCCTCTAGAATCCAATCTTCTTCTGTTCCAGTGAAACCCATTTATTTGCTGTCGATTTTGATACTCTTTTTCGCAATTTCATTCAGCATAACCACTAAAACCAACCACTTCAGAACGTTCCTTCTGAAAGCAACCCTTTTCCCTTACAGAAATGTTTTTCAAGAAATCTTGAAGTCCCTCCATTTGTCTCCATTTGCTGAACACAATGAAATTTCAGAGCCCGCTTATTGTGTTTTATGGATGGCCCCTTTTCTGTCTGGTGGTGGTTATAGTTCAGAAGCCTGGTCTTACATCTTAGCAATGAATAGTTACATCAAGAAACAAAGAACCCCATTTTTCAAATTGAGCATTAAGCAGCATGGTGATCTTGAAAACATTGAGTTTTGGGAGGGTTTGCCTTTAGAAATGAGAAATCTTGCTACTGAGCTTTACCACACTGAATGTAGAATGGATCAAACTATTGTTGTCTGTCATAGTGAACCTGGTGCTTGGTACCCCCCTCTGTTTCAAACCCTACCCTGCCCACCCATTGGTTGTGGTAAGTTTAGAGTTGTGATTGGTAGGACTATGTTTGAGACTGATAGAGTGAATGAGGAGCACGTGAGGCGATGTAATAAAATGGATTATGTTTGGGTTCCTACTGATTTTCATGTTAATACATTTAGGCAGAGTGGAGTTGATCCGATGAAGATCAAGAAGATCGTTCAGCCTGTTGATTTGGACTTCTTTGATCCTTACAAGGTTAAGCCTTTGGAGTTATCTTTGATAAGTAAGCTAGTGTTAGGATCAGTTAAGCCTAATTTGAAGCAAAGATATATTTTCTTGAGTGTGTTCAAATGGGAGTTTAGAAAGGGATGGGATGTGCTAATTAGGTCTTATCTCAAGGAATTCTTCGCGGTTGATAATGTTGCATTGTATTTGTTAACAAACCCTTATCACTCGGACAGTAATTTTGCTAATAAGATCGTTGAGTATGTTGAGGATTCTGATTTGGAGAAGCCTGTCAATGGTTGGGCTCCAGTGTATGTAATTGATGGCCATATAGCTCAGATTGATCTACCTAGGTTGTATAAAGCAGCTGATGCGTTCGTCCTTCCATCTAGAGGGGAAGGATGGGGTCGGCCTATAGTCGAGGCAATGGCCATGTCACTTCCAGTGATCACTACCAATTGGTCTGGACCTACTGAGTATTTGAGAGTCAACAATAGCTATCCGCTGCCTATTGTGGGGATGAGCCAAGTGAAAGAGGGTCCTTTCAAGGGTCATATGTGGGCGGAGCCTTCGGTCGAGGAGCTCCAAGTGCTGATGAGACAGGTTTTGAGCGATCGTGTTGAAAGCAAGAGTAAAGGAATGGAAGCTAGGGTTGATATGATGAGACGATTCGCCCCCGAGACTGTAGCTAAGGACATTGTAAACCATTTACAGCAACTCATCATTGAGTTTGCATGAGAAGTTGCATCAGTTATTTGATGTTTTTTAGGCCCTTATGGGATCTTACAGTTAAGGTTGTCGTTTTGATTTCTTTAATGCACATGGCTGATATGAACTCATCTGATCTGTGTGTTAGTGAGAGAGAGAGAGAGAGAAATTGCAGTTAGCTAAGGTGTAACTACTACTACTTGTATATGTGACACTAATTTGTGTGGGAGAAAATGCAATGGAATCAAACTGTGAGAGTTGTATTTTTTTTTTAATCGATAAATGTTAGTAGTTAGAAGTTAGTTCACCAAGTATTCATATTTCAAGATTTTTCTGAAGTCTCCTTATAACTTTCTATTTTTATTCTTTTCTATAGGAAATCGGACCTAGTTCCATTCACTTTAGTGAGTAATCCAATAGCCAGATTAGCTAACTCACCTGTACGATGTGCTTTGTGACTTTTTACAATTTTTGGTGTTTATAGTATATTCCCTTCGTCCCGGTATTATTTAATGTGTAGTGGATAGTTGTATTAGTGGGAGTGTATGTCCTATATTTAAATTGTATTAGTGGGTGTAAGTGGATCGCATATATATAAAAAAGAAAAAAAAAACTCTTTGAGTGGGACGCCCAAAATAGTAAAGATAGACTCTGGGTGGGACGGATGGAGTACTATACATATTCAACCACATTATTTAAATTTTAGTGGAACATTTGGTTTTCTTCAACTTATAAAAGAGATAAAATTAAAATAAAATTAAAATCATAACTTTACTGTACCTCCCTTCCGAGTCCCGACTTGTTCACATAATTTTCTCTTTTGATTTATAAATCATTGAATTACTAATATAATATATGATGATCCCTCCGAGCCAAAATTGTACCAATATTCTTTTATGTACTATTGCCAAATATATAAAAATGAATTCATTTTAGTATCTATTTTGATTTTTCATTTTAGTCTATAGATTTTGTTCTAGTTCATTCAACCATTCACAATAAGAAAATGTTGGAGATTCAAACCCCTATTATCATGGGTGACTAAATGGAATCTTCGTACAAATTTAAAAAATATATTACATTTAAAAGTTATTTTTGTAGGGCAGATTTGATTGGCGAAAAATAATTGAGACATACTCCTATATTATATTTAATGGAAATTTATTTTGCTAAATGGAATCTTCGTAAAAAAAATAAAAAACATTTAAAATTTATTTTTGTAGGGCAGATTTGATTGAGACATAGTACTCTATATTAAATACTATATTTAATGAAAATTTATTTTAGTAGGGCAGACTTGAGAAACACATATGGATGCTTCTACAACAACAAAGAATTTAGCTCGCCTACTACACGAATTTTAATTTTGTGTCAAATGTTAAATGTTTGATTAAAAAAACTTTTTTTTTAGGATATAGAGAGTACACGTTTTAATACTAAAAAGTATACTATTTAATATTAAAAGGGTATAACTTAAAAAAAATTCGAGATTAAGGGGGACGGTATACCGGGAGCATGCAAGTGTTAGCCATATTATATTAGTATATATAAGAAAATAACGCGGCTATTTGTACCTCCGATTCTACCAAACGTACCTCGTGAACATATTAGACTAAAATATCCTCATATATTAAGAAATAATGACCCTTATAAATACTCCCTCCATCTCATTTCAATCTTTACATATTTCTGCGTCCTATTTCAATATTTACATTTCCCTTTTTGGTATATGGGTCCCATCTAAAACAATTATTATATCACCATGGGATCCACATCCAATACTAATACACCTACCCACTTTACATTAAAATATTATTTCACTCACCTCATTCCACATTAAAATACTATACTCCTTAATCTCCGCGCAAAAAACAAACATAAAGTTTGAAATTAGACGAAGAGAGTATAAGTTATGGATTAAGATTTTTTATTTATTCTTACCCCAAACTTCTATACGTATTCCAAACTCATGTACTATAAATTGTACTAGTTCTTTACTCTTTACTATCGTTATATAATGGAATAAGTAATAATTATGAAGAAGAAGGATGATCATGATCCGTACATTGAGATTAGAATTTTATTCTGAAAAGTTATACAAGTATTAGGTTGTAGTTTTTCAACATATATACAAACGCGATGTCTGTTTTGACAAATAGTATTTTATTGTACAATTTTTGTAACTGAATGGAAAGGATTGAAGCTGCAAATACATGTAAAAATTTGACGACAAATAAAGAATGATAGCAGAGGTATTGCAATTGAACAACCTCTGTTATAATTACTTATATGTTTTCATATGAATGTTCGATTGCAGCAACTAAACACCATAAAACTGTTCGGTTGTAGCAACTGAACATATATTTTCTGTTTGTGTGGAAGAATCAAACAACATATTTTTGTTCGATTGCCACAGTCTAATACAAACTGCTCTGCGGGTTGAGATATGAACGACGTAATGCTCAGAAAATTTTCCTAATTGCTTCTAATTTATGCAAATTTCAACCCAATTTGCATGTTTGACGCAATTCTGAAGTATATTGAAGGTTTTATCTTCCATTTTCTTCTCAGTGTTCTCTTCTTCTTTTCTTTGTTTGCGTACTGTGTTATCTCCTTCTTTTCTTCTCTTCGCATAACGTCTTGGAATAAGAATGAGATTGTTTTAATTAAGAGCATTAAATGGATTTGTGTTTAATTAAAAGGGTAAAATGATCTAAAGTATGGTATATTAGGTATATTGAAGGTTTTAGCTTCCATTTTTTTCTCAATGTTCTCTTCTTCTTTTCTTTGTTTGCGTACTGTGTTATCTCCTTCTTTTCTTCTCTTCGCATAACGTCTTGGAATAAGAATGAGATTGTTTTAATTAAGAGTATTAAATGGATTTGTGTTTAATTAAAAGGGTAAAATGATCTAAAGTATGGTATATTTAGTACTTCCTCCGTCCCACCAAAAGCTCTCCATTTACTATATTGGGCGTCACATTCAAAGGTCCTCATTTTTCCCTTTTAGTAAAAGGGCTCCACATATGGCTCACCACTCTGTTAAATGACCATCTCATCTATGCAGACGGGGTCGGATTTTCTCATAAATGGGTGGCAGTGAGGTTCGAACCCTGGACCGTTGTTAAGCATGGGCTCTGATACCATGTTAAATGACCACCTCATCTAAAAGCTTAAGCTTGTAGAGAGTTGAATCGCTTAATACTTAATCGAGTCACTTTAATACACTCACTACTAATACAACTTTCCACTACATAACCGAAAGGTCCACATTTTACTATATTAGACGTCACACTCAAAGGTCCTCATTTTCCCTCTTTTAGTAAAAAGGCCCCACAAATGACCCACCACTCACTACTAATAAATTTTTCACTACATATAAAATAATAATGCTCCTTAATTCACGTGCAAAAAGCAAACGGGGACCTTTGCTTGAGACGGAGGGAGTAATTTATGTATATATCTTTTAAATTTGATGAAATATATTTAATAATTGTGGTACGTTTAGTAAATTTGGAGATATGAATATTGAATAGCTGGCCCATAAGAAAATACACAATTTTTTATGTATATATCTTTTAATTTTGATGAAATATATTTAATAATTGTGGTACGTTTAGTAAATTTGGAGATATGAATATTGAATAGCTGGCCCATAAGAAAATACACAATTTGATCGATAACTTGATATTTTATTTCTCATAATACTCTTTATATTTTCATTAATTTCTCATAATACTCTTTATATTTTCATTTCTAATGTTTTACTCCCTTTTACAGAGGAAGTATGCAAAAAATTCTGGGACGGAAGGAGTACTTATTTACGGTAATTGTTAATTGTTAGTATAGTTAGTTCACCAAGCACCATACTTTTCCTTTCTCCAAGCCTCCTTATAACTCTCCTCCTAATGAAAATCGAACTTGGGTCACTCACTCTCACTTTAGTGAAAGCCCAATGGCCAAGTGAGCTAGTCCACCTAATTGTTTATTTATGATATACATTTAATGTTTTATTATTCTCTCATTTAAGTAAAAAAAAAGGTAGATAACATTAATGCAGTAAATTATGATGGCTCTTCAAATTTGAACAATAAAAATATAGTGTGTGAAAGTCTAATTTTATTGAAATTCTTTTTAAAATATAAATTTTTTCCCTTTTTATTAGCTTTTAGAAATTCTCTAACACTTCTATCAAAAAGTTAAAACAAATCTATAATAAGTATTCATTGTTTTTCAAAACTCGAGTAGAAACGGAGATAGATTGGTACAACGGTTAGTAGGTGTAACCCTATATATATACACAAACTCTTGTGTAAATCAAGTTTACGGTGTATATTCTGTAGTCTCTCTTCCAATCCTATATACTTTATGTATTGTTAGGGTGTTTAATTTAAGGAGGACCACATGATTTATAAGGATTTATGATGTAATCCGGTTTACATGAAACTAACTCAAATATATATACCTTTTAAGGAATTTTAGCAATTCAAGGCCTGAAATGGTAAACTATAAATCCGGGCCTTGAATTATTTTTTCAATCAATTCAGGACCTAAAATATGTAAAACTATCCATCCAGGGATTGAATTTATCAAATATTATCTCTTATTTTATCAATTTAGGGCTTAAATTCAGGCCTCGAATTAATAGTTATACATATTTTAAGTCCCGAATTGATAGAAAAAATAATTCAGGCCCTGAATTGATAGTTTACCTATTTTTCAGACCTTGAATTAATAAAAAAAAAAGAGGTTTTGGAATATATAATAATAATATATAAAATATATAAAAATTAGTTTGTACACCAGATCATTAATTATTGACATAAATTTATACATAATTCACTACTTTTTGTTTATAAATGTACGAGGAGAGTGCCTTAAATTGTTCTCTATAAATTATGATTTCACACATGAGATTTCGCGTGTGTATGCTAAAACTTATAGGATTCAATAAATAAGGGTTATTTGCTGCCAGACAAAGTCTCTTGTTAGACAGATTATTTATGAGACGGGTGTAAGATGAGTTGAGTCATTATTAAAGTATGCTTATAGTATAGATAAAATATGTTTAATAGTTGTTAAAGTATGTTTTCTAAAGTATGCTTGATTATGCATTAAAGTATGATTTTAACATGTTATAATATGATTTTATTATTAACATACTTTAACTACAAATAAGCATACTTTATTTATAGAATAAGCATATTTTAGTAATGGGTCGATCCGTCTCACGAGAGAGTGTCTCTTTCTGCAATTATACTTCAAATTTGAATTTAATATAGAGATATTCTCTTGTGAGACGGGTTATTATGAAACGAATTGAGAGACGGGTCGACCTATTATTAAAGTATATTTATTATATAGGTAAAGTATGTTAATTTGCAATTAAAGTATTTTTATAGTGAATTAGAGTATACTATAACACTTTAAAAAGATACTTTAATTCATTATTCATAATACTTTATAAAAGCATACTTTAACCAGTTATAAGCATATTGTACCTATATAATAATCATACTTTAACAGTGAGTCCACTCGTCTAACATAATTACCGTCTCACAAGAGACTTTGTCTTTAATATATTCGCACATCCATATGTATATATAATTAATATTGCTATCTAACCTTGTTGGAGTATGGTTACTTATCATTATGTAGATTTATCAGAAAATAAGTTATAACATAATCAAGACGTACGTGGTCGAAGTATCTTGGTTCTAAAAAAATATAAAAGAAATGAAAATTTCTTCAAATTAAACTAAACTTGTGATGATCAATCAAGTCTGGATTCTACCAATTACACGAAAATTTGTGATCCAAATGCAATCTCCACCAATTACACGAAATTTGTGATCCAAATGCAATCTCAATCCCGTGGTGTCACCTAGGGGTGAGCGGTTTGGTATATCGAAGATTTTTTGTCATACTAAATACCATATCGAAATTTTCGGTATATAAAAAATCATACCGTTACCTTACCTAAACTTTCAGTATACCATAGTTCGGTATACCGATATTACGATATAGGAAAATAGTATACCTTCTATTTACCAATATTTCGGTATACCGTATCATACCTAAAATATCGGTATATACCGTCCTATTAGATAGTTTGTTATGTCATTATGCACCTAAAATTCAATAAATCTAATTAAAAATTGTACTAAAAAGTGAAAGATAAAATAAATTTTAATACATAACAAATTCATAATAAGAAAAATATACGACAATTTACAAACGACCAAATTAAATAAGAGTGAGTCTCATGTAAATCGGGTTTATATGTAAATCTTATTTTTTTAAAATTACTCTTTAGTATATAAAAAATTACTCTATGAAGAATAATAATTTTTATATAGAAGAGTAATAATTCATATCTCTAAAAATTAATTTTTCATGTACTAAAAAATAATTGATAAACAAGAATTTACAAGAATTTGAAGAGTAATTATGTACTAAAGAATAATAGAGTTTATATAATTAAACGTAAACCCAGTTTACACAAGTGTTTGTCATTAAATAAATAGTACCCAAGAGATCTACACAAGAACCATATGAAACTTATATTAAAATCAACACTTTTAAATTTTCATATAGGATATAACTACATAATTAAAAAATAAGTACAAGATATCATGAAAGCCAATCAACTTTATCACCCTTTATAATTATGAAATTTACAGTATGATTTTAAATTTAATCTTTTAATTAAATAGTGTATATACATAATTTAATTAAAAATTATATAATATAAATAATAATTATAATTGCATATATCATGTAGTAAGGTATACCATATCATATTATCCAAAAATTGAATATTTTATGATATTTCGGTACATACCAAAATATCGCGGTATTTATAATTTATATATCTTTATCATACTAAAATTTTCAGTACGGTATCATACTTTACCAAAAATTTCGGCATACCTAAAATTTCGATAAAATCAGTATTTTTCGATATGATAAGGGCGGTATACCGAAATTTTGGTATTTTTCCCCAACCCTAGTCACCATGCATTAATTTGGTAGGTTGTAATTAATTAATTTTATATTGATTGTGCAAAAGGTGGTTTCGTCCACCCCCGGCGCCCCCGCACTCCGGCCTGGACAGCTTGTGAGGGAGGTAAATCATGGTAACTCAACCGACCAACAAGGATTAGACCCCACCACACAAGGAGTATTATTATTTTATATGTAATGGGTAGTTGTATTAAAAGTGAGTGGTGGATTAGATGTGGAGTCTTTTTACTAATAGTGAAAAATTGGAACCTTTGAATGAGATATCCAATATAGTAAAAATTGAGACCTTTCACTGGGACGAATGAAGTATTAATTTATAATTTCGTTGGGACCTTAAATATACGTTAGGATTTCCTAAAAAAATACTATCTTATTATGTAATTGATTGGTACCCAAATTTAAATTGGTACAGAGTTGGGACTAAATAAATTATTAATTTTATCAAGATTATTAATTAATTTATTGAATCTTATTTTATGAAGATTCTAGTGTAAATATACTTTTCTGTCCCATAAAAAAACTTTATTCCGTCATAATTAATTAATTATGTTTGTTATTTGTATGAAAATCAAGAAATATATTATTTTAATATGTAGTGTTAAAGAGATACTCCTTTCGTTCTACCGAAAGGTTTCCATTTTACTATATTGAATATCTCATTCAAATTTTCAATTTTTCTCTTTTAGCAAAAGGTTCTCACATATGACCCACCACTCACTACTAATTCAATTATACACTACACATAAAATAATAATACTCCTTAATTCACGTGCAAAAAATAAATGGTGATATTTTACCGAGATGGAGGGAGTATAATATTTTAATGTATAGTGGATAATTGTATTAGCGTTGTGTTTGAGCCATAAAAATTATTAATTGTTTTGTGTGGATTTCATCTATAAAAAAGAGAAATATAAATATTAAAATGTGATGCTAAAATTAAAAATATATAACCATTATTATAATAAAACAGTTGAAATATTTAAAAAACATCGTTTGGAAAGACAATTGAGAAGGATTTGAATTAGTGAAGTAGGTGGAAATTCAAATTGTTCTTTTTAACAAGTCATGTTTGAGATTATTATGCAGTTAAACTGTTTTACTTTTTCTTAACCTTATTATTAATTATCTATTACTTTTTATTAAAAGATATATATTTTTTAAAGATATTATAACTTTTTATTTATATTACAAATTATTTATGAAATTTATAAAATGTTTCTAATCAAACGATATATTTTTTTAAAAATAAAATTACTTTCTTATCTATCTTAGGGCTTCTCCAACAATGCCGCATATCAGCTTGCAACCGCAATTTCCATCCAATTTCCTTCTCCAGCAGTGCTGCATAATTTGGCTGGAAAATGAAGAAATATACGGTAGCATTTGGAAAATCCAAATGCTACAGTGTTTGCTGCAAATATTTTTTTTCACATTTCAATTATTAATTATTGCAAACATTTTTCTTTCATATTTCAATTATTAATTACTGCAAATATTTTTTTTTTCATATTTCAATTATTAATTTAAAAATATAGAACATTAATTTAATTGGTTAATTTAAATTCTTTTACTTATTTATAATAATTAATTTAAATAATTAAAAAGTTATTATGACTGTTAAATTTAATGATAAATTAATATATGCATATATATATATATATATATATATATATATATATATATTGTATATGTGAAAAAATCAACATTTTTAAATAAGTTTAAAAAATATTTACTTAAATAATAAAATATATTGAAAATTAAAATTACATTACATATTAAAATCCTAAACACAAACTTACATTACATTAATATGAGAGACTGATTGCGGTGGTTTTTTAGAATTGAATTTTTCAGTAATACGAAGCCAAAATTTGTCTTTTGTTTGGTTTCTACCAACAATTGTTGTCTTAATTCATGTTTAAATAAATTATATTATAATTTTAATGATTATATTATTTTAATTTTAGACATTTTAATATTTTTATTATATTATTTTTGGTATTCAAAAATAAATATAATAATGAAAAATGAATTAAATGTAAAAATTAATAAAAATAGTATTAATAAAATGAATGTGCTGCAAAATGGAGTCAACTGCTGGAAATGATTTACTGAGTTGTCTGCATTTTAGGGGTAAATGTGCTGCAAAATGAGGTAAACTGCTGGAGATGACCTTAGAATTTATTTCTTGAAACAATCTAGAAATAAGTTTTTGCCATAATTTTTAGATCAGGCTTTTGTGTAAGAAGATGAGCAAGTAGTTTGTACACTTGCAAGGAAGTATCTTTAAATATATATATATATATATATATATATATATATATATATATATATATATATATATATATATATATATATATATATATAAAAGTACATAAGGTCAATTAAAATTTCCCGCTCAAAAATTTAGTTAAAATCTCTTAGCAATATATCACCAATTTCTCATCAAATTCTTGATTCTTTCTTTTCAATTTTTCTTCCATGTTGTTTTCTTAATTTATTTTATTTTTATATGGTAATAATCATTTTCTCATTCATTACATAAATTGCTTTTGGCTTTTCTTAGTTCACGTTAATATATTTTCAATAAAAAAAATTAGTGTGAAATTAATGATCATAAATATATTTATTCATTAAAAATACATAAAATATAAAAATATTATCATTTTAACTATCAACGCTTTCGAGAAAGACTATCAATTTGTTTAGACATATTCACGACTCATTGTATTTTTCTGTAATTGTTAAAATTTTATGATTGACTTTAAATTGATAGTTATAGTTATTTACGAATTATATTGAGGCAAGACTTTAAAGATTCATGACCATGGAATAATTATAATTTCAAGAATAAACTTGTCATTCTTTTAGATATATTTCTAATAATTACGTTTGTTTTTCGCACGGGGTTAATAAATATAGTATTTTAGTATGTATATATATATACATATAAAAGCACATAGGGTCAACTAAAGTTTTTCGCTCAAAAATTTAGTCAAAATCTCTTATCAATATATCACCAATTTCTCATCAAATTCTCGATTCTCTCTTCTCAATTTTTCTTCCATTTATGTTGTTTTCTTAATTTATTTTATTTTTATATGGTAATAATCATTTTCTCATTTATTACATAAATTGCTTTTGACTTTTCTTATTTCATGTTGATATATTTTCAACAAAAAAATGAGTGTAAAATTAAAGATCATAAATATATTTATTCATTAAAAATACATAAAATATAAAAATACTATCATTTTAACTATCAATATTTTCGGGAAGGACTATCAATTTGTTTAGACATATTCACGACTCATTGTATTTTTCTGTAATTGTTAAAATTTTATGATTGACTTTAAATTGATAGTTATAGTTATTTACGAATTAAATTGAGGCAAAACTTTAAATTTTATCATTGTATTACTAAGGATCTCGAGCTCACAGTATTAAAGATTCATGACCATGTAATAGTTATAATTTTAAGAATAAACTTGTCATTCCTTTTAGACATATTTCTAATAATTACGTTTGTTTTCGCACGGGGTTAAGAAATATAGTATTTTAGTATGTATTGAGGTGAGAAAAATAATATTTTAATGTATAATGGATAGTTGTATTACTGTTGTAGTTGGGTTCCATAATTATTTTGTGTGGTCCATATAAGTTATAACAAAGGGAAATGTAACCATTAGGATATAATGCTCAAATTGAAAATGTGTAAATATTAAAATGAGATGGAGGAAATATTTCCTCTATTATATGTGCATTAATACTAAGGTTAATTTTAGAGGCAGCGGCTAATCAATCATGTGTTTATATGTGCGCGTCATCTATGTATATGCCTGTTAAACGAGCCGAGCGAGCTCGAGTATTACATACTCGAGCTCGAGTAGTTATCGATCCGAGCTCGAGCTCGGCTCGATTAGGAACGAGCTATATACGAGCTCGAGCTCGAACGAGTAATTCTCGAGTAGAGCTCAAGCTCGACTCGACTCGTTAAGCAAAATAAGTCGAATTTTTTGAGATTTTTCGAGCCTATCGAGCTTTATTTAATTAATTTTTATTATATTTAATAATAATTAATGTAATATAATTTATGATTATTATTATTAATATTAATTAATTAAAATTTTTTTATCGAGCCTAAACGAGCCAAGTCGAGGCTCGTTAAGGAAACGAGCATAAGGGCGAGCTCGAACTCAAGCTCGAGTAGTCAACTAACCGAGTCGAGCTCGAGTTTAACGAGCCGAGCACTCGAGCGGCTCAATTCGTTTAACAGCTCTATCGATGTATATAAGTACGTTGACTATTAAGATAAATATATCAATAGAATTCAATTTTTTAAAATCTATTCCCGTGCAACACACACGTTAAAATTCTTATTAATATTACATCAATTCATACACTTAACACTTATTATTATTATTATTATTATTATTATTATTATTATTATTATTTATTTATTTTATTTTTTAACCACAACACTTATATTTGAAATTTCATTTTGATTAAAAATCACCTAATAATTCAAACATAGTGGTATATTAATGAAGTGATAGGTATGTTTCATTTAGCATGAGGTAGGATTAGTTAATAATTATGGATTCCTAAGAATAAATAAATAATACATAAATAAATAAAAGAGAAGGAGTGCAACATAATACTTGATTCATAATATAAAATAGAAAAAAAATGAGGTGGTATAAAGCCAGGGGCGGATGTATGAAGGCCTTAGGGGGCACTGGCCCCCTGAAATTTTGAATTTTTTACTATATATATAATAAATTTTTTAATAATATAAGGTAGTTCAGTGTAAATTTATTTTTTATGGAGGTTGAGAGGTTCAAGTTCGAATTCATCCCATCACACTGTGTAGTTTTTCATTGTCCTTTTCACTATTTTTTACTTTTGCCCATTCTTTCCAATATTATTTCACTATTTCTCCTTCTTCCTATTCTTTTACACTTTTACTATTTACTTCTGTCCATTCTTTCTAATATTATTTCACTATTTTTACTTCTTCCCATTCATTTACACTCTTCTTTTCATTATTTTTACTTATTCACATTCTTTTACTCTTTTCACTTACTTCTGGACGTATTAAACGCTATATTACTAAAATATTTTTGATTTTAAAACATGTATCAATAATACAGATTGAGTGTACAAACATTAACCCGAGTACATAGAATATCAATTTATACATTATACTTCGCATTATTTTTTGGGTCCCCTCGACACAAATCCTGCGTCCGCCACTGTATAAAGCAAATTGATGTATAAAATTCCATTCCATTATTGTGGGTTGGAGAAATTAAAAGAGAGTCGCCATCAGGAATATTTACCCGAAGCTGGAAAATAATATTTATTAGCATATGATAACATGTGTTTTATCACATGCTACTCACTTATCTGATACGTATCTAATTCTTACATCATTAATTATTCTCCACTTATATTATATTAAATATATATAATTTATAGTTAATTTTGAGGTACAACCGTACAAGTAGTACACCTTAAGACTTATTCCCTCTGTCCGCTTTTAAGGGTATTCCCTCCATCCCATAAGTAAATTCACACTTTCTTCGTCTTATAAAAAAGTTCACACCCCCAAATAAGGAAATACACACAAATTAATAACCCCGTAACACACTTTAATTTCAAAATTGACACTCCTTTACAACTCACATAACTTACTTTATAATTTATTTATTACCTAAAAATACCAAACTACCCCCAAAAAGTAACTTTTTCTTAAACTCCGTATCTATAGTAACTGTGAACTTCTTTTTGTGAACTCCGTATCTATAGTAACTGTGAACTTATTTTTCCATTTTGGGTGTCCGCTCCCAATAGTTTCATTTTATTTTTTATCCACACACACTCACTAATATAATTAAAAAATGGGACCCACACCTCCACTAATATAACTACCCACTACACATTAAATAACAATACTCATTAATCTCTGTACCCAAAAGCAAATGACACCCTTGAATCCGGACTGAGGGAGTATAAGTTAAATTTGAGTATAATTATAATTATATATTTTGTTTTTAATTTTTTTAAATTTAAATGTATAAGTGCATCGATACACCTAATGCATTATTACTTTAATACTTATAATTTATTTATTTCCTCCATCCACTGTCAAAGAACACATTTCATTTCCTTTTATATATATATGAGACTCACACACCCCACTAATACAATTAAAATATGGGGCTCATACGTATAATAATACAACTACTCACTACACATTAAATAATAATAGTCCTTAATCGACGTGCAAAAAGTAAATGTCCCTCTTATCCGCAAATGGAGAGAGTATTATTTATCGTGGTCCGTCCCATAACTAGGTATACATTTTTCATTTTAGTCCGTTCCAAAACAAAGTACAATATACATTTCTGTTTGTAGATGGACCTGCACAAAATAATTATTATATCCACATGGAGCCAACACATTACACTAATACAACTATCCACTATACATGAAAGTATTATTTATTCCACTTTACTATATATTAAAATATTATATTTTTTAATTTTCGTACAAAAAGCCAACTGTAGTAATATTTGAAAAACGTGTGAATATGTACCATCAAAACGCAGTGCCACCTAGAGAGAAGTCATGTTGCATTATTGCTCCTTAATTTTTGATCACTACTTTCATCTACTAAGGTTGTTGTAACTTCATTTCACTTCTCTGTTTTAGAACACGTTTCTTTATGTTTGTTTTAAGAAGTTTATTTTCAAGTTATAAATAAATAAATTATAAATTATATTAGTAGGTGCTATTGTCACTCAAAATTTTATTAAGAGCATCTAAATTTTTTAAAAAAAAAATGGACACTGAAATGGTTTATTAAGGGTTTATGGTTTAGAGTTGGGGTATAGATTATATCCAAATTAATAACAATAAATCTATTTTACTAAATACACCCAAATTAATTATAAGCCCATCCACCATTATTACTAAAAACACCTAAAATAATTTCTTCAAACAACAAATTTTAAACCTTGAAAACATACCTGTAGAAAATTTAGAAGAAGAAAGAGAAGGAAACAAATAAACAAGATAAAAAACAACAAAGAAGTTAATTGATGTAGATTATTAAACTACATTGTTTGCAATTGTTGTTTTTATAAATAATTAACGTTATAACTCTTCCACATTAAAAACAAAAACTAATTCCAAATTATTAGAACACTAATTTATTTTATTTTGTATTTTAGTGGAGTTTTTTTTCTTCCGTAATATTGTGTTTTTATTAATATACTTATAACATGTTTTTTTAATATTTTTATTCTCTGTTAATTAGATGGTATAACATGTTTTCTTTAATATTTTTATATCTCTTTTAATTAAATGATATTCCATTTATAGATTATTTATTGCACATTTTTCCTTTTAGTCATCTAGCATATTTTTCACCTTTAATTAATAGTAAGAATAAACTAGACACGTATTTCTTACATCTTATTTATAAATTCGAACAACTTTATTATTATTATTTTTTGTCTAAGTTATCCAATTTATCTCCACTTTGTCTTACGTTACGCACCTAAATCAACTTATTTTAAACTACGTGTGTAAAAAAAGGTATATGAAAAAAATATTTCTATACGTATTATTTGGGCTTCCCTCGACAAAAATCCTAGCACTGTCACTGCCCTCCGTTCGGTTTAAAGAGACTAATTAATTTGTTTTCAAGTAGATAGTTATATTAGTGGGTATGTGTGTCTCATATTTTAATTGTATTAAAGGGTGTGTGCGTAAAAAGGGAAATAAGACCTTTAGGAGCGGACGCCCAAAATAGAAAATGAGACTCTTTGGAGCGGACAGAGGGAGTATTATTATTCCCTCCATTCCATTTTAATCTACACATTTTGTTTTATTTTATTTTGGCGTCCCATTTCAATCTTTACCTTTCTCTTTTTGGTACATGGAACTCACCTAAAACAATTAATATATCACCATGTGACTCACATCCAACACTAATACACATATTCACTTTACATTAAATATCATATCTTTTTATCCACTATCCATTAAAATACTATATATTTCATAATCAACGTGCAAAAAACTAACGTAAGCATTGAAACGAGACGAAGTGAGTATTTTATATATAGCGGGTAGTTTTATTAATTAGTAGTGAGCAGTAGGTTATATTGGACCCTTTTTTTACTTAAAAGAGAGAAATAAATTCTTTTGGAATAGACGCTAAAAATAATAAAATGAGAACTTTTGAGAATAGACAGAAGGAGTACATCGTTTCAATTTTTTTTATTAAAATATTATCATCTTTAATTATATTTTTACTATGAATTGTGTGGAAACGATGCAGATGCAATTTTTTTTTTTTTAACAAATATTAGTATTCTTCAAATGCATGGTGTTATTTTTCAAAAATACTAAATCGACATTATACTAAGAAGAAAAAAAAGTAAAATACAATTCTCCATTCTCTTGTATAGAAATATGATGAAAATCGATACAATTGATGAAAGCGGTAACATGTTAAATTATTTTATGAATAATTTATTTATAATATATATGAAAATTAATATTATTTTAAAAAAAATAATATCTTTAATAAAAATATAATTAATTAAGGAAAGCATGATACTAACCAACTATCGTGTTATTATTATTTTTTAATTTTTTATTTAGTGTTCCCCTGCAAATAACATTATTATTGGGGTTTTTTTTTTAAAGTATGTCCCATGTCAATGTATCCACCTCCTTTAATAATTAACATTAAAATGTAAGATAGAATGGAGTTGTATATAAATATTGAAGGTGAAATGTTTTTTTTATTAAAATAAAATGAAGGTCCTGGAACAAAATTGAAAATTAATGTAGAAATCATAGCTGACAACTGCCCGTGGAATTGATAATGACTGATGAGGTGGTCTACAAATTATTTAATAATTAATTAGTGAAAAAAAGCAAATCTTGAAGATTCTTGAATAATAATTGCATATAGTATGTTTTAGCTTTTTTGGGACACGGAACAAACGAGTTATTATTTTTTTCTCCTATAGTTCCTTATTATATACTTCCTCCCTCGTCCAATATTAATCTATCCGTTTTCTTTTTGCACGTAGATTAAGAAATATTTTTATTTTATATGTAGTGAGTAGTTATATTAATGGAGTGTGTGAGTCTCATATTTTAATTATATTAGTATGTGGATGAGTCCCATATATCTAAAAAAGAAAATGAATAGATTAAGAGTGATCGTATATTAGTGTGTGGAATGATCCCATATATCTAAAAAAAGAAATTAATAGATTAAAAGTGGACGACCATAAAATGGATAGATTTACAGTGGACGAAGGGAGTATATATCACTCTTATTTTTTTCTTAAAAAAGAATAATCTTCAATATAAGAATAGGGAGTTTTTTTTACGCCACGTGTCGTCTCCCAAATCGTTTGTTCTGTGCCAAATTACTATGGAATTTGAATCTTTACGTGGCGTCTCTAAACATTATTTGTTTATGTGATATAATAATAATAATAAAAAAAAGACATGTCACATTTATGTTAGACTTAAATAATATAAAATTTTTTATTGGTATTAATTATTTATTGCGTTAAGTGTGCAATTATCATAAATATGAATTCTATGAATATTATTTATTATATTTCTTTGTTGAATTGATTATAATTATTTAACTTAATTACTGTAATTCACTATAAATATATTTTTATGGGTTAAATGATTAAAAATAAATATCCACGATATTTTAATTTAAACCGATCAATCTTATTGATATGAAAAATTGGTTAACTTTTTATCGTGTTTTAAGTGGATTCTTATTAATCTTGAATCACTTGAATCATCGTATCAATATAAGAATTAATATTTGATTAGATATTTATAGAAGTTTAGAAGTTTTTTATTTAAAGGCTTGGTAAAATGGATTAATTATTCATTCGGGAATATTTTCAATCCAAAAAAAAAAAAGTAAATTATCAATTTAGGATTTTAATTATTTTTTTCTATCATTTGAAATATATATAACATTAATTCAGCTAATCCGCTGCATAATAATTATAGTGTCGCCCGAAATAAGATTAATGTATCATAATTATTATATTAATAATATTAGGATAGGAGTTAATATCTTATGTTCTCGAGTTACAATGTGTGTAATGTATAATATTTTATTTTATATAATACATACTTTAATTAATTAATAAGGATATAATTTTTTTATTAAAAAATTAGATAAACTATAAATAATATGAATGTTTGATTAAAAAAGAGTCAAATTTTAATAAAAAATCAAAGGTATATGCATAAGTTTTATATCAAAGATAAAACATTTAGTAAAATATAACTTTAAAAAAGTGTGAGATTTGTGTAAAATCAGTATTGATGATGGTTAATGATTTTCTAGTAAATTACTTAAATACATATATTTAGGATTAATACATCCACCTCGTGATGAGTCACCTGCAATGGATACTACCTTAAATACATATATTTATGATTAAACAAATCCACTCGTAATGAGTCTCACCTGCAATGGATACGATTTTTTGAATTAATTAACTTCCAATTAATATTAATGCATTTTTTCACTATCAATATAATTAACTTCCAATTAATATTGTTTTTTTTTTCTTTGAATTAATTAACTCCCAATTAATATTAATGTATTTTTTTCACAAAAATATCTAATAAAAAGTAATAATTATTTAAGTAAAATATAACATTTTTCAAGAAAATGAATAATATCTTTAATAAAATATAATAGCTACAGAGGTAACTTTTATTAAAAATATTCCATATTTGAAAATAAATATGGTTAAACATAAATACACTATATAAGTGCAACAATCTCTCATCTCGCCAACATTATATTTCACAAATTATTATCTATCCAAATTCTAAGATTTTTTTTTTCTTAATTGATAGAGATTATAGTTTAGACATATAATAACATATTAATATATATTTTTTTAAAAATCAATATGACTTTAATTTGTTTCTTTTGAATTATGTTAATCATAAGTGTAGTAAATAAACGTATTCTAGCGAAAATAAACTTTGATCAAATCAAAATACCTTACCATAATTAAAATAATTAAATTAAAAAGGTTAGGATGGAAGAGGAATCAACTGGCAAAATCAGTATTGATGATGGTTAATGATTTTATGGTACATTAACCTTAAATAAATACATATATTTATGATTACACCTCACGCTGAGTCACTGAATGGATAATATTTTTGAATTAATTAACTTTCAATAAATACTTGGTTATTTTTTCACTATAAATTGAGAGCTGCATTTTCTTCTTAAATCATATATATCAACATAATATAATTCTCTATTATTACTGCAAAGTGAAGATGACTGTCATCATTCAGCAAAAGGAGTTTGGTATATATATTTATTAGTGTGAATATATTTTCATGTTTTAATGTGATTAAATGAATTAATGGTTGTTACTTCTTTGGTTAATGTAATATAATAGAGGATATTAAGACCGTTCATGAAGATGAAGAACTGGTTTTAGATGGAGGTTTTGTAGTTCCTCAAAGTAACTCTTATGGCCAAACTTTCAAGTATTTTTTTCTACATAATTTCTAAATTTTTTTCCCCTCATGTTTACATCGATCGAATCTTAGAAGAAGAACGTGTTGTCGTTCTGATGATCATGTTTGGGTGCACAGAGACTATGATGCTGAAACCGAAAGAAATGAGACAGTGGAAGAACTCTACAGGCTCAGCCACATCAACCAAACATATGACTTAGTAAGAATGGAAAATGATAGTACTAATGAGTATGAAAACAGAGATTTGTATGAATGCATGATGATGTGTGTGTGGTGATGCAGGTGAGTCGAATAGAGGTGCGTACGGGTCATTTGATCTAGCGGAGATGAGCATTTGGGAGTGCTGTGAACTGCTGAATGATGTGGTGGATGAGAGTGATCCTGATTTGGATGAACCTCAGATTCAGCATTTGCTTCAGAGTGCTGAAGCCATTAGGAAAGACTATCCTAATGAAGAATGGTTGCACTTAACTGCTCTTATTCATGGTAATTATCTAATCTATTAATTATAAATAAATCTTGCTTATGTAGATCTTGGTAATAAATCTTCATTTCTTCTTCTACCTAGCTTTGGAGGTCTCCCACAATGGGCTGTTGTTGGTGAGTGAAAATGAATTAATCTTGCATCCTCTAGATCAAATGAATTTTAGTCATGTTTACTAATGTGGGCTTGATCGATCCTCAGGCGACACGTTTCCTCTCGGATGTGCCTTTGATCCAGCAAACATTCACTTCGAGGTTTGTTTCAATTGTTATACACTTTTTCAATTGGATTTATTTTTTATGATGGTGAATTAGCTAGTTAAAATGTGGTTGAATACAGCACTTCAAAGGCAACCCTGATTACTCCAATCCAGCTTATAGCACCAAGCTTGGAGTTTATCAGGAGGGATGCGGACTAGACAACGTTGTGATGTCGTGGGGGCATGACGACTACATGTATTTGGTATAAACACATCTTTACACAGTCCAAGAATATGTGCATTTCATTTCCACTTCAGTACTTGACAATTTTCACTCATCCAGGTGGCCAAGGAGAACAAGACTACACTACCACCAGCTGCATTGTTCATTATTCGCTATCACTCGTTTTATGGTGAGTCATTTTTTTTCTTTTTAACACGGATGGATGGACCTTCAGCTCTCTCGTCTGATTTTACTTTTGTGTTTGTTGTTCAGCACTGCATAAGGCAGGGGCATACAAGTTTCTAATGAACGAAGCAGATGTTGAGAATGTCAAGTGGCTACATACATTCAAGTAGAGGATCTAATTTGATTTTTATTGAATTTTTTATTTGTAATGTTTTAACTGTATACTTGCATGTTATGATCATTGTAATTTGTTGCAGTAAATATGATCTCTACAGCAAGAGCAAGGTCAGAGTTGATGTGGAGAAGGTGAAACCATACTATATTTCTTTGATCAATAAGGTAAATTTTAAGATTTTCATCATTTGATTCATCCCCCACCACCAATTTATTGAAGTTATACATCTAACTCATTGTTCTTTTCAAATTGTGATGAATCTAATGCAGTACTTTCCACCAAAGCTCAAATGGTGAGAGCTTCGTCATCAGAAGATTGTTTGGATCGACGTAGATTATTGAGCGTCGACATTTCCTATTCATAGATCTAGTCTCTCTCTTCTTTTTTTAATAATGTTTTAGTGTGAAAATAAGTAGTTGTTCATCATCTTCATAATGAGATGAATGTTATCTACCATTGTTTCCTGAATCAAGAATGGAGTCATCTTCTCTTTTAATTATTCAAAGGATATTTATTTTGACATCAAAATATTTCCATCAAACCAAAAAAAAAAAAAATTTAGTCAGAAGGAATGGCAGCATAACATGGCTCCATCTAGAAGATTGCAAAAGCACAGTTTTCTGGAGACGATATAAAAATCGATCGTCTATTCAAAATATGGGAAGAGCACAGCTCTGGAGAACATATAAAAATCCATAGTCTATTCAAAATATGGAGAGAAAGCTTTCATAACCTGTTGGTATACTGGCTTCTTGAAATCCACTGCCTGGAAAGAAGATTGAGAGAGAATGTTGAGTGAAAATTGAAACAGAATAACAATGTATTCACAGGGTATTATAGAGATCAAAATTTACCCGGTCGACAACTTCCTGTGGTGAGATCCATGACCACTGTCCAAACTCAGCCTTTTCAGTCCCATCGCCCAAAAGATTCACCTCTTCATCCTTTCCGGTGAATTTGAAAAGAAACCTGTTTCATTGATGTAATATCAGACAAGTTGTTTCAACTATAAATCAGTGCAGCTCCATGAAAATTTAATACCAAGTCTGTTCATCCAAAAATCACACATAGGCGAAGGTGTAGTCACAAATTCATCCACTTCATGTGAGTTTGTTATGCAACATAATACAGACTAGCTAGTAGATTCAACAAAACAACCTTGTCACTAATTCAGCGGCAACTGATCGTCCTGGCCCACTGTAAGAGTCATCTATAGATTGGTCTATCATATATTACATAACAGTGTCCCAAGGTATACAGTCATAGGCGGTATAGGTAGATTTTAATAATGTGAATATGCTGGCCAATTATTTCCTAGTTTCCGATACAAACAAAATTGATTCCAACAGTATATGAAGGTTACTAACCTGATACCTCCATTCCCACTATTAAATTGTAGCATCAAATTCATAAGGAGATGCACACAATGGCAATCTTCATATGAAAATATGAAATTGCAACCCAGTTAATCTGGTCTCTGAAAAAGATAATTTACCGTCGTATTGTTGATTCTAACAAGAAAAGGACAAAGCCATGGGACCCAGAAACTACAGAAACACCATATGAATACATGCCCTTGGAGCAGCGGAGCCTATGACATGTGACTTTACGTGCCTTGCACTGACATAAACCTAAATGAAAACATGGAAGTATCACCAACCATTTCTGTGCTTGACCTTTCCAATCTGAACCCCAAAGTTTATTGAGCTTTTCCCTGACCTCTGGCGGGAAATCATATGATAACCAATAAGGAACCTGCAAGAGATAATCTTTAAGAACCGATAATAGATTTTCCTAAAGCAAGTTAAAAGGACGAAATTCCAGAAAATGATATCTGAATAGAAGTTGGGCTCAATGAAAAAGAAAATCCAACCAGTTTGCATTGCATCTTATTAGGATACTAAACAATTTCCCTAAACTAAGTTATTTTTAGTTACTAACAAATCAATAAGAATCAAAATCCATACCCTTTTCTCAGTAGTATACATATTCAAAAGCAGAAAAACATATGCCTGTAATCACTTTAGGCTATCACATCATGAATCCTATGTTTTAACCTTTTGCTCTCATACATGAATCTCAATTTTAAAAAACATTTCTTCCCTGCGTAACCACAGTACAGTCTGCTGGATGTTTGAACTTTAAGGTAATTTTTTGCAAGGAGATTGGCTGTAATATCTAATATTGTGCTTGTGGACTTAAGAGAAAATCTACAAATTTAAAATGGATTTCTTATTCCAATTTTAAAGCTTCAATTATTTAATCTGCAATATATTTATTGGAGGCCTCACATCCTACATGTATGTATAATGTGCACCTAAACTATCACCCAAAAAGATTTGATTCTACTCCCTTCCCTTTATGAATTATGAGCAGCAAGTGACAGCGGATTATACTCTCAATGCATTAGTATGATTTGAAGTGCATTAAAGAACTTTCAGCAACATAGCAATAATAAAATAATTTACAAAAGCACATAATCCATTTTGTCATTGTGGAACCTCAAAATAAGCTCTATCACTTTCCAAAACCTCTATAGTCCACAGCACTTAAAGGCCACTGTAATTAATTCTGAAATTTAACCAACCACCTTCTGATCTTCTGTATGCTCATCATCAATAAATGTTTTTTTCCTGAAAATGGGGCATCAAGTCTTCTCCTCCACACTTTGAATAAGTTAGAATTTCTAAATTAGACAATGATCGCACATTAATATCATGAAAGGTTTGAGTAAAAGAATGAATGACAATCATTTGAGCTGAAGCATAGATTTATGTTATTTCTTCTCTTCTCCTAGACCAGAGAATACAATTATTACTTCTATTTTTTGTTGGGAACCTGAACATACTGCACTTGTGTAACATGGAAGAGAAGCCAGTTTCCACCCCCATTTATAAAGAAAGCAAGATATAAACTGAAAGGATGCAGAAATGCAAAATCGTCAACATTGATCCTATACCTCGGCTACAATTTCCGCTGAAGTAACCCCTGTTTCTTCTCTCAATTCCCGGATAGCCGCATTCCTAGGATCCTCACTTTCATCAATTCCACCCTATAATGCAATAACATCAGACCAGGGATTTTAATTCAAAAAACTAATTCAGAACACACTTGACCAAGGGGGCATGCAAAAAGAGTAATCTCATGGTAATCCAACGAGCTATTACATTATCACAAGAAGCAGCATAGTCTTAAGAAGATGATACACTACAAGACATATAATTTCGATTTTACAGTTCTCAATACAATTTACAACACTAGAAAATAGAGCAATCTTTTTTAAATATGCATTAGAATACTCATCTTAGTACATCAGAATCAGAAACTGCAGTAATTGTATACCAATTAGCAAAAACAATAACCTGAGGCATTTGCCAAGCATCTGGCACGTCGAGTCTCGAAGCAGCAAAAATCTAACAGAAATCAGAAAACAGGCACAATCATTAACTCCCAAAAGCCTAAAGCGTGAACAGTAAGCAGATGAGAATCGAAGGAAGATACCTTTTTAGAGGGGCTCATGAGGCAAATTCCGACGTTCCTTCGGTAACCTTGTGGAGGCGTATCCATGGATGAGGATGACAAGGAAGAGAGAGGGCCGGAGAGGGTGAGGGCAGTGAATTTGGGGAGTGTTGGAGGGCAGTTTGGGGAAATTGTACGTATTCGCTGAATTGGGAAATTAGAATGTATGAGAGATCGGCATAAAGCCATCATCACGGTGGCGCCGTTAACGCTGTAGATGAGGTTTTAAAAAAATCGGGTCGGGAATATTCTCTATTTTCAAAAAGACTACTCACTCCCCGTCCTGCCCAAACGCCACACCGGGTTGCCTTTTGTGAGTAGATCGAGGAGTATTATTATTTTATGTGTAGTTGATAGTTTTATTAGTAGTGAGTGGTGTGTCATATGTAGAGCCTTTTATTAAAAGAGAAAAATGAGGACTTTTGGATGAGACACCCAATATAATAAAATGAGACCTTGAGTGAGACTCCTGTGCACCCGGGCGCACGGAGCACATTCCGTGCGCCTTTATAATTTACGTGCCCATTTGTAATTTAAATCCCTACCAATACACAAGTTTAAATAGAATTGGAGGGGGGAGATTTGTGTTCACATGGGGACAGAGTATCCCTCCGTGTCCCCGGGGACGCAGGAGCTTTTGCCTGCAAACACGGAATATGAACTTGAACGTAGTGATGGTTGATTTTGGAACAAGAGAAGTGCAAGATGAAGACCAAATATTAGATTTTATTTTATTATTGTTATCTATACGTAATTCGTCGTAGTACATGAAATAGACACCATTAAATATTTTCGATGGAAGGGATGAAATATTATTTTATGTGTATTTAATACTCAGATGATCTGTGATGATAGTGGTGAGGGTTTGTTTAGTAGAAGGAAAAAAAAAAAACTTTTGAATAGAATGCTCAATATAGTAAAATGAGACATCTCGAAAATAAAAAAGGGAGTATAATAATGTTATTTAGCATCTTATATACCCTCTCGTCCCATATTATTCTTTATTTACTGGAGTTTAAAGTTCCATATTATTCTTTACTAGAGCTTTTAAAAAATAATTTTTTTATTAATTTTTTGAGAATATTATAATGTTTTCAAATAAGAAATAAATTATAAAGTATTTTATATAAAATATGTCGTTAGAGTGATAATTTTGTGCTTAAATGTAATTTTAGTATTAGAGATTAATCTGATATTTTTTTTAGGAAATGGAAAATTTTGAAAGCCTAATGTATATGAAATTTCTTCGATATAAGACCTGAAAAATACATTGAGTATCAATAAATTATGCATATTTTACCGATCACAATGCAGTGATTAAAATAAAAATATAAAAATCCTTACTCATTTCGCATATAATATTGTCACCGATTTATTAAATATTTAAACAAAATTTTATTTAATACTAACCTATAATCACAGTCAAATACTTTAAAATTTCATTTCATATAATAAATTTTTATTTAATTTAATTTATTATTATTTTTTTAAATGATTTTATCCCCTCAAAGAATTCGCACACATGCATAATTCGCCCTTTAATATACTTCTCGAGTGAAAATAATTAATAAATAGAAGTAGCAAGAAGTAATAATTGTGATTTCAACGATTTCCAAGTATAAACTAACCATCTATATCTATCTATCTATACTAATATATAATATAAGAGCAAAATATTTTTGCTTAATTTTGACCAATTTTAACTATTTTAAATTTTGATTAAGACCATTCATTTTCTAATTTCCATCTTAACCGTTGATTCATATTAATTATAAATCCCATTTGTTAGGGCATCATCACTTACACAGACCCTTTTTCTTGCGCATCCTCTTTTTTCTCCGATTTACCACATCTAAGGCCATCTTCTTCATACTTTTTTCAAATTCATGATCAGAAAACGGGAAAATCGTCATCCCACACCGATTATCATCACATGATTCTTTGAATTGCGCGGTATTGGAGCAGGTGTGATTTTCTTTCATCAAAATAAAAAAAATTTGAGTTTCCGACGAATTGTTTCTAAATTAGGTGGGGATGGAGAGTGTATCTATAAAAGCCGTTAACCTCCATTACTTCAAAACCCTAGAACGGCAGTCGACTCAGCGGGTACTCTCTCACATCTCTCTCTCTATCTTCTGAGTTTCGTAGATACATATTCAATATCTGTATCTTAATTTGGTCGATTTTGTACAATCTTCAGGTGAGGGTGTAGAGTCTGCTTCAGCACGAAATGGCTCCAGCTAAAGGTACGTATCTTAAACCACTTGATTTGGTAATTCTAGACTTCTTTAAATCTGGATAGAGTATGGTTTTATCGCTGTGAAATATAGAGGCGACTCTGGCAGTGTTAATCTGCACATGTTTCTAGGGTTTTTCAGTTTGTTATATTATCAAGTTGCATATTGGTGCCTTCGATGTAGGAAGGTACACAATTGTAATGCAAAATACAGTAGGGATATTGTTTAACAAAATAATTTGTGGAGATTTCAAGCTCTGGTATGCGTGTTATGTCTATGGAAGATGTGTTTCGTAATAATTTGAATTGTGAATGACGCTGTTAGTGTACGAATAGTTTCATATGATGGTCCTTGAAAAAACTGGAGGCCTTAACCTTGGCTAACTTCTTATCTCAGTTCCCTTTCACTGTATGTCTTCATACTTTTCGAATTCGTGATCAGAAAATGGGAAAATCGACCAAAGACCATAAGGCATTTAATTGCAGCATTGTCATTTCATTAATTTTTTTAAGGTATAGTTCTTGGAGAATGCATTACTCAGGTAATTCTTGAAATGAGAGATGGCTTTTATATTGAGATTGTTATAAGTTCTGTTTTTCACTTGCCTGAAGATACACAAGGAAGTTAAAAATGTTCATATCAAGACTGGTGTTCTAGGGTGGTTGTTGCGTATAGGGGAGCCCCAATACATCTATAGGTCGTTCCCTTGAATTTCCTTTTTGTGCTCATTTCATTTTGTTGGCAAAATTATGGTGTTTTGATGCAAAATTCATGGACCTCTGTAAACATTGTTTGTTAGTTTGTTGTTATGTCTGAGATGAGGCAAATGCTGAGACCTGTACTGCTCTAGGTTATTCATGTTTTTTTTTTTAAATTTTATTGTTGTGTAATTTTTTTGTTTTCTGTAAACATTGTTTGTTAGTTTGTGTTTATGTTTGAGATGAGGTGTTTTAATTAGAATAATGTAGGTTATTTATCTCCTTTGGCGTACTCTCTTTCTCACTTTCCTTTTTACAGATGAAGTAACTACTGGAATCTCACTACGGAAGGCGACATTTGTCGGCTTCGGATTCCGAAACTACCTCTAAGGCGGCGAGCATCGACGCCGCCACATTGAATCTATGGCCGTCGATCAGCGTCTTTGTCACTTCAGCCCTAACAATCTGATGCATTCAGATCGGGATTGCTTAAATGTAAGATTTTGATCCTTCTATGTAACGCAATTATCATTAAAAATCAGAGGAAACCCAATTCTCAAACTTTAATATCAATCTTATTCTCCTCTTCGTCTCTAAAACCTGTTTCTCTCTTCCTTTTTATCTCTCTCTGATTATTTTAAAGATGTTGATTGGATTCTTGCAGGGGCTATGTAAACGCTATGAAGACATCATTCTTCATTAAAAAAACGTTGCATCCCCGCCTCTGTTACCATCACCACCACCGCCTCAATCACTGTAGCCACCATCACCATAATTTTCTCCATCTCTTTCCAAGATGTTAATTCATTCCCACAAATGGTATGTTTTTCTCTCATTTTCCTTTATGATATCCCTATCTAATTAATAGATAAATTTATTGCATTTGTTTAGCCTGCTAATCTTGATAATTGTCCTTCTTTTCAAAATGGGATAGTTATAATTTTCATCTATTTATTATAGGCTGCCATTGGAAAGCTGAATCCATATCAACTTGACAAAGAAAATTATTCTATTGAAATCCAATCGTGGAGCCATCTTTTGAGGTATAATTAGATTTTCAATATATATGAATGCATGTGTGTGTATGTGCTTTTATGTATAGTTCTTATAGCCTTTTTCTAACAATTATGCTGAAATTTTTTTTAGATTTTGATTGCTTACAAGCTTTAATGTTGCTTCTATTCTTTCAGGGATGGTGGTTTCATATCACTGGAAAATTTAATACACTTGGCAAGGAACTTTCCTGTATATTTACTTTATCTGTTCCATCATAATTCATCTCAGATTATTTTGTTGGTAGGATCCAATTTCCAAATCATGACAGAGAGCTGATTACATGCTCTTCTCTTCCTGGTATCATATGTTTATATTTATGTGGATATTCCTTATCCAATAGATCGATTTGTGAATGCTTGATTAGTTCAAAGCTTCTTGCACTAATGGTGGATCTTTCTTAGGTACGCAATAGAACTAGGGTTGTTTTCCTAGACAGTTTAGTAGATAATATGCTTGCTCATCTATTTTTATCATATGATTGAAAAGGTATAAGGTTCTGCAAGAGTCTGGTGTTAGGGTGGTTGCTGCTTATGGGGGAGCCCCAATACATCTACATGTCGTTCCCTTGAAATTTCTTCTTGTGCTCATTTCAATTTTTGGTAAATCATTGTGTTTTGATACATGTGTATGTTTGCCCATAATTTTTAAATTTGTACATGATCTTCTTATTGGCCACTATATAGTAGACATCCAATTGGCTTTTGATTAATGATGGTATATTTACCTTTTTATTTGTTTTTCCATAATTCTTATATTAATTTCTTAATTTATCAATTATTATAACCATGGGTTAGCACATCGATTTTGGATACCATCTTTTATGCAGAATTTTAAAACTTTTGGCCAGGATCCATCAATTATAAGCAGGTCAAGTGGATCGGGTTAAAACTCATCTTCACACCTAGCCAAGTAAGTTTACAGCAAGTCGTTCAATAATGGGATAAGTGGATTTTTGAAACTGGAGTTGCCTGTGTTTGTTATTGTTTCAAAGTGTATATGTTTCTTCATTATGCTTATATAATTAAATTATATTATGTTTGTTTGATACTATTTTACTGTTTCTCATGCTTTCTACATCTGTTGTTTTTGTCATGATACTTTAATTAATTGCTTTAGGACAATGAACTAAATTGAGGTCTACCTGGAGTAGCAACAATGAATATTTGTTTAGCATCTCTCATGCCGTGGCATTCTAATTCTACCAGTATTCAGTTGAGAAAATATGCTTTGGGTTTGGTTTAATTTTTCATTATGCTGTACTTCATATTTAGTAAAATAATTTTCTTTGCAACTTGATCATAAAATCAATGTTTGAAGATTCAGAAGAATGTTTTGCCCAACAGAATATGCATGTAGTTTCAGCCCCTAAAAAGGAGCATATGTCGTACTTCTAGAGTGAAACATTCATCTGTTATATTTTTCTACTGCTCTGGTAATTTTATAATCCAGTGATGTTGTATATGACCATTGACTCTCTTACAGTTTAATGATGAGATCGTACATTTAAGCTGGGAAACCTGCCATTTAACATATTGATACTGTCTCACTTAGAGTTGCTTATTCAAATTAATTTGTAAACCAGCTAATGTATTTGTTGTCATTTTAGATAATAAGATATCAATCTTTAGATATTTCTTTTTTAAGTGTGCTTTATATTTGATGGGCAAGGTAAGTCTGGTCAGTGCTACATATACCTAAGAGCATACTGCCATAGAAATATGGAAACCAACTTCATATACTTTATTTAGCTTTTGAAATTTTGAATTGTCTGCATGTTCTAATTTAATATGTGAAACTTGCTGGAGCTCCACTTAACTTTAATTCTCTGCTTCTACATGAAATGCCAACTTTTAACATTTTTCCTATGTTTTGATTACCTTATTTTTACTGCAGAATGCAACATGTGCTGCAGAACAAACCAAACAGTAACACATCAGTCGTCTAAAATTATTGTCCCACCTATCCAAGGTAATAATTTATTTCTCCAGTTACGGTTCATGCGCCCGCTGTTCCGGCTTACAATTTAGGCTCAAGTCGAGTTGCATCTTTCCTTATCTGAAAACTATGACTCTACAAGAGGTAGTTGTTTTTAAAAGTGATTTTAAGTTGCCTCTTTTTAGCTCCATTACAATCATGGTGCTAAATATTCAAAGCACAATAGTATGAACAATTCTTAGTAGATTATGTAGTTACATAGTTGCTTAAAATTGATTCTTCCTTGGTTTATCAGAAGCATTCAGAAGTTTTATGCTTAATATATGTTTCACTTTTGCTTCGTGATTACCGATTTTAGGTGTTACTGATGAATCAAAACGGCTTATTATTTCTTCGATGGCTATTTCTCACGTTGCCCATTATGTTGCAATCAGATTTCTTCACTCTTCACTCCTTTGTACACCGATTTCAGGACATTATAGTCTTCAAGCTGTGAATGATCTTATAATTAGTAAGATATATTTTATTTACATGTCATTTTAACTACAATAATTGTATTCTAATGTTTGATACACCTTGCATATATATTATGGAGAAAAATATCTTTTCCTGTGAGCCTATGTTTATATGGTATTGCTGTGTATGATGGTAATTGTGGTATATTAGGATTAAATTGTTTTATTCTTGCAGTTTTATTTGAACTATAAGCCTTTATTTGTGTTGAGATTTTTGTTGTGCATGCATGAACATTTTCTTATATCATTTAAATATTAGTACGCATGCCTAAATATGTCATTTGATTAACTTTTTTACAGCCTGTGCTCTATGGATATTGTGGCATTCTGTCTCTCCTGGAGAGGAGTTTCACGGCTTAATATTAGATCATTGGAAGGAAATGGATTGGCAAGGAATGGATCCATCCTCAGATTACAGGTATGCATCATTTTGTCAGACATACTTTGGATTGCTCAAAAGATTATGCTGAACTTTTAGACCAATGTTTGCTTACAGCCTTTTATGTTGCTTCCATTCTTTCAGGAGTGATGGTTTCATATCACTAGATGTGTATATGGTTGCTTTGATAAATGGAAGGTATACGTATCATATGTTTAAAATATGAGTTCCTAATCTTTGCATAAAGGAAATGGCAAATCATAGCTGTATGTAACATGGGTTTAGTTTAAAATTCATACTCTAATCTTGAAACTAAGACGGTTTCTAAAGTTTAGTCGATTTAACCTGATAGGATGATTTATATTTAGAACATATTATTCTTATATTTAGTGTTGAAGCTTATGAGTTTAAGTATTTGTGCAGCGTATGCAGAGTAATAAGTTATCCATGTCAAATAACAGATTTTGGGATTAATTATTTCACATTCTAATCAATTAAGGTGATTTGGTGGTGTTGTGTGGTTGTTCACCTATTAATTGGAGATTATATGTCTATTGTTGATAATTTGCTGTTCATATATGCTTAGGTTTAACCTTTTAATCAGATTTTATAAAAGCCCATTTCAAGATTCTTAATTTTTTTTGCAATCCTGCATATTTTTTCAGTAATGTCGGCAAGTATACTTAACGAATCAATGGCATTGAATACCAGGCCTGATGACCTATTAATAAACTTGCGAGTCAAAATGAAGTGGTGGATTTTGTGAATGTGATTACTACGGGATTTTTGAAAAAAATGCACATTTTCATACATTGAGAAAATTAGAGAGGTGCAATTAATTATTAGTTAACTTGCCTTTGTTGGCTAATTTGAAGTCCTGTTAATTACTCATTTTTATATTTTGTATCGGACAGGATATCTAGAGAAAATAGCTCATGGCTATCTAGAGTTATACTTCTAATATTTAGTTTATGATGGTAGATTTACTGATTCTATTTGATTATACCTTTTATGCATGTATATACCGGCTTTGCTAGAAGGCAACTCCATGGCTGCCTTAGTCGGTGTTCCACTCCAGCTCGGTGACCTTACCGAGTGAGTAATTCTTCTTTTAATTTTTATTTTTATTTTGTTCTCTGAATGATTTGGTCAGTTTTTTGTGTTTTCGGGAAATGTTGTGGATGAGAAGTTGCATTGAGTTAATTTTGTATTATAGCTCCAATTGTTATAATTTCAACCTTTAATTGTATGTGTGCGTTTTTATTCTTCTGATTCTGGTGAAGTACATTGATGATTGATGAACTGTGAGAAGTTTAGTTTTGCTTGCTGATTATTAATTTTTATTAACAAGCTGAGTATGATGTCCAGATAAATTAACACGCTGAGAATTGTCCAGATAAATTATTAATTTTTATGTTTAATTCTTATCTAGAGGTTCATCTGAGTATGATCTCTTTGCTTCAGTTTCTGTAGAGGTTCATCTGAGTATGATGTCTTTGATTCTGTTTCTCTAGAGGTTAAAATGTATTTATGGCAAGGCAGTCCACGTATTAAGGTTCAGTTTTTTTTTTTTAAATTTCTTTAAATACTCTTATTTTCTAAACTTTTTTTGCTGGATGAATTAGTTTTTTTGATTAAAAGTGAGGAATCTGTATATATAGAATTTGATGTATAAACTGTGGCAATGATCAAATCGCCTAATTTTTATGTACTTGGGGTACCTTTTTACTAGCAAATGCATTTTTTTAGTAATACAAGAGCCTTCATAAAATCTCAAGCAACTGCTGCAATGAGTTAGTGTCCATCATGCATTTGTTTTGCCTAAAATTCTTACAGCATGGGTTTTTTCTTTTGTGAATGATAATTACTTTACTCACACTTTTAACATTTTAGTATCAATCTAATTTTCTAAAGCAAAAAAATTATGTTGGTCTTCTAATTAACATGGTTCAACCAACCAAAGTAGATGCACGATAATTACAGCAAAACCTGCTATCAAGTTCCAGGATCTTACATAGGTTTTTTCTTATGTGAATGATAATTACTTGACTATCACGTGCTTCCTCATGTTGTGATAAAATAAATGAAAATTAGTGCATTGAACTTGAAACAGAATCTAAGGCGAAAGGTTATTTATAGATATAAGGCGACGTGTTATATAGTAAGGTTATTTACACGATATTTAATCTTTATGTGTATAGATATATGTTTTTTTTCTTTATTTTTTTCATTTAAACTCATGTTTCATGGTTTGTCTTTTCAAATTAAGGTAGCTTATAATTATCTACCACCTATACAATTAAAAGGGACTGATACATCTACACCTATCTATAGAAAGAAGCATCTAAATCATGATTAAATATAACATTTTATGGTTCTATTTACATTTCCCCCAAATCAATAGGAGAAGGTGTTGTAATGCATGTGAAACTGGATTCATTTTCTCCAGTTGAGTAATTTTGTGTCCATTTCTACTTAATTACATATGCTGAAATTGGTACTGTTTTTGTATAATTACATTTCCCATTAAAATTAAAATTGGTCAAAATTAATCTGTTCGCCAACTCATGTAAATATTAACATTTTATGACCATTTATAGAACCATTAATTATATTATAATTAGATTTGAGTTTGTCTTTTGTCATGTCTTTCGAACTCTTTAATTTGGACACTCCTTAGTCATTAACATTAAATTAGGTTCTTTCTGCTTTAGTTACTAGATTTTCAGAACTTCCTTTCTTGCACATTATGCTTTATCTCATATGCACATTATTTTGAATCTAAATGATAACCGAAATAGGTAAAAATTATTTGAATTACGCATAGCAATGTAGGAATCAAAGCTGCTGGAAGATTCATTGTGTCTATTTTAAAAATTTTTAATTAAGAATTGTGGTTATTATTGCAGATGGTAAGGAGAGAGATTCTCAATTTATTTGTCGAATTTAGAGACCACACTACAGGGTTACAGGTAATTTCACTTTTTTTCGAAATCTTTTTTCTTCTACTGTATTTCATCTTTGTGGAATTTCTTTTTATTGTTTCAACTTAGGTTTTCCTTTCTTTTACTTTTTGTGAGAAATGGGTTAATAAGAATCTTATTTTGCGTTTCTATGAGTTGGCGAATTCATGTTTGTTGATTTTCAAAATTATTCAACTATTTACTTAAAAATAGCTAATGCTTGCTTTGCTTACCCTTATGTCTCCAATATGGTAATGATTATGCTATGGGATTGAGTTGTTGTGATCAATTGAGTGATTTTCATTAACTCAGAAGCTTGAAATATCTCAAACTTGAGTTGCAGCTGCAAGGGAGCCAACTTATAGAGAAGTTTATTTAACTTGACTTTGTAGAAGAAAAAATGGCGAGTAGTTTTCAACTCTTTTGGAAAATATTGATTTTTTGTATAGTTTGCTACTATTTAATTGATTGAATGAAGTTGAATAATATATTAGTGGAACTATACATACTTTCTAAGAAATGTTTTATTGGTACACATCTTTTGTTAAGTGAATATTGTACTTTGCATGTGTTATTACAGTATATGAAATAAGTTTAGGTTGAAATTTTTTTTTTTCATATCAAAATATGTTATATTCTTTATTGTAGGTTTTGCTTTTATGATAAAAATTGTATGGGCATTTATTTCTAGGATCCTGTTCTTGGCCATTTATTTTTAACTTTAGGATTGTGAGACAATCGATTTTGCATATTTATATTTAAAATATGTTTCTAGGTTGGTATGGGAGGCGAAATATTGCCTATTGTTAAGTTTCTAAATTTGTATAAATGAGTTTAATTATTTTCTCGGAACAACTTCATTCATTTACTCATGAGTTCTATTTTTTATTTTTTTGGTTCACTTTTTGGGGGATTAAAGATGGTGAATTTAAATAAGATTATGTATGGGAAATTTAAGTATTGATTAAAAAAAATTGGGATGATATTATAGGGACTTTTTAAAATGGGACATGTCCTGGTACGGGTAGTGAACAATTAAAAATGGATACAAGTTACGGTACTAAATAGTATCGATATTTATTATATGTAATAGTTATATTATTTTATTTTATTTGTAATAGAATAATTTTATTTAAAATATTAATTACATAAATATGTAATAATTTGTAATTTTATAATTGTATATAATTGTATATGAATACGGGTACCCTAAATAATCAAGTATTCATAAATAATTAATAAATATAAAATTATATTATGTTCAAAAAATTAAAAGATATTACATAAAAAAAAGATAATATATGAAACAAATTTCTTGTGAGAGGGGTTATTTGTGAGACGGTGGACCATCACTAAGTATATTTATTGTATAGATAACATATGTTTAATGGTTATTAAAAGATGTTTTATAGAGTATGATGGATTATGCATTAAAGTATGATTTAAGTGTAGTATGATTTATCATTAATATACTTTAACTACAAATAAACTTTGTCTATAAAATAAACATACTTTAGTGATGTGTCCACCAGTCTCACACGAGACAAGAGAGTCTCTCAATTTCAAAATATATAGTACTATTATTTAGCTACATTTATAACATACAATGGTAATCTGCATTTATGTATACCCTCACTAATTTATCAATATTTATATTTAAAAAAATAATTATTAATCTGCATGTCGACATAAAAGAACAGAGGGAAGTATATCATGAGACATTTGAAATTCTTATAACTACACTTATATATTTTCTACCTTATAGATTTTTTATTTTATATTTCTTTTGAATTTCATTTATTAGATATGATTAACTTAGGGTATTGATAAAAACTTTTGGAATCACTATAGATATTATAATAAATTTTTAAAAGGGAGTGGTAGGGGTGATGAACATTTATATGGATATGTGTTGCAGTACTCCTAATTCCAATATTAGTTATTTATAATATGTATATTTTTTAATACCTGTTTTACCTCAAACGGAGGGGAAATAAGGATGACAATGGGACATATATTTTCGGTTATACGGTCTATCTGAATTCTAATGGGAAGGGTACGGGTTTGGAATGGGTACGGGTGGTTGTAGAAATTACTATTAGGATTTGGGACGGGTATGAGTAGCTGTAAAAAATACCATAGGATTTGGGACGGATATGGATAATAATAGAATATAAAATATTTATTTAAAATAATAGAATTTATATTAAATATTTATTTTATATGTAATTAATAATAATGTAATTTTATTATTATATTTATTTAAATAATAAAAAATATAAATATATAAAATAATGAATATTATACCCGTAGGATTTGATAAACGGATATGGGATGGGTACGGGTACTATAATAAAATTTAAAATGAGACGGGTATGTGTATAGTAGTTTTTTTAATCGAATATAGGTACGAGTACCCCAAAATAAGCGGGTACCCTACCCGTTGCCATCCCTAATTGAAAATGTTATGAGTTGTTAAGAACGGATTTGAGACATATACAAATAGTTGAAAATTTACCTCATTAGTAGTATTTCAGATAGATACAAGTATATACATTGGTGTTTGCGGGTCTTTTTTATACATGTATAATGTATTATGTAATTTTTTTATATGTATAAGTTATATATAATGAAATATTATATATTTCATTTAAAAGTTATAATTTTCATTTATATTTTTTATGGCTTGTATTATATATATTTTAAATTTAATTATTATTAATATAATTTTATTTAAAATATTAATTTAATCACTTAAAACCACAAAATATACAAAAATATATTTTTATTAAATGGGTATGGGAATTTGCATATATTGGTAATTTGATACGTACACAAATATTTTAAAATATTTTTAAACAAAACAAGTATGTACGAGTGTTAGATATTTAAATGAATAAAAATAAAATTGTGAGATGTTTAAAAATTATATACAAATACACATGAATATCTATGTAATTGTTGCATGTAGATTTTCAAATTACGGTATACTATTAAATATATTAAATCAAAATTTCAAATATATTAAATAAATAAATAAATTTAATTAAACAATATTTGTAACTTAGGTTATCTATATTTGTAAATACCTTCACCAATTTACTCATATTTTAGGCGTGATTTAAAGAGTATTATTATTATTATTATTATTATTATTATTATTATTATTATTATTATTATTATTATATGTATAATGGATAATTGTTAGAGGGTAGTTTTAAGTCATAAGATAGGATCTTTTATTAAAATGAGAATTTGGATACATTTGAAATGACCATCCAAAATAGTAAAATGAATATCTTTAGAATGATCGGAGATAGTATTAATTTGCATGCTAATATATAAAATATATTTTCTTCATCTCGCGTTAAGGTTTAAATTTTTCATTTTGATTTGTCCAAAGTTAACGTTTACATTTCCATCTTTGTCAAGTGGGACCCATATTAAAATAGAAATTTTATCAATCGAGAGCCTGAAAAATGGATAAACTATCAATTCGGTACTTGAATTATTTTTCTATCAATACAGGACCTGAAATATGTAAAACTATCAATCCAAGGCCTGAATTTATCAAATATTATCTGTTATTTTATCAATTTAGGGCCTAAATTCATGCCCCGGATAAATAGTTATACATAATTCAGGCCCCAAATCGATAGAAAAATAATTTAGACCCTAAATTGATAGTTTATCCATTGGCCCTCGATTGTAAATTTTATCTCTTAATTTACGTGCAAAAATAAACCTTAATGTGGGATGAAGGGAATACATATCAGGAACAGAGGGGAATACATATATATATATATATATATATATATATATATATATATATATATATATATATATATATATATATATATTAAGATTTAAATGCTCACAAAATTTCCCATCTATACGAGGATCGGGTAAAATTATTCTTAATAAGAGAAAATCAAGCTTTCAAACATTAAATTATATCGAAAAAAGGAACCAAGAGGAAGGAATCAAAGCATTAAAAGAAACTTACGTTGAATGACTCTAAAAAAAATTACAATATAAAATAAATGACATTATGATATAAAAAATTACTCCTTGCATTCCAACAAAATTATATTAAACTTATAAAAAACATTATATATGTAAAATATTGCAAAAATGTGCGTGTCCGCGAGTATTGTGAAAAATATTATGTGGATATTACTCGAATTAATTCGAGGGTAAATTTGTTAATTTCAGTGATAAAAAGATAGTATTGGATTAAAATTAGGATAAAAAGTAATTTTATTTTTAATGCTGACAGGGCACTACTTGGTGGCCAAGATTTTTTGTACTCTCTATATAAGGGCTTAACTCTCTACCTAAAAAAGAGAAGACAGTCGGACTACACAGAAAGGAGAATACATGGATTTGCGTCAAAGAATCAACCGACTTGTTGAATCAATTAGGGTTTCCACCGTTGGGATTGTGGCCGATCGAATCATCAAGTACAATCTACACATCGTCGGAAGAAGCAGCGTATTATGTGAAGCAATAATGAAATCGCAATCGAAATTTCCAGAACGAAGCGATGTTTATGCGTCACTGGTTGGCGTAATCAACTCTGTTTTCTCTGATTTTGGGCAATTGCTGGTGGAAACGACTGTTGAGCAGTTCAGAAAGGCTTTCGATCGCAGAGACAAGAAGAAATTGCTGAAGAGTTCGAAATTCATTGCGCAATTAGTGAATCAAGGTGTGGTTAATGAATACCTAGCGCTGGATGTTCTGCTGATTCTGTTGGCTGATCCGAGTTCGGATAATGTTGAGATTGCTGTGAAATTCTGCATTCAATGTGGGTCGTTGTTGATGGAGTTTGTGCCGTATGAATTGAAGGGGATTTTTGGGGAATTCCGTGATGTGATGACGAAAGGATCTGTGGAGAAACGCGTGCAAGTGATGATTCTGAAGCTTTTCGCTGCTAAAAGAAACAGGTTTCAGAAGCATGTTAGGGTTGTTGATGAATTGAATCTTGTTAATGAAGAAGATCAAATCACGCATTGTGTATCATTATAGGATTAGACATGGAAGCTTGTAAGCATGTTAGGATTAAACAGGTTTGAGAAACATGTTAGGGTTGTTGATGAATTGTGAATCTTATTAATAAAAAAAAATTCTATATATTTTGTTAATGTGCTATAACACAATTATAAAACTCACAAACAAAAATACCATACAAGCCAAATGTGGACGCTTTATAAAAGTTTATCCTAAGAACTTATACAACCCAAATGTGGACACTTTATAAAAGTTTATCCTAAGACAAAACATATCCAAAACTTATTTCTTTGAAAGACAAGTTCATAAATGGAATCATAAAAATTAGTATCTAGAAAATATTATTTAGATAGTAAACCCCTCTTACCAAAACATCCGCGCCTTGGCATGAATTTTCACTTTTTATATTCGATCCTAATAACTTTACACATATTTTTACTAAATTATCTAAAATACTCACATTTTACACCCATTCCAATAATATTAAACATCTTTATGCATATTTTTTTTCTTAATTTCAATGCATTTTACACACATTCCAATAACATTAAACATATTTATGCATTTTTTTTCTTAATTTCAATGCGTAATTTAACGGTGTGGATGGAGTATATTTTTCTTAATCTTCCTATCTTATCAAAGGCAAAAACTTAAAAATGGGGAGGGAGTATAGCTATTTTGGACCCCTGATATATAAATTATTCCAAAAGAAGTTGATTGTTGATTTGTTGTTTATAAATTATTATGCATATTTTACAGATCAATGCAATCAACTGAGATTAAATTAAATCCTTGCTCTAATCTCTCTCTTCGCATATAATATTGGCACCGATTTATTAAATATTTAAACAGAATTTTGTTTAATAATCATATAGTCAAATACTTATAATTTCATTTCATATAATAAATTTTTTATTTAATTTAATTAATTTTTTTTAAAAAATGATTTTATCCCCTTAAAGAATTTCGCACACATGCATGCATGAATCGCCCTTTATTATACATCTCGAGCGAAAATAATTAAAAAATAGAAGTAGCATTATGTTTTAATGGAGAAAAAAGGTTATACAGTAATTTTAAAGAAGTAATAATTGTGATTTCAATGATAAAATCTACTTTGATTCAACTTCTGAAAAGGCAAAGATCATATTATCTTGTTTTGAACTTGACAAAGTTAATATAAAAACTCCAAGTGGTGTTAACTTTGATTCAAGGGATTAAAATTCAACAATTAATTTAGGGGTGATTTTGGGTGCACTAGGTGAATCGGTGCACCCATAATTTATAAGCTAATAGTGGAGGTAGTGGGGTAGTTTTATATTTTTATTTTTAATTATTTAATTTAACTAATGGTAGAAATTATATTAAGATTTGATGTAACAGTTGAAGTCGTCAGTACACTGTCCGATGTCACAAGTGCACTACCATTGAACTCTTAGTTTTTTGGAACATTTACGGCAGTTACATGATTGCTGATTTGCTTCTTATCTATATTTTCCAAGTATAAAACTAAAAATATTGTAAAAAATATACATCTAAATTAGGAATTCAACTGCTATGGCACTAACCCTTAATTTACTCTATAAACTCTAAGTGCACCTATACACTTTAGAATTACCCCTAAATTAATCACTATAATTTAGTATAACCTTGTAAAATTATGGAGTATAACATAGTTTTCTGATCAAGTTCCAATTTTGGGTCATGGAACTACATTAAATTAATATTTCTAATTGCCAAATAATTATAAGATATATTTTTTAAAGAAAATCAAAGGTTTACAATATGCAAGTCCAATGACAAATTTGTAAACTCTACACAAATAGGAATATTTTGTTTCTTCACATAACATAGCTCGTATGCCCAAATGGCCATCACTATCTCCTATTCTTCGTCAATTAAATTATTTCTCTGAGGAAAACCCACTGAGAACTGAACCAAATGAAGGTTCTGATTTTGGTGGTTTATCCTTCTCTTAAACAGAGAAATGATTCTTTTGACATTTAAATGACACCTGCAGTTATCAGAACTCCATCCTAAACCCGATGGGAGAACTAATCTGTAAACTAATCTAATGATATGACTCATCTTATTCCTTTGGATAATACAGATAAGCTTACTACAAGACAATAGCTGCCCAATTTTGTTTTTCTGCAAATTGAATAGCTTCGATTTAAAAACTGGGAAACTCCTGCTCATGTGCTCATGTGTTGAATAAAAGGAGAGAGCGAGAGTGTTGCGCCGTGCCCGTGGTGGGAAAAAGGTAAGAGGCATCACTTCTATGCTTAATATATATTTAGGGGTGTGTATAATATATATAATATTAAATATTATTCAGGGTGTGTATACTTTTAAAATTAAAAAGGGTAAATTTGAATTTTTAAAGGGTGTGTATATAATAAAATTAAGATTTAAATAATTAAATGGAAGTGTATATTTAATAAGGGATGTGTATTCGATAAAAGGAGTGTGTATTTAATAGTACCCTTTACTTGATAAATCTAAATGTTATCACTCATAACCATACAATATCTATCAAAATAAATTGTGCAATTCCAATAGGGAATATATACTTATGGGCCAAATGGCCAAGTTATAATTTTTTATTAAACAAGAGCCTTTTTGTAATTTTGAAAGCCCATAAGTTTATGATGCGTTTAATTATTAGAATCGGTTAACTTGTAGTAGTGATTTAATTGTAGTCATACCCAATACATTAATCCATTTTTAGTAATTCAATACACTGCCCTGCAAACATTAAACAAAAGAAAAATAGATAAGGTAGGTTTAATGGTGGTTAAAGTATGTTTTTAAAGTATGCTGGATTATATAATAAAGTACTCCCTTGTCCCGTTGAAAATTGAAATGTGGGTGTTTGCTTTTTGTACGTTGATTAAGGGATATATATAATATTTTAATGTGTAATGAGGTGAGAGAAATAATATTATAATGTAAAGTGGATTGGAGTATTAGTATAACATATGGACCCATGGAGAGTGAAGTAATTAATATGTGTGGGTCCCCTTTACCAAAAAGGGAAATGCACACCTTGTATTGAGATAGACCAAAATGGAAAACACGTACGTTTCAATGGGAAGAGGGAGTATGATTTTGGTATGTTATAATATGATTCATTATTGGCATACTTTAACTACAAATAAGCATACTTTATCCATACAGTAAACATATTTAGTGATGGGTCGACAATAAGGCATACTTTAACTATAATACTTTAACTACAAATAAACATACTTTATCTATACAATAAACATATTTAGTGATGGGTCGACATTATTGACATACTTAAACTACAAATAAGCATACTTTATTTATAAATAAACATATTTAGTGATGGGTCTGTCTCAAAAGTTGTCTTTAAACAAAAAATATTTTTGTCTCAATTTTAGTAAGATTTCTTTTTATGCCCGAATTAACAAAAATGTCCTTTACTTGAATGTATTCGAATAAAACAGTGATAAATGCAAAATAAATTTCGAGTAAACTGTAATTAATATTTTTCGAATAATGTGAGTTAAATGATTTGAGTAAAATTATTTCAAGTAAATGTTTTTCGAGTGAAAAATCCTCAACTCGAAAATGTATTCTAGTGAGTAATATATTTTCGAGTAATACGAATTAAAAGATTTGAGTTAAATTATTTCGGGTGTGAATGTTTTAGAGTAAAAAACTATTTACTCAAAAATATATTTGAGTGAATAATATATTTTCGAATAATACGAGTTAAAGGATTTGAATTAATAATATCTAGTTAAACATTTGAATAATGTAAATCCGAATGAATGTAAGTTTAAATGATGTGAGTAAGTAATGTAATTTTTTAATAGTGTAGTATTCAAATGAATTTTTTTCGAATTAAAACTTATATTATTCGAATTAATTTGAGTAAGGGGCAAATTTGTCAATTCAGGCATATATAGATATTTGCTTAACATTAGGATAAGAAAGGGTTTTTTTTTTTTTTTTAATTCTGACATGGCATTGTAGTATTTTGCTCCCAAAAATAGGCCGGGATGCTGGATTCTGCTTGCTGCGTATTTCTTTTCTATATATATATATATATGAATGAGGTCTTACTTGATCCTCAACTTTTCAGAAAGAACCCACATCATCACAAGTAAACACCACACCATCACAAGTGATATTTATACTTTTCCAAAACAATCCACATCAGTCAAGATCAATATCTTTTAATGACATAATTTTAATTTTTACCCTCCACTCAACAATATATAATATATGAATATGGGGAAGTATTTGAGAAAAATAAAAAAGATAATATCAAAGCCACGTAAACTATAATAATATATACTAAATATTATGTAAGATAATATCAAAGCCACGTAAACTATAATAATATATACTAAATATTATGTTTTAAGTATTTCTCACCCTCACAATTGTCTCTCTCAATTCACCCCATTCTTCCTCTAGGCAATATTAATCTATTTACTAAAAGTATTGAAATTTTTAATCAATACAAACTCCACTGACTCCTCTACTTATAGGCGACCTTAATTAATATTCTAAGTATTAATCCATATCTAGAAAGTATTATAAAAATAAGCAATCTTAATCAATATTCTAAAAGTATTAATCAATATTCTGGAAAGTATTTTTAGAGTAGAAATCATTTGTTCGACAGTTTTTATATTAGATAAAATAAAATTATGAGAAAACTAACTCCCAACTTCTAGAACCATCTTAACCTTTTCCCAATTTCTAGAAGTGTCATGGTAGATCTTTCATTTTATCTAAATATTTTGTCATTCCAATATTCATTTGCAAGTATGTTTGTCTTACCCATATTCCACAAATATCACACATTATATAATTGATATGTAAGAGATTATTGATAGGTAAGACGGAAAAAAATCCTTCGATTACACTTAAGTTCTAAATTTTCTTTTTTAAGTATAATTTTCTCTCTCCTACACATTATTCATCCAACGATGGTAAAAATGATAAATTAAAATGACACAAAATTCGAATTGCAATTTGGAGCAGCTCGCTAGCCCGATAAATTCAATTTCCTTCAATAAATCCCATCGATGAATGTTTCATTTGAGAAGAAGGATTCAAATTTTCTTAATAAGTTCTGTTTCAATGTCATGAGCATATACACTAATCTCTCAAACTTCTCTCCTTAGAAGTCGGTAACATCAAATGACGCACCATGTGGGAGAGAGAGGTAACCTTTCACCTTTGTCATTCATTTTTGTTCTCTTCATTCAATTCCTTCTTCTACCTAAACTCTTTCCTTCATCAAGCAAACTGCAAATTCGATGATTAATTTATACTATGATATGAAAGAAATTATGAGTTATAATTTATCCAAAACGGGTATTGGACCGTAAGAGTACCTTATCAAATTATGAATATAGGTAACGGACCGTATGATACCCTACTATTTATATGCTAAGGATAACGAATCGCGATGTCTTATCAAATACATATGTCATGTTAATGGATCGAAAGGTAACTTACCAACATGTAAAGAATCAATGTGTAAGCATTTACATTTCATGTGTGAGATCATCATTTAGTTCATGATAGTGGTGTGGTTTCCATTGAGCCGTGATCGCTCGCCCTTTATATTTGCCATTTTTCAGATTAACGTGGCAGCGGCATACAAGAAGCGGATGTGTTGACAAGAAGGGTTTACTATCTAAATAATATTTTCTAGATACTAATTTTTATGATTCAACTTATGAACTTGTCTTTCCAAAAAAATCAGTTTTGGATATTATTTTGACTTGATAAACTTTTATGACATGTCCACATTTGGCTTGTGTGGTATTTTGTTTGTTTGTTTTATAATTGTGTTATACCTGCAGCGGGGTTCTTGCATTTCGTGGGTTAGTTAAAATCGAGTTTGGGTTGCTCAATACGTGAGTTGGTATGCTAGGCTTATGATTTCTCTGCCATAAATTCTGATTTGGTGTCCATATACGAAGGCAAAAGCTCCTGTGCCCCTGGGAACATGGAGAGATACTCTGTATCCCATGTGAACACAACCATCTGTTGGGATAAACACACGAATAATTAAATAATAAATTATTTATCTACGTAGCGGAATGATCAATTATCCCCCTCTTGTGTGAATCTAGCAGGAAACAATCCTAATAATATAATGCACGATAAAATAAACAATCAACAAGCACAACACAAGCAATTTAACGTGAAAAACTTCCTCAATGTGAGAAGACAATTTAACATGGAAAACCTCATCAATGTGAGAAGGTAAAAAAACCACAGGACTGAAGCCCACCAAAAAATTCACTATGAGACAAAAATCCAAGAGTTATAATCTGCCACCACAGACACTCTATCACAAACGTATAAAGACACTCAATACTTGATAACAAACAACGAGATTAGAAAGACCTCACCAATAACACCAACTGATGTTCAGAGTTCGCAACTGTAGGAACCTCAGAACCCGATCTCCACCGTCCAGAATCTATCCCTATGAGTCCTGAATGTTAAACGACCATCTCATCTAAAAGTTTAAGCTGATAGAGAGTTGAACCATTTAATACTTAATCAGGTTACACTCTAACACTCCCCCTCACATGCAGATGGAAAATTTTTGCCTCAAGGCTTGCATGTGCAATTTTCTCATAAATGATTGACAGTGAGGTTTGAACCCTGGACCTACCGTCCAGAATCTATCCCTATGAGTCCTGAATGTTAAACGATCATCTCATCTAAAAGTTTAAGCTGATAGAGAGTTGAACCATTTAATACTTAATCAGGTTATACTCTAACACGCCCCCTCACATGCAGATGGGAAATTTTTGCCTCAAGCCTTGCATGTGCAATTTTCTCATAAATGGGTGACAGTGAGGTTTGAACCCTGAACCTTTGTTCATCATTGACTCTGATACCATGTTAAACGACCACCTCATCTAAAAGCTTAAGCTGATAGAGAGTTGAATTATTTAATACTTAATCAGGTTACACTCTAACACTGAACATGCTGCCCAAGTTACAGCTCGATCCAGCGGTTAGTTTGTGAGAAACGACTCTTTCCTCTCGACTGTTTCTATTCTTGGCCTATTACCATCAATACAGATCTCCAAATATGATCTCTACCATTCAGAATATACTTTCTCAAGTTTCAAATGTGCTGACCAAAATTTAGCTCAATCCGACGGTTGAAACTTCGGTTATTGCCTCTGCAATATTACTGCGCTGGATTTTCTCTCAAAAACGTGAATTTTGTTTTTGCCCTCTTTTTTCTTCTCTCTTCCCTCAATGACTTACGGGACAAGATAACACCAAGTATCGGGCCTACTTGGGCTTTACTAACCTTGTTGGCTATTGGGTTCTTCACATATTTGAAAACCCAACCCAGCAAATCTCTCCCTTTTCGATTATGTGGAGAGACTAGCTATTCCGACTATCACACGACATACCTTGAGTTTTTCTCTAGGCAATGCCTTCGTCATCATATCAGTACCAATATCATCTGTATGAATCTTTTCAAGCTCAATCAACTTATCATTGATGACATCCCTCATCCAATGATATCTCACGTGAATATGCTTCGATCTTGAATGAAATGCAGCATTCTTGCTGAGATTGATAGCACTCTGACTGTCACAAAATACTACATATCTCTCTTGTTTCAGTCCAATCTTCTCCATAAACCTTTGAACCATAACACCTCTTTGCATGATTCCATTGCAGCGATGTACTCTGATTCTGTTACGGAGAGTGCAACACACTTTTGCAATCTTGATTGCCATGACACATCGCCACCTGTGAATGTCACTAGGTAAGTAAAAATTGATTTTATAGTGTCCACATTAGATCTCATATCTGAATCGGTGTAGCCAACTAACTCGGGCTTCCCGCCTCCAAAGGTGAGTCTCAAACTAGACGTACCTCGTAGATATCTCATTATCCACTTCACAGCGTTCCAATGCTCATTTTTCGAATTAGACAAATAACGGCTGACAACATCAACTGCATGAGCTATGTCAGGCCTCATACACACTATTGCATACATCAAGCTTCCCACAACTAAAGCATATGAGACTCTTCTCATTGCTTCATTCTCTTCATCAGTTGAAGGACTATGATGAGCATCAATCTTAAAATGAGTGGCAATAGGAGAACTAACCACTTTAGCTTTGCTCATATTAAATTTCTCAAGCACTTTCTCAATATACCCCTCCTGTGACAAGTGCAGCTTCTTGTTTACTTTATCTCAGGTGATGTTAATACCAATGATCTTCTTTGCAAGCCCAAAATCCTTCATGGCAAAGGATTTGCTCAACTGTTTCTTCAACTTGTCAATTCTTGAAATATTCCTGCCAACAATCAATATATCATCAACATACAACAATAATATAATAAAATCATATCCGAGAAATTCTGAACAAACACACAATGATCAGAAATAGTTTTCTGGTAGCCTTGCTCCCCATAACTGACTCAAATTTCTAATACTACAATCTAGGTGCTTCCTTCAAACCGTAGAGACTTTTCTTCAGATTACACATATGGTCTTCTTTTTCTTTCACCTTGAAACCTTCAGGCTGCACCATGTAAATCTCTTTATCTAGCTCACCATGAATAAAAGCAGTTTTGACATCCATCTGCTCAATCTCCAAATCAAGGCTAGCTGCCAAACCAAGCACAAAACGGATGAAAGACATTTTGACAACTGGAGAGAAAATTTCTTCAAAATCAACTCCCTCTTTCTGACCGAAACCTTTAACAACTAATCTGGCTTTGAATCCTGGCTTTGAATCGTGGCTTTGAGGTGTGCTCATCTTGTTTTATCATGTATACCTACTTGTTCTTCAAATCATGTTTGCTCTTTGGTAGTTTCACCAAATCAAATGTGTCATTTTCATGCAAGGACTTCATCTCATCTTGCATTCCTTCCAACCATTCATTCATGTGTTCTCCACGAATTGCTTCTCCATAGCATTCAGGCTCTTCCCCATCGGTCAAGAGCACATACTGATCAGGAGTATACATCCTAGAAGGTACACGAGCTCTACTGCTTATTCTAGGTGGTTCTTGAACCTCCTGTTCTGGAATATCATATGGTTGTGGCTGTTCGATATCCTCTTCATCATGCAAAGGATGATCGACATGTTCATCATCACTGAAATCAGGCTGATCCCAATTATCCTCTTCAGCTTCTACTTGACCTTGACAGTGAGGAACAATTTCTGATCCAATCAAATCATCACTAGGTATAGAAACTGAGCTATCTGTCTTCTCAATATCTCTTATGGTTTGATCCTCAACAAACACAACATCCCGACTTCTGACAAGTTTCTTCTCCACGGGATCATAAAGTCTGTAACCCAACTCATCTTGGCCATAACCAAGAAACACACACCATCGAGCCTTCATATCCAACTTAGACCTCTCATCTTTGGGAATATGCACAAATGCCTTACATCCAAAGACCCGCAAATGATTATAGGAAACATCCTTTCCCAACCAAACTCTATCTGGAACATCAAAGTCTAAAGGAACACATGGAGTAAGATTTAAAACATGTACAACAGTACTCAGATCCTCACCCAAAATGATGAAGACAATCCTTCTTCTGATAGCAGGCATCTTACTCTCTCGACCAATGTTCTGTTCATCCTTTCTGCAAGCCCATTCAGCAGAGGAGTCTTTTGATGTTGGATGCCTTGTTCTCTGTAATACTCATCAAAAGGACTAATGTATTTCCCTCCATTATCCGATCTGATGCATTTCAACTTCTTCCCAGTCTGTCTCTCAACTAAGGCATGAAATTGCGTGAATGCATCGAGCACCTGATCTTTCTTCTTCAACGTGTAGATCCAGGTTTTTCTTGAGTGATCATCTATAAAAATAACAAAATATAAAGCACCACCAAGAGTTCTTGTTTTCATAGGTCCACAAATATCAGAATAAATTAAATCGAGTATACCTGATGCTCTGGTAGGAATTGAGGTCTTGTAAGCAACTCGAGTTTGCTTTCCTGCCAAACAGTGAGAGCACTTCTTTAAAGATGCATTCTTCAAGTCTGGAATGAGATTTCTTTTCTCTAAAATCTTCAATCCCTTTTCACTGATATGACTGAGCCTGTTATGCCACAACTCAACTATCCTCTCATTCTTAACTGCATTAATAGAGCCATCAAGTAGCTTTGCTTGCATCAAGTACAATGAGGAATGTTTTCTACCTCTAGCAATAACTAAAGAACCTCTTATAAGATTCCACTGACCATCGAAGAACATACTGCAGAAACCTTCATCATCAAGTGTCGCAACAGATATCAAGTTCAATCGAAGATCAGACACATGCTTCACATTTCTCAAAACTAGTGTAGCACCATTACTAGTCTGCAAACATATATCTCCAATGTTAATGACTTTAGCTAAGCCATCATCACCCATCCTAACATTTCCATAATCACCTGACATGTAGGATGTGAACATCTTTCTACGAGATGGATACATGCCCCACTATCAATCACCCAACTGCTTTCACGATATGCAAGATTGTCAACTTCATAATCACGAAAGATAAGAAAATCACCTATTGCAGCAGGCACTCGATCATTATCTTTTGTTTCATCATTCTTCCTTTCTTTCCCATTTTCTTTCTTGTCATCTTGCCTGGGTTTTCTGCAATACCTTGCTATGTGTCCTAGAGTTTTATAATTCCAACACTCAACCTTACTGTGTCTGTTGGATTTACTCCTTCTGTCTTTTTGCTTGCCTGTTGGACCTCTACTCTTACTTCTCCCCCTCTTCTTTGTAACCAAAACCTCTGATTACTGTAAAGGGCCCTGTGATTTTCTCCTCGTTTCCTCATTCAAAACGCTGCCCTTAACCAAATCTATTGTAATGGTACCATTGGGGGCTGAATTAGACAAAGATGTCCTGAATGTCTCCCATGAATCCGGCAATGTACCAAGAAGCCATAAGCCCTGTACTTCATCCTCAAACTTGATATTCATTTCCGACAATTGATTAATAATGCCCTGAAATGAATTCAAGTGATCAGTCATATGAGTGCTATCTTTGAATTTTAGATTCATCAACTGCTTAATTAGAAATAACTTGTTATTCCCAGTTTTTCTAGCATACAGTTCCTCCAACGTTGTCCACAATGTCCGTGCATTTGTTTCTCCACTCACATGGTTTAACATATTATCATCCACCCACTGCCTAATGTAACCACACACTTGACGATGCAACAATTTTCATTGTTCATCTGTTTTACTGTTAGGTTTTTTAGCTTCAAATACAGGCACATAATAATCTTTCACATATAAAAGATCCTCCATCTTGCCTTTCCACACATGATAATTAGAACCATTGAGATTCACCATTCTATTAGTATTGGTTTCCATATTCACCACAAGGCACAGAGTAGCAACCCGCTCTGATACCACTTTATTGGGATAAACACAAAAATAATCAAATAATAAACTATTCGTCTACGCAGCGGAATGATCAATTATTCCTCTCTTGTGTGAATCTAGTAGGAAACAATCCTAATAATATAATGCATGATAAAGCAAATAATCAATAAGCACAACACAAGCAATTTGACGTGGAAAACCTCCTCAATGTGAGAAGGTAAAAAATCATAGGACCGAAGCCCACCAAAAACTTCACTATGAGACAAAAATCCAAGAGCTACAATTTGCCACCACAGACATTCTATCACAAACGTATTAAGACACTCAATACTTGATAACAAACAACGAGATTAGAAAGACCTCACCAACAACACCAACTGATGTTCAGAGTTCGCAACTGTATTAACCTCAGAACCCGATCTCCACCGTCCAGAATCTATCCCTATGAGTCCTGAACGTGCTGTCCAAATTACAGCTCGATCCAACGGTTAGTTTGTGAGAAACGACTCTTTTCCCTCGACTGCGCAGAACTCCAAATACGATCTCCACCGTTCAGAATGTAATTTCTCAAGTTCCGAACGTTCTGACCAAAATTCAGCTCGATTCAACGGTTGAAACTCCAATTATTGCCTCTGAATTTAACAGGCACTTAGATATAATCCATGCACTCATGTTATTTAGTTGAGGTTCTGCTTTGGTTTCTGCAAATCTTCTAGAGAAAAGAGTTGCAAGGCACATTAGCAAAATTCCAATTATGAATCATTGTTTTATAAATTCAGAATTTATTTTTTTGAAAGCTACGTTCATATCCCTAGGGGCGGAGCACGAACGATTTTGTAGGTGGACTAAGGATAAAATCATGTTGATGTTGGAGCAGTAATACCTCTTCCGTCTTAATTTTATTTGCTAAGATAATGTTGAAACAGTGTTTTAAAATAAATATTTTTAACTAACTTTATTGATTTTAGGAATAACAAAGTCTTTTTATATAATAAAGTTAAAGTATGTTACAACTTACATGTTTTAGGTGAGAGTGATATTTATAAAATTAAAATATATATTTTAAGGTATGATATATTTTTTTGGATGATGGAAGCTATTATATGATGAATTATGGGATATAAGGTAGCGCAATATAAAAACATACTTTATATATTTTGTTACAAGCTTCCATGTCTAAAACTAAAAAGAATATATAGAATTTTTTTATTAATAAGATTCACATTGATACAATTCATCAACAACCCTAACATGTTTCTCAAACCTGTTTAATCCTAACATGCTTACAAGCTTCCATGTCTAATCCTATAAGGATACACAATGCGTGATTTGATCTTCTTCATTAACAAGATTCAATTCATCAACAACCCTAACATTCTTCTGAAACCTGTTTCTTTTAGCAGCGAAAAGCTTCAGAATCATCACTTGCACGCGTTTCTTCACCGATCCTTTCCTCAGCATATCACCAAATTCCACAAAAATCTCCTTCAATTCATACGGCAAAGTCTCCATCAACAACGACCCACATTCAAAGCAGAATTTAACAGCAATCTCAACATTATCCCAAGTCGGATCAGCCAACAGAATCAGCAGAACATCCAGCGCTAGGTATTCATTAACCACACTTTGATTCACTAATTGCGCAATGAATTTCGAACTCTTCAGCAATTTCGAACAGTCGTTTCCACCAGCAATTGCCCAAAATCAGAGAAAACAGAGTTGATTACGCCAACCAGTGACGCATAAACATCGCTTCGTTCTGGAAATTTCGATTGCGATTTCATTATTGCTTCACATAATACGCTGCTTCTTCCGACGATGTGTAGATTGTACTTCAAGATTCGATCGGCCACAATCCCAACGGTGGAAACCCTAGTTGATTCAACAAGTCGGTTGATTCTGTTCCTCATCTCATTCCACTCCGATTTTTGACGCCCAATTCTCACTTCAGTTTTCTTGACTGCTTGAGCAGGGGAGGGTATATATAGAAATAATAATTACCTAAATTAGGCACCAAGCCAAATCCGCATCCCGCGCCGCCCTGTCAGATTAAAAATAATAATAATATAAAAAATAAAATAAAATAAAAACTTTTTTATCCTAATTTTGAGCAAATAACATTTTATGACCGAATTTACAAATCTGCCCTTTACTCAAATTAATTTGAGCAATATAAGTTTTAACTCGAAAATTATATTACTAAAAAATTACATTATCCACACACATTATTCAAAATTACATTAATTCGAATTTACATTACTCACACTCATTATTCAAAATTACATTAATTCGAATTTACATTACTCACATTATTTGAATGTTTAACTCGAAATTATTTAACTCAATTCCTTTAACTCATATTATTGAAAATACATTACTCTGAGTAAATGGTTTTTACACAAAAACATTTATCCAAAATAATTTGACTCAAATCCTTTAATTTGTATTACTCGAAATAATTTGACTAAAATCTTTTAACTCGCATTAATCAAATATACATTATTCGAAAAATATTAATCACTCAAATAGTTTACTCAAAATTTATTTTGCACTTATCACAGTTTTATTCAAATACATTCGAGTAAAGGACATTTTTATCTATTCGGGCATGAAAAGAAATCTTACTAAAATAGGGACATTTTTTTTTGTTTGTTTAATGTTTGCATGTCACTGCATAAAATTTCTTCTATTTTGGAATTTATTTTACTAACAAATTATTGAATTCTTATTTCTTTAATAAGGGAAAACTTTTTTTTTTTTTGGATTGGGCCGGTTAAGGCCCATTTATTTGTGGTGTTTATTTATTTTATTTTAGGGAAAATAGATTTTTTCGTCCATTAACTTTGTCCAATTTTGAATTTAGTCCATAAGTTTTTCACTTTTTAAAAATCGTCCATTATATTTGCAAAATTTTGAAAATCGTCCATTATATTTGAAAATGGTCCATCATGTTTACCAAGTTCAACAAAATCGTCCGTTTCAACAGGTTATTCTAAAAGATAAAAATAAAAAATATGTATATATATATATATATATTATTTTACAAAAAAATAGCTCCCACTAAGAATTTATATTATACTCCCTCCGTCCGTCCGAAAAAGGGCATTTTGCTTTTGTGCACGTTGATTAAGAAGTATTGTTATTTAATATGTAGTATTAGTGGGAGTGCGGACCCCATATTTTAATTGTATTAGTGGGTGTGTGTGGATCCCATTTGTGTAAAAAAATGAAGTGACCCTCTTTGAAACGGACGATCAAAATGGAAAAAAGATTCTCTTTCGAGCGGATGGAGGAAGTATCAATATTTAGTTAAATTTGCTCCACTTTAGTATTGAGATTAATATTATTTGTTTGGTATACGGAAGTGAAAAATGAAAAGTGAGATAAAATTGGTTAAATAAAAATATGATATAAATTAATTGGAGTGAAAATATTCAAATGACATGCCATAGCAGGTCAAATGACCAAAATGTTGAATTTTATGAAGTTAATGGACTAATTTCAAAATTGTTATAAAATTAACGAACTAATTTCAAAATTGAAAAAGTTAATAAACTAATTTCAAAATGAGTGAAAGTTAACGAACGAAAAAATATATTTTCCCTTTTATTTTATGGTGGAGGGAGGACCCATCTATTGAATATTACTACATGTACTAATGTATTGGGTATGATTATAATCTGTACAATTAAATCACAACTATTAACCGATTCCAAATTAAACTCATTTAAGCATCATAAACTTATATCCTGCAACATGATAATAAAAAATTATAACTAGACCATAAATAATATGCTTAAACTGATTCCCTATTGGAATTGCGCAATTTATTTTGATAGATATTTTATGTTAAATGTATTAAGAAAATTAGAGACAAATTCAATAATCTAATTAGAGCCTCCCATAATTAACAACTCGAAACATGTCTGTGTACAAGTATATGCAAATAATCATCAGGAAATCCAAAATTTCTTTTAAATTCATTAAACTTGATACGTTTTGTTAATCGGCATTATTCTCATGATACACTTGAAAGCAACAAGGATACTTGTTAAGCCAATTTAGTGCTTTGCCTTTTAGGTCGAGGCTCTTGAATTGCTCTGAAGGAAATCAACAGACGTGACTTGATCAGGGCATCTGAGAATTAGTGCTTGATCTGATTACGAGACAGAGCAGATTCAAGATCCGGATCTTTCTTCTTTGAAAACTTTGGCTAAAAGGTGAAGCATACACACATATACTTCAATATTTTAAGGTAGCGTTATAGACAACTAACAGGCAACACCATTTTGTAACTATATTAGTTTTGTGTCTTCATTTCCTGTACGTAAGTACAATATTTTTAGCCAAGATTAGAATCCAAAATGAGTAATTCGCAAAGATTTCAGATGGCAATAGTGTTCATAAACAAATGAAAAATTAAATCATATCAACAACTCCAATTGTTGATGGAGAAAAATATCAATATCAAACATAACAAAAACATATTGCATGTGAAACGCAATCCATGCTAGTATTAAGCATTGAGAACAAAGAATCATACCATCATTCGATCGACAGGATGTTTAAGATCCGAGGCCTCTAATTATCGGACCAAATTATTGCTAAAAATGGCCAAATTTCTCTAGCACAGAAATTATGATATTTCATTGGAATAAATTGTTGCTACTTTTCATTGCCACATACATGTAGTTCAAACTATATATTGAAGACCGTTCATGATGCATAGCAAGAAGATAATGAGAATGCACAAACATACCAATTTGCATGTTAGCATGCCATCAAGAACAGAACTGCCATGCTATACTAATTAGTAATTACTACCCTTCTCCAGCTAAATGTCAAGTGAATCAATCGAATAAAACGTAGAGTAGGGCTAGCAAGATATTTACTCGAGTGCGCTTACCTTTACAAGGTAATAAACTGTTGGGTAGTTTGAACGAAGAAAGGTTGAACGATCGCATAACAATGGAAGAAAAGTATGTGGATTACGATTTCAATTTAGAGAAAGGCCCCGGGTCCTCTATTCGCACTCCTGATCCTCTGTTTACATCCGAATGATAAATACACCCCCGTACCCCATAAGATTTAAATTTTTACTTTCTTTCAACTAAATACACTCAAAATAGACAATTATAATCTTCTCTAAATTTTATAGCAAGGTTGTTTATTTTGGTACTAAACAAAATGCAAAATTTTTCAAAGTATAATAATTTTTTAAAAAATATAAAAGGGTAAATTTGTCCTTTTACCCAATGACTACAGAACTATAGGTTTTGGGGGTGTTTCGCTTATAGAAACTGAAGCTAATTGTAAGAAGTTACCAGGAATCATGGAGGAAGATGGAAGTTGGACCATAGGAAGGCGAAACACGTGTGTAATCCTTTGATAACGGCTAAATTCAGGGCTTTACTGGGGATACGAGCGGAGGTTGAATGAAGGAGAGATGGCTGCTACTGTGTGAAAAGTGGAACGCGACGACGGAGGAGAAATGGAATAGTTAGAGGATTGAGGCGCGGCGCGGATAAAGTCAGACGATGAAACTCGCCGGTTGAAACAGATTCTCTTTCTACAAATGTGGCGTGGTTCAAACGGATGGACAACCTAATTACTCCATAAGTAATGTGAATTGGGTTTAAGTTTTCCCCTGTGACATGATATCCTTTCTGCAAATTCATGGCATCCTCAGGAGGTTCCAACTCCAGAGACCATTTAGCTCTACTCTCTTGTCATATTCTGTCACTCGCCATCTCTTTCCGAATTCTCATCCTTCTCCGAAACTCTATTTCTCACAAGCATTTCATCAAACACCTCGAAGGCTATCTAGATACACCGCTCATATCAGTGATCTACCACACGTGCGCGATCAAAGATCATGCTACAAGATTTTAGACTTCTCGACGTATGTGCACGAAACCCCTGAACCGTGTGTTGGTGAATTTCTTGATAGAGTTCGTAATGCTAGGGACTTTGCTTCTGGTGATGAAGCGTTAGCTTTTCTTGATAATTTTGATGTCAAACCTGACGAAGATTTAATCTTTTCTCTGATTTGGGCTTTGAGAGAAGAGTGGAAGTTGGCGTTTTTGGTGTTTAAATGGGGCGAGAAATGGGGTTGTGTCCTGGAAAAGACTTGGTGTTTGATGATATGGCTATTGGGTAATCATAAAAAGTTCAGCATTGCTTGGACTCTAATTCACGCTCTTTATCATGATTCAAAGGATACTCAACAAGCATTGTTGACCATGATCGACAGGTATGAATTATACCACTGTTAGAGATTAGTGTTCTATTATTTGTTCCATTTATTCTATTGCAATTTTAAGTATGACATGTGGTGCCTGCAAATGCAAGTATAAACACGAAAGTAGAGAAATAGTGTGATAGTATCAGAATTATAATACTCCATAGCTGCAAAGACCATCTCTGATGTGCAGCCCTCAACGATCAAATGTAAACAATCAATTCTAGAGAGGATGATATTTTCTGTTATAGAGTTTTAGATAGAGTAACTTTCTTTAATACTTGATGTATGTCTTTGGGGGGAGGGAATGAGCATTTGAGAGGACTTTAGGACTTCCACCTTTATTAGTTGCAAGTTATGCCGAAGCTTAATCATGAGTTCATCAGGGATGAGCTCTGTCTTTTGCCACAGGTGGACATTAACAAAAGAGAATATATTGAGGGATGACTTTAGGTCCCTTCCACGGATGACCCATATCAGTCATCTGTCAGCTCTGCCTATATCAAATCTCTTGTGACAAATATATATGTGGATGCTTACCATTTATCTTTCAGATTTGTCAAAATATTCATATCCTTGTTTGACTAGATGCTCAGCCTAGACCACATCTCTCACTTTTCATACCTCTCGTATTATGAGTGCATCTCTCATCTCTGGCTACCTTTCTCACTTTATGTGTCATTTCTCATCTCTTTTTCTAATGAATCATATTCATATCTTTCATACCTCTTGTCTCTGGTCATCTTTTCTCATTTTTGACCATTTTGGGGCTAAGGTTCGAGGGGCTTAAGCCTAATATATGGTCGTGAGTGTGAGTTGTATGAAATGGCATATTCTTTACATGAATATGCATTATTTTCTTTTATCACTTGACATAACATATGTCAACTAAGGAAGAGAATGATAAGAATGACTTGGTGGCCTATTGACTAAATTCAACTATTTTGTGAGGTAGCATAGTTCATTTCATCAGCTTGTTCTATGCTTACAAGGGTAACGAGTTATACAAAAGATCAAACACAGTGACTTATTATGTGTGCTGTCTGTAAGTTAATGGGGCCTAGGTTTGACATATTTCTAAGGGGGTGAGTCAATATTTTGTTTGAAACGAAGTGCACTTTGAGTTGACATTCACCTTATTTGGCATTCATCTTGTTTCATATTTCTCTAACCTCTTATGTTGGTTTTTTATTGTCTTGTTTCGCAACTTTATAGATACATGGCTGTAAATTTACCAAACAAGGCTATAGAAACATTCCACTTGATGCAAAAATTTAGTTTCTCTCTCGAACAGAGAACCTACTTCTTGTTCCTGAATATTCTTTGCAAGCATGGAAACATTGAAGAGGCTGAGGAGTTTGTGTTTCTGAATAAGAAGTTCTTCCCATTGGAAACAGAGAGCTTTAACATAATTCTCAATGGCTGGTGTAACATAACCATTGACATATGCGAAGCTAAAAGGGTTTGGCGGGAAATGTCCAAATGCTGTATTGAGCCAGATGGGACTTCCTATACATACATAATTTCTGGCTATTCGAGAGTTTGTGATCTGTACGATTCACTAAGGTTGTATGATCAGATGAAGAAAAGGGGTTGGGTTCCGGGGGTGCAAGTGTATCATTCATTGATTTCTGTGCTTGCTCGAGAAAATTGCCTTACTGATGCTCTAAAAGTTTTAGATACGATGAAAGAAGCAGGATTTGCACCGAATTCTACCACTTATAATCTTATTATATGTCCTCTTTGTGAAGCAGAAAAGTTTGAAGAGGCAAGAATCATGTTGACCAGGATGATAGGAAACAACATCAGCCCCACAATTGATACATATCATGCCTTAATGTTGGGTGAAAATTTAGAAGGAACTTTGGGTGTGCTTAATCATATGAGAAAAACTGGTTTGGGTCCAAGCAGGGATACCTTTATTCTTATTCTTGAAAAATATTTCAAATTAGTTGAACCTGAAAATGCAGTAAAGATATGGTCTGAGATGAAGGTATATGAGGTAAAGCCAGATCGTGTGCTTTATGGTATCATGGTTCAAGGATTAACAAATTGTGGTTTGATTGCAAGAGCCAGAGAATTCTACTCTGAGATGACATCTGTTGGATTATCGGATGATCCATCACTGAAAAAGCTTCTAGAAGAACCTGTCCGCAGGGGTTTTCATTCTAAAAAAGGGATACGGCAGATGGAAATTGTCAGACGTATCAAGAAAGGTAAGGTATTGACTTGTGCGAGAAGTAATGTGGTGAAAATGATGAAGCATAAGAAGAAGTGACAACAGAAGAGAGAGTGGAAACTTCATCCTTCTGATCTTATTTTTCGAAGCCAAAGATGTTCAGTGGAATCTAGCTTGCTTCTGGTCTGTTAGTTCTAGTGAATGTCTGTCAAAACAACCCAGAAGAAGAGAGAAGCTTTGCTGCCTACACGAAAATGTACCATCTTTAAAATGTCACTGTCGACATGAGCATGATGCAAAGGTACTCAAAATTTAAACGGGAAACTCTATTTTCACTTGATCTGTAGAAATCATGCATTTACAGAGTATTATAAGTGTGAACATGGAACATAGTTGCATTTGTTTTTGTTTGGGTTATTTTCTTCTTTGCCTTTTCAAGTTTGAAGGACCATATTTGATGTCTTGCTACATTTCTCACTCACGTCAAAACATTCTCCTGCCTTATAAATTTTCTGTCTGTATTTGTATGGCTGTATCCTATCTGTGCTTTCAAAAGAGAGAGAAGGGGAGAGGATGCATGCTATGTTACTATGTATGTTCCATTACATATAGAGAAAAGAAAAATCATCAATTGATTAGAGTTTCGATTATATGATGATATGCACATGATGATGCAGGTTAGTCGAACGAGAGGCGCATATAGGTCGTTGGATTGAGTGGAGATGGGCGTCTTGGAATGCAGTGAACTGCTGAATGAGGTGGTAGATGAGATTGATCCTGATTTGGATGAACCTCAGATTCAGCATTTGCTGCACAGTGGTGAAGCCATTCTTGCAATATCAAACCTTAATTCTCATCTGATTAATTGAATGAATTTTGTTGTTCTAGATCTTGTAAAACTCCCTCTACAGCAGACATAGCTCAATAGGGATTAGGGAAAATTTCCTTCTTACTCTTTCGATGATTGATCTATTTTTCTTTATATGCTCACTGATATTCAATTAATGAAAAATAATAATGATGTTTTATGAACAAATTTATAGTATAAATGAAAAGTAATAACATTTTATAATGAAATTGATAACTAATTAAAAAAGTGCAAAATAATCTCACGCAATACTTATCCAAAATAAAAATATAAGTTTTTTGTTTAATGTAAAATTTTAAAAAAGATATAAAAAAGTAATTCAATAAAATTATGAGCTATCTCCTGTAAACTGGATTTACCTATAAACTTTATTTTTAAAAATTACTCTTTAATACATAAATAATTACTATTTGAATAGTAATAATTTTTATACAGAACATAAATAATTCATGTCTCAAAAGAATAATTTTTCATGTTCTAAAGAGTATCGATAAATCTGAGTGTACAAGAATTTGAAGAGTAATTTTTTTAATTTAGAAAGTAATAATTTATATCTCTAAAAAGTAATTTTTTATGTAGTAAAGAGTAATAAATAAAAATAGAGTTTCTATATAAATAAATCTATGTAAACCGGAGTTACATGAGTGCTTGTGTTTAATAATAAAATGTATAAAGTTATTGAGTTTGGATTAATAAAAACATTAATAAATGGAGTACATAATATTTTTATTGTAGGGTCATTTACTAAGGGTACAAAAAAAAATACATAATTGCTTTAAACTACATGACTCAAAGCACTATTACTCCTAACTACATAATTATGACTGTAATACCATAAATACCCCTATATGTTTACACAATTTGTCTGCACAAATTGATTTTGCACAATTTGGTTCTGCATAATTTTATTTTGCACAATTGTTCTGCACAATTTTATTTTTGCACATTTTGTTTGCCCATTTTAAATTCCGACAGCAGGCGGTGGCGGTCAGCGACTGTCCGGCTGTCGGTCAACGCCGGTCAATATTGGTCAATGTCCGATCAACTCCGGTCAACGGCCGATCAATGCTGGTCAACGCCGGTGGGTGGGTGAGGGGTAGGGTTGTTGGTTTAAAAGTGTATGGAGTATAAGGTTATATTTGGTATTTTACTTTAATATTTTATATGTGAGAGTAATTATTTAAATTCCATGTATATAATAGTAATTTAGGTTAAAAGTGTGTATCTATTAGTAATTTTCTCTTTATTGTATTATGATATTATTTCGAGTTCATAGATATCGTTCTTAATCGCATTTCTAATAAAATATTTTTAGAGTAAGAGACTCTATCGTTGTTGTACACGTGTGACCAAGCAACAAAATTTATAAGTATGTCGTCCCAAGGTAAAGTAAGCTCATGGTTATATCTGGATTTGTCATTGATTTATGCTTTGTAAGAATAACAAGATTGAAGGTTTGGTATTTAAACTACTTATTACTCTATTCAATTAACTAAGAATTCAACTAACAACTAAATGTATCAAATATCGAACAAGTAATAAGATGAATGGAATATGGATAGAATTCACTTAAGAAGAGAGAAAGGCTAATCATACTCATATTTAAGAATCTAGCTAGATATGCATAACTCTTGATATTGAACTTCATTAATTGTGGACTAAAAGCAATTATGTTTTTACCCCTAATCCCTATGGCCAAGGCAATTAGGTTCTCGACTCTTTGGCAAGTCTAAATATTCTAGGATTATACTTACTCTCAATTCCCTTAAGGTACCATGATCATAAGTTTGGTTCTTTTCACTCAATTTCTTAAGTATCCCCCTATGAATGTTCTAAGCATAAGAATGGTATGGCTTACCTCCCCTAACACTAACATACATGCTCATCTTAATATATGATTCAATTAAACATCTAATCATAACATTGGAATGATCATCCTAACACTATGAATAGAGAATTTAATCACACAAGTATTGAAATAAAACATGATTCATTAATATAAAAGGAAGTCCAAAATTAACTCAATTCAACATCTCAAATCCTACATATCTAGCATTCTTCTCAACTAATCATATGATTAGACCTATTATAGGACTAGCCACTACACATTGTCTTTAGACCAATACATTCAAAGGCTTGCTCCATTTGAGCCAAAATAAGAAGAAAATCAACAATTGAAAAGTAGATTGACTTCCCTTTTGTGGAGATAACCTTCATTCTCTTCAAAATGCTATCTTCTTCAATCATTAATGCCTTCCTCTTCTCAAGTGGTGGAAGGATGGTTTTATGGATGGATTGTTGAAGATCAAGTGAAATGGATGGGTCAAATATATGGAGATGAGTGAAATGGATTTAGTGTGTGAAAAATATGATGTGGAGTGTGTGTAATTGCTCTAATTCTGATATCTTCTCCAAATTTCGCACAAATCATCCTTTTATATCACTTAGGGACATTCTAGAAACTTTCGGAACATTCTGAAATTTACACTGCCTTTTGCACCTACACGGGCCGTGTAGCAGCGCACGGCTCGTGTAGTGCACACTTAGTTCGGCGTGTTCTGTGTGTTTCCGGACATGGGCCGTGTACTAGTGCATGACCTCTCCCTTGGGCGTATAACGATTTCTGACGATTGTGCACGACTTCCTCAAATAGGCCTGTGTTCTGCACACGGGGCGTGCGCTGGTGCACGGATCATGTGCCAGAATACGGCCTCTCTCCTGGGCAAGCTCGGAGTTTTGATGCTCGAACACGGCCACCTCGGACAGGCCCGTGTTCTACACACGGCCCGAGTCCGAGCGTGCCCTGTTCTTCCTTCTCCTTTTTGCTCCCGACTCTATTTTTCTCCATTTCTTAACCTGTTTTGCACATATTTAAGCTCATTTACACATTTCTATCAATCCATATCACATTTCTCATAATTACATAAACTCCACCAAAAGTCACGCAAATACGGATAAAAACATACGAAAATCCACAAACAAAGATACTAAAATCTAGGTAAAAATGACAACGATCAATCCCCCAAAATTAAAGTGTTATTCGTCCTCGAACAACGAAAAATGATAAAAAAGAGAAATAATTTTCACCTTGAAAGACACCTAACGAACATAAACCACAACACATCACAAGTAATAAGGACTACAAAATTACATTAAGTTTTCCTACATCATCAAACTTATAACATGAAAGATTAACAAGTTCAATCTTAAGCATGACAAAAGAGTAATCAAATCTATTTCAATCCAAACCTCTCATAGGATATCAAATTCACTCAACACTCTATGGAGTAGGATTTTGAACAACACTCATCAACCGGTTAGAACCGACTCACCATAGGCTTGCTCATGGACTATGTTCACAAGCCACCCTAATTTCAATAAGTGATCAAATAGGTCTTTATCTTAGGATGTAATGTTTAGGCTCTTTGGTAGGGTAGAAAACTTTGGATAATAGTGACTATTCAAGTGTAGATAATCGAAGAGATGATTCTTTTCTCCAACTTCTTCACTTTCAAACTTCCTCCCTTCGTCAATTGTTCAAAAGCACTAAATATCATCATACCATGGATTCATTGAGCTTCTTTTAAATGACATACTTCCTTTCTTTGACTTTTGTATTCCTTGAGCCTATTTTATGTTTTGCTCCTTTTCACTTTTTGTTGAAGCTGCACTTACTTTTAACTTGAGCTCTTTCATCCTTTTTCTTGATTCAATCTTTCTTCCATTTATTTGCACATTTTTTTACATCTTCCTTTGTAAACCATCATCATCCTCAATTACCCACACATAGGTTACATATATAAGGCTCAAGTGGGTTTTCAAGGCTTGTATTGTGCTTAAATCACAAAGAAAAGGCTTATAGGCTCAAATTGGTGAACTAGGGATAATATTTATGTGAGGAATTTTATGGCTATGACTTCATTTAAAAAGGATGAGCTAAGATCACATCACAAATTTCAACCATTCGGGCTTTGTTCCTATAGTCCATGGGCAAGTTCTAGTTTGTCTAAGTTCACCCGGTCCTCTCATCAATAATTAACCATGGAGGCACAGTTGAGGCTCAACTCTCACAAGGTTTTGCTTGGATCAATAGAAACAAAATTACCCTTCATACTTCTCAAAATTGAACAAATTATGTAATCCATTTCACAATTTTGACTAGTTGAAAACCTTAATATGCTTGTCATCACCTATCACAAGCAATGCATCATAGCTCACATTCAAAAACATTCAACACCTTCCCAAAACATACCACCAAACCATCCCTACAAGAATAACAATGCACACAACACATGAGCAAAGACTCACCAAGCAAGAATCAAAACAAAAATACATAACATGCAAAAATGAAAATTCCATCCATCAAAAGAAAATCAAGCACATATCCTCATCATCCAATAACATGTAAGCTCAAGATTTTGCCACCTTATTAAAAAAAATAAGAAAAACTAATAAAGCAAGTAAACCTCCCAAGATACATAACAAATGAAGTAGCATGTCAATCCAATCAAGTCCAATTCAAAATCAAACTATGCTAAGCACATAGAAGAGATGAGATGTAGAGTAAACTCCGTTAAAAAGATATTTGATAGTGGAAATGGTTGGCACGAGCTTCCGGATTGCATGCACAACGAATCTCGATATTGATTTTCGGGCTCAATTCATGCTTCCATTACACTTCATTTGTGCTCAACAACTCATCAAAACCATTAACACAACAATTACTAGCAAATAATGAACTAGCATACACTTCAACACAACCAAACGATCCAAAATCATACCAATACTTATGAGAAATTTTTTAAAATTTACCCAATTTTACAAGAAGACCTCTCAATCATCATAATAAGCACACTCAAGTGGTCTCAATCATCATAATAAGCACACTCAAGTGGTCTCAATCATTATAATAAGCACACTCAAGTGGTGAGTCACACCACACACTCTCCCCCCAAACTTAAATCGAAATAAGTTGAGAATTAAGTTTGCAAAAAGTGGTGAGACTTACCCTTGTAGTTTCTATTATAATAAGCACACTCAAGTGGTGAGTCACACCACGCACTCTCCCCCCAAACTTAAATCGAAATAAGTTGAGAATTAAGTTTGCAAAAAGTGGTGAGACTTACCCTTGTAGTTTCCAACAATGAGCTTCTTGTAGAGAAGTATATACATCACAACAATTCAAGGTATGTCCACCACGCACTATCCCCCCAAACGTAAAGTGAAACAAGAGTTGAAATTTAAGTTTACAAGAAGTGATGAGACGTACCTTCACACTTCAAATCGAGCACTTCTCGTATCTCCAATATGCATTCTCCTCACGAGCACAATCAACCTACACACAAAAAATGCAAAAAAAATTAAATCAAAGAAATTAAATAAAAGCATTAAAATTAACGATGGGTTGCCTTCCATCTAGCGCTAAGTTTAACGTCTTCAACCTGGACGAAATATGGAGAACTCATCGGAATGGCCAAGGATATCATTCGTTCTTGCCATTAAATTTTAATCTTTATGCTTCTTTCTCTATTAGGTATTTGTGGCAAGTAACGACCATAGTAGCATCCTTTGAGATTGACTTTAAAAATTTCACTCTTTTGAGCTTGCATTCCATTGACCTTTCCTTCTGTGACCACTATTTATTCCTTTTTATCAAGTATGTTCCCAACATCTCTTCAAGCTCTCTTTTGTACCTAAGGAATTGAGAAGAATAAATAGGTAAGATAAAGTCAATATAAATAATATTTTGAAATTCAATGCAACTTGAAGAGTTAAAAGATGTAGAAATGCTCATTTCACTCCCGAATTCATCTTCAAGTGCTTCTAGACCTTGTTCCACTTCATCAAATTCATATTTCTCTCTTGATTCTTCACCTTCACTTAAATTTTTCTTATCAACAAGGGACACGAAATTATAGATAATCTCGTCCTCCTCTAAGCTTTCTTTTACCTTAGGCTCTTTATCCTTTTCACTATCATACAAGTTCTCTTCTCACGTGTCTTCCTTATTCTCAATAAGCTCAACATCTCTTGAGTCTCCTTCATTATCCCCCGAACACTCTTCTACCTTCAAATTTTCTTCAATCTTTTCATCAAAATTCTCCATTTCGTGAAGAGTGTTCCGGTTACTTATCCTTTGACTAGTTTGACGTTCTAGGACCTCAAATCTCCTCTCATTTTCCTCACTCATTTTTCTGTTAAATTCAATCATCTCATTCAACATATTCATGAGTTTACTATCTCTATCTTCAACAGATAGCTTTGCTTCTTCACTCAGTGGTTGTCATGTTTGTTCTTGGAGATAATTCCCTTGATTTTGGAAATTACTCCCTTGCATGTAAGAAATATCCTCCACTTGAGGACTTGGCATCATCCACTCTTGTTGCACCGTAGGATAAGAAGTTGTCATACTTTGAACACATTGAGACCCATAACTAGGAAGACTTGATTGAAAACTTTGCCTTGCATTGTTCTCTTGAACATATCTTCTACACAACTCCATTAAGGCACTATTTTCGGATAAAGGAATAACCTTAGGCATTTGGTTGTAGGAACTTGCTAATGAAGGTCTTCCTGTTGGATTGTATAATAAAAGTTTAGCTTTTTGTATGAACAATGTTATAACAATTTATTTGAAATGAGAATAATATGATCAAATGATTGCGTCATATAATTTATTTATATGTTCAATGCAACAGTCCATTTACTTTATACCGTAGATAATATATTGTGCGACAACACGCGGAAGATCATATTATTGATTTTCTTATAAAGTATAAACAAATGCGCACAACCGAGATAGACAGGGACTCTCTATCGGATGGTTGTAGTGTGGTTTGGAATTAGCTTGTCTTGGCTATAGAATCACATTAGTGCACTTTGCGTGTATTGAGCAGGACCTCTTGAGATCGTTCGACTTATACTGACTTATAGGAGAACTTGATCTCAATTATTATGGATGTTCGTGCTCTTAATCCATATACAATAACCTCGACACGTAGGGCAGTATGTATTTCTTTGATTCATCAATGGGTGAGATTTACATGTGTAAGGAATTAATTTGTTCTGCTTGAATAGCAGTGAACGTGTATTCACAATTAAATAGATATTACAAAGTAAATACAAAATCAAGAAAAGATATACAATCCCTAACTAAAAGGAAATTACAATCAGAATAATTGACCAAATCAACAACATATATGAAAAATATAATATACAATCAATTCCATATATCATCTCGTCTGTCAACATGTAATTAAATCAACAAACTCGGTGAGTTGGGAAGTAGTGCTGTCTCTATGGTGTGTTGTTGATTGTAGAAGGAATCCGTGTCCGTCATAGGTTGATGATGTCCCCTTGAGGAGCTCATAAGGATTATCATGTAAACCCTGCAGGTGGATTTATTTCGGCATGATAATGAGGTTGAGTGGTACTACTCTCGGATGAGATATTAATTAATGGAGTTGTCAATAACTTAATTAATTAATGGACATTGTATATCTTAAACATGGGGAGACTAATGGGCTCATAATAAGAAGGAGCCCATAACGTAATTATGGGATTAGAACGGTAGTGCAGTAATAATATTTTAGTGATATATATTATTATTATTGGACTTAAGTATAAGCTTTGGGCTAAGCTTTGATACTTAAGCCCAATGGAAGGCCAACTCTAATTTCTCCTCCTGGTCCCTGCTGTAGCCCATATATAAATCATCTCAACTGTCCAGAAATCCTAATCTATGAGATTAATCACGCCTAACACTATGAGAAGGGTGAGAGAATAGCAGATTGAGAAGATCTCGAGGATCGTCGCACACACAACGTCGAGATTGGACTTGGGAATACAGCAGAAGACTGGAAGGTTGTTTGCTGCTGCTATTTACCACCTTCTATAATTTTTATAAAATCGTACAGATATCAGAACAGGATGTATGATATATTGACGGAAAGCCACGGAAGAGAGGATCGTTTTGGCATATAGATCACTCAAATCTGATATCGGATGAGAGAGTTATGCTCAAAATAGTGAGGCTGCGTAAGCTGGTGGCGAGAATTCATCGCCTTCAACATACCCTGTTGAAAGGTAATACGTTTCTTGTTTTCTTGCTTCCGCTGCATGTTAGAAATGTATGGAACTCTAATAGTTCATATTAACCAAACGATCAAATGCCAATACTTTCATCATCGTTTGGTGGACATTCTTCTTAGAAATTCTCTTGACCATACCCGTTTTGCATACATGTTCCATTCTCCATTTGGTAATTGGGCATATTTCACATTTGCCCCCCATTAAAGTTGGAAGTAGGCATTGAGTAGGTATTTTGAGGCTCATAGCTTGAAAGATTTGGTTGAAAACTTTGCCTTGTATCATTTCCATAAGCATATCTTCTAAGCAACTCCATTGTATTTTCGGATAAAAGAGTAAATATAGGCAAATGAATTTCGTTTGAAGAACTTGGTACGGAATAAGTGTGTGCTTGATGAGGTCGGAATGTATTTCCATTGTAAGCACTTTGTCATCCCTCATAACTCCCATTGTTGTAGCTTTGAGAGCTTGCTTGACTAATTTGACTACTATACCCATAGTTGTTCTCATCCTTGTAGCCATTTGATTGTTGTGGTGGAACCAAACCAAGTATATTTCCATAATTTCCTCCCAAGTATTGGTTCCACCCATCCATGTTCTTACTATTCTTTTCAAGGCTTGCTACAACTTTCCTTCACTTACTATTTTTGGCTTGCTTCTTCTCCCCTTCTTTCAAGGTTGTCGTACCTATCAAGAAGAACAAGTTAAAACAAGATTTTTCAAAACAAATATATAAGATACAAAAATAAGAGAAAAAAATATCCTAAGTAGAGCTAACAAATCCAAACACGTTACACCGAAGGCTTTCACCCCGGCAACGGCGCCATGAACTTGGTTTTAATTTTAGTTTAAATTGATTTAGAACAAGTGTACTCTATCGTGTGTAGTACATAAGTGACCAAATGTAAATTTTATAATATATCGAACCCAAGGGCGAAAGTGGGTAGCCGTGTTTGAGAAGCGTTTCACTCTAGAAGGACTAATTGATAAAGGAGGATTTGTTTATACTACAAACTAACTAAGAAAGCAATTAAAAGATAGAACATGTACATATGTGATGGAAGATGAATGAAGGTGAACAATCTAAGAAGTATGTAAGGCAAGCAACATTCATGGAAAAGGTATATATAGACTCATACACACATGCATTGATGATCTTCATATTATGATATTAAGGGCAATCACGTATGTATCCCTAATCCCTATGGCCAAGACAATTAGGTTCTCAGCTCTTTTACAAGTTTAAATCTCATAGGATTATTTTTACTCTTAATTCCCTTAAGGTACTATGATCATAAGTTTGGTTCCCCTCACTAGTTCATCACTAATGTCCTATCATGAGGTTCTAAGCACTTGAAGGGTATGGCTTACCTCTCCTCATACTAATTAAGTCATCTCATGCAATCAGTGATTCAATTAAACCACTAAGCATAATATTGGAATGACCATCCTAACACTATGAGTAGAGAATTTAACCACACAAATCATACATAAAATGAGAATAAGCATTCATGATAGAAAATATTCATAACAATCATTTCATCAAACATGTGGTGTGCAAAATCTACATAATACCTAAATAATCATATTATTAGCCTCACATGAGGACTAGCCACTACATATCATTACAAATTCAACATAATCCAGGCATGCTCCAATTGAGCCAAATAATGAAGAAAATAACAAAATAAAGGTAAATAGGCTCCCCTTTGATGGTGAACTTCCTCCTCCTTGATCATGCTAAAATTTTCAACCAATGATGAATTCCTCTTCTTAGATTGGTGGATTGACGGATTTATGAATGAATTTGAAAAAATCAAGTGGATTGGATGGATGAAGTGAAGGATGGAAGAGATGGAGATGAATGTGTGTGATTTAGGTGTCTAGTATGTGTGGAAACTGATCCAAAATGATTTCTCCCGTAATTTATAATCAAAACATGTATTTATACCCCATAAAAGCTTCTAGAACAAGTGGATATCATAAAACTGCCTTGGGCGTGTAGGTGTATCGCGTGCAGCGCAGTCTCACCGTTTCGCGCATAACTTTCTCATCCGAACCCCGATTCGAGTTATTCTTGCGCTCACGCGATCCTCTCTTCCGTGACTTTTCAATCATATATCACAAGTCTAGTTTTGAACTCCATAAGAATACAAAAAAATTACACAAGTTGGACTTGTATTTTTCAGCATTTTACTTTGGCTCGTTCTTCCTCATTTCAACTCCGAATTGAGCTCTATTTTTTCCCACATCTTCCTTATCGTGCCTAGAATCCATTTTTTACCTAAAAATCACACAAATTATACCAAGTTACCCATTCTCTAAATATTCACAAATATAGCACAATTTAAGACACTTAATCATGAAAATCACACATTTATCATTTCAAAGCATAAATCTCCATATCTTCATATAACACCACCAAATGATATACAAAATGAATAAAAAAATAAAAAAACATAATAAAAGATACTAAAATTTAGGTAAAAATGACACCGATCAATATAAGATGATTTCAACACACAATTACATTATCTAGTAAGATATGAGAAAACGGTGAAATTTAATCTTATGTAACTAGTTACAGATATTATATAATGGATTTCATCCTATATTTTACTTTTTAAATGTATGAGACATTATGTCATGATAATTTCTTAGATTAACACTATGTGCCCTAAAAATTTAATGATCATTTGTATATAAAATACTCCTTTCATCCCGCAAAAAAAGGTACACGCTTTCTTTGTAAATTACAAAGTAAGTGCGTATTTTTTTGCGGGACGGAGGTAGTACAATATAGTTTTTTTTACTTTTTAAATGAATGACATGTGTTATAACAATATCTCAGATTAACACTATATATACGTCCTAAAAATTTAATTGTCATTTTATAAAGTATAGTGTTTTTTATATAATGTTATTTTAACCAATGGAAAATGAATTATTACCTTAACTTTATAAAGTATAGTATTTTTTTATAATGTTATTTTAACCAATGGAATACGAATTATTACCTTAACTATACCTAAAAACCTTGATTATGATTGAATTATAAAGTGTAGTTTTCCAAATAAAAATAATTAATAATATACTGACTTCATATCTGTCCAAAGGTATTTGATAGGGCTTGTAAGATTATTATGGCCTAGTGCCATTAATAATTAAATATATAAGATATTTATTATGATCAAATATCTCAAATAAAGATATGGTTTAAATAAATAATATATATGAGATAAATAAGGTCATATATATTTATGGATAACAATCACATTGATGGAATGTGATTTGATAAAGATTTAATATCCCGATCTGGTCATCTCTCCACCTATAAAAGAGACACAGTTTTATGAATTCTCTATCACATTAAGTCCTACGTACTGTGCCATAAAGAAATGAGTGAGGAGAGAGAAACTAGTTCCCAACATAATTCGTAGGAACGTGTCAAAGGAAGAAGGTCGTCAATGGCGTCTAAGGTAAGTCTTCTAATCGTGTTTATGTGATGTGAAAACCATGAAGATCTAAGATCCATGTCAATTAATAAATTAATTGCATAAGTTGAATTCATGCTTACATGTGGTATCAGAGCATGGTTTGGATCTCATAATTTTTCATCTATTAATGATTACGTATTCTAAATAATTTCTATGGAGACTTTCGTGTAAAATCAATTGCATATTTGATTTTGAATATGATTGGATATGCTAAATTATTTCCGCTATTGTAGTATTAATTAATTTTTTAAGAAAGATATGCGATTTAAGAATTAGTTTATGACCATGTCTTTCTATTATGACCCACAATAATTTTCAAACCATGATTACAGTATTTACAAAATTTGATGAATTTACTTATTAAATCTCAGTGTAGTTGGCCAAATTCTTGGTATTTGCTATTATATGATAATTTAGTAATTTTGTTATGTTTATTCTTTTAAGAGTGGTCAAATCATGGTTACCAAAATTATATCTTGATTTCAATCAATGTTAAAAATATAAATTAATGATGCACTTAAATTAAGTATGTGAAATCTTGCTTATGATAAACAATTTGAAATCAATATATTTTGATCACGAATTACGGTGCCATGAATTATTAATTGAATGAGTAAATATCATGATTAAAAGATGCAATATAATTTTATGGCAATTATGCAATGGTATGATTTTCCACATTTAAACTGTTAAAGTAATTTAATTACTCATGTTTTAATATTATGATTTAGGCTCATAATTATCTATAGATGATTTCTATATTTGAGGTGCTAATTAATAATAGTAATTTAATTACTCCAATTTGACTCATAATTATCTATGAGATGATTTCCATATTTGAGGTGTTAATAATAGTAATTTAATTATTCCAATTTTAACATTATGCTTTTGGCTCATAATTATCTATGAGAATTTTATGAATAAATTATGAAATAATGATAATGATTTGATTATTACTCAGTTTGCTTTTGAATATAATATATTATGAGAATCTTTGATAAGATTATAATGGATGATTTTACGATTTAAATTTATTTAATGTTGGTCTGTTAATCACCAAAGTAGTCTGACCTGAAAGAATAATAAAGATAAATCGTATAATTAAATTTTAATTTCCCATATTTATGTGATGCTTGAATAAGGAATTATTACATGGGTTATTAAAAATTTCATAATTATAAGACTTTAAATTCACCCAAAGGTGATGGTTAGTCTTTATAATTCATGAATATGAATGTGATATATTAATTAATATGACAATCTGTTTTTTATATTCAAAGATGACAAAATAGTTTTAATGGATATATTTAATTATCAAATTATGTTAAATTTACAAGTATCATTATGATTATTATGGTATATTATTGTATCGCCCAAGAAGAACTTTGATATATATTTATTGTCTTCGATCCTGAATCTGTTATTAAATAACTTAAGGTATTTATGGAATAAATTGAATTATTCTTATTCTTAAAATTACCTATATTCACATGCTGCATCTGTTCCATTACAAAATAGATTAAAGTAATTTAAATAGTGTGAATAAATTCATTTTCACCAAAGTGTTTTGGATTTTATTTATCACTTCAAGATAAATTGCTCCTTTGCTTGTACTAGCAATAAAGCTAAATAATCTAACTATAATGTTTGAGTTAGATTAAACAGACTGAGCATAATGTTTATGTGAATGAATGCGACTAAGAAATTAAGTCTATCATACCTAAAGTTAAAAGTATCAAGGAATTTATGAAATTAGTGAGAAATCATTCATAAATTACTAATAAACCTCATGACGAGACATTAATGGCTACCTTAACCACCATAAAGTTTGATGGTTCTCATGACATACCTGCACTTATCATTAAATATAACAAATATTGCAGCAAGACTTAAGCATTCCATAATAAATGTGATTTAAAAATTATTAGTGTAGTTTACAAACTTACTACCTTTTAAGTATGACATATTCCAAATGAACCATAACACCATTTAAGACAAATGAAATGTGAATTAAATTCATGTAATACTAAAATTAATGTTGGTTCAAAAGGAAACAATGTTTAAGAAAGAATTTAAAATTTAAACATTATGTTCGTTTAAAAATAATGAAGTTGAAACTAAACGTGACATTAACGTTTGGAGTATATCTCCAAAAGAATGATTCTAAGATTAATTAAGAATAAGGCCTTCATGATCTGGGCTTTTACTGATCTAAATATTTGTGTGAATTGCATTAAAGAAAAACAAACAAAACACACAAAGAATAGAGTCATGATAACTACACGGCTTCTTATAAAAGTTTACACCGCTAATTGTGATCTTATGATAATACCCTTCTTAATGGAATATGAATATTTTATCACCTTTAATTTTTAAATTTTCACATTATGGTTATAACTATCTTTACAAGAAAAATCTCATTCTCCAAATGCTAGATAATCATTTGTTAATGAAGATGAGATAATTAGATAGAAAAATAAAAATTATAGAGTTGGGAAGAAGTGATGAATTTCATAGAAAGTATGATGAATTATCATGCTCAATCACTATATTACGAGAAAAACTAGCATTTATGCTTAATGCAAAATGTCTTGCACACCACAATAATTGGGTGTTGCATAATGATGTAATCGTACTTAATTGGATTAATCTATACCTATATTTTATGGATATATGTACTTAAAACTGCCACTTACTTGATAGTCGAATTTCTAGTAAAGCAGTTTTCAAAATACCTTAAGAACTGTGAAAGGGTAGAAAACTCGATCTTAGGCAGTTGCATGTTTCAAATTGCCCGGCAGGGATAATGATTTACATCCACGTGAAAAAAAATTGGTTATAAGAAACATAAATGATTTCTTTATAAGTTATCCATAAAGTCTAAAGGTATGGATTTTATGATCTTAACCATAGTACGAAAAAAATTTAAAATTGGAATGTCAAATTCATTAAGAATTGTAAAATCAGTGGGAGTATGAAACCATGAAATGTGGTTATTGAAAAAGGTGGGTGGTGAATTTGAAAATACATTTATCTAAAACTTCTTAAATTGTTGTATAGTTGGTCAAACAACTTTCAAGGACAACATATAAGTTATTATACTCTCTTAATGGATATGATTTTACTAAATCAATTATCAATGAGCTTTCATTAGATATATCACATTAAATAGCATTAAGAATGTCATAAGGACAATATATCTGCTATTTCTAACGATTGCAATTGTGGTATAATAAAATAAGCTAATATTTGACATTATAATAAATGATAAAATTTTAATTTTGGAACAAGCCATGGAAAGTACTAATTCTATTAAATGAGTAAATGATATGAAAGATGAGTTGAAATTAATTACTCATAAAGAAGTTTAATATCTTGTTTGAATTGCCAAAAAGTTATAAAAGAATATGATGCTGATGTATCTTTATGATGGCATTTTTTGAAAGATATAAAATTAGAGTTATTTCTAAAGATTTTACTCAAAAAGATGGCATAATTGTAAAGAGATATAACAAGTTGTTACTATACAGGACTCTATTAGAATTATCATGGCTTTGGTAACTCATTATAACTTAGAGTTGCACCAAATAAATGTCATGCCTGCTTTTCTAAATGGTGATTTAGTATAAGAATTTAAATGGTGATACTCAAAAGTTTTTTCGTTGAAAGAAAATATCACATGGCGTGTAAACTTAAAGAATCAATATATGAATTTAAGCATGTTTTTCTTTAAAGATATCTTTTGGATTTAAGAAAAACATCATAAATCGATGTACTTATCTAAAAGTCAGTGGGAACATATTAATTCTATATGTTGATAATAAACTTGCTTGCAACTTAATGATCTTGGTTTATTATGTGAAACTAATAAATTTCTCTCAAAGAACTTTGAAATGAAATATATGATGAGACAATTTATGTGATTGAGATAGAAATATTTCAGTACATATCACAAAGCTTACGATGTCTTAGTAAGTATATATTATTAAAATTCAATAGAGATTATGGATAAAAAGGTGTTTGTAAAAGCACGTTCCAATCCGGAAGGGAGATTATAAGTTCAACCTTATGTAATGTCCAAGAATGAATTGAAACGTATTAGGATATTCCTTATGCATATGATATTGGTAGCTTAAGATATACAAAATTGTATAAAGACCAAATATTAGTCGTAAAAATGCTTGATTATTATTGAAGTGATTCATAAATATATCACTAGAATATTGCATAAGGAAAAATTATGGTATTTTTATATGAAATGAAGCACACGTGCTTACTTATCGAAATTTTAATTACTTAGATGTAATTAAATATAGATTCAGATTAAGATAATTATATGATGCAAGAAAGTTCACTTCGAAAGTATGAAGAAGTTTTTAAACTACATTCACTATTAAGGTTATCTTGTGGCATAATTTGAGTCTACAATTTAAGGTAATTGAATCTGAAATTTAATTTCAGGACTTGAAATAAGTTGACAATAATGTCAAGTCGCTGAAAACTTATTGTGATTATTCCGCTGCATTGTTCTTCTCTAAAACGATGGATATTCCAAATTTTCTATAACATAATATGGAATAAAGGTATTTGTCGTAAGAAGAATTTTAGAAACAAAGATGTCAATTGAACATTATTACACTAATCTTATAATTTTGGATCTGTTACGTAAATAATCTTCTATAAGATATTCATTGAACATTACGTGAATATGAGATCATTGAAAGACTGTAACAAACTTATGATGAACAATTGACATTAAGAGCTCATTATGATTTGTTTCTAATTGATATATCTTGTTTTGTCATTTTAGTATACATAAATGTTGACATTAGTTAAGCAAGATTTTATCTCTAATAGAGATACTTATGTGGACCATTATTGATCCTTAGGTTGATGAGTCACATTGAGTAGAAAGCTAATATCATAGTACATGGAAGGAACTATGTCGAGTAAATGATATAGAACCGCCATGACTTGTGTTAGTCTATACTTAATATTGATATTATGAGTTGACCAATTACTTTATCTTATATCGCGAACATTATACAAATTATTTAAACCCTTACGTTTAATGTTTAATTCTGTCACTCGGCCAAGTGGGAGAATGTAAGATTATTATGGCCTAGTGCTATTAATAATTAAATATATAAGATATTTATTATGATCAAATATCTTAAATAAAGATATGATTTAAATAAATAATATATATGAGATAAATAGGTCATATATATTTATGGGTAACAATCACATTGATAGAATGTGATTTGATAAAGATTTAATATCCCGATCTAGTCCTCTCTCCACCTATAAAAGAGACACAGTTTTATGAATTCTCTATCATATTAAGTCCTACGTACTGTGCCATAAAGAAAGGGGTGAGGAGAGAGAAACCAGATCCCGGCGAAATTCATAGGAACGTATCAAAGGAAGACTGTTGTCAATGGCGTCTAAGGTAAGTCTTCTAATCATGTTTATGGAATGTGAAAATAATGAAGATCTAAGATCCATGTCAATTAATAAATTAATTGCGTATATTGAATTCATGCTTACATGGCTGGGCAAGAAAAATTGTAAATCGAAAAGATCGATCGAACCGCATTGCACCGCACCATGATATGCAATTATTTGAATAAACCCAATTTATTTTTTAAAGTAAAACTGCACCGTACTATGCGGTGCAATTTTATTTTCTTAGTAGAAACTGCACCAACTGCACCGTACATATTACTTATAATCTAAAATATTTATATAGTTATATAATATACTTTATATTAGATTATTGTTAATATATAGAGTATTTAATTTAGTGATTAGCAAGTCATTCTTTCACTCACCCTGTAATAAAGAAATCTTCCAAATTACTACCAAATATTAATTTATTACTTTCTTTCTATAATCTACAAATGAGGCATTTCACTTTCTTTTTTGGCTATACAGTAACATTCATTATAAGTATTGTTGTTAATTAAAAATTCTTTTAATTAAATGTATGTTGAATTATTTTTTGTTTCTAAGAAATTAGAAATAAATGGCTATTAGTTGAATTGCCTTATGAATTTTCGTCGCCCATCAAAAAATTAATAGTAGGCCATTATTATTTAAGTTAATCTATAAGTAAAACCATCAAACCATAAAAAACCGATCGAAACCGTTTAAAACTGCATAATTAAATAACCGCGGTTTACACTTCATTGTCAATTCGAATCGTATATAACAATGCAATTTGAATTATGTAGAAAAAACCGTAAAACTGCACCATGCACACCCCTAGTATTTGGGCAAGTAACCGTAGTCCACATTATCAATCATTAGTTCATTACTCTTTCATTGTTATCTTTTTTTCCCCTATCATCTTTAAAAATTATCTATCCCCAGCTCTTTACTTTTGTCAATGATAAATAATTAAATATAATAAATTTTGTTTTGTGGAAATGTACCCTGTTATTCATATCGAAAATCAGAGTTCAAAGCATGCCATTTAACCTTTAGGAAAAATATAAGCCATTACAATAATTCATGGGAGCTAAAATTCAAAGGAGATTATAAAAATAATTAAAAAAAATTCCTAGCAATTTTTATGGAAGATTCTTCAATTTCTTCTTGAATTCCCAACCTTTTGCTCTTAATTCCAAGTAGCATTAAACATCAAGGAGAGATGGGTGAAAGATTAGAAGATGGATTTGTGGAGTGATCAAAAGAAAATAAAAATGAAGAGAAAAAATGTGTGCAAGATGTTTGGCCTTCAAAATGAAATGAATTCTTATTGTTCTCCTAAAATTTGGAAATGAAGACATTTATAGTGGTGGAGGATCAAGAGAAAATTTGAATCATGGTCTCTTTTTAATGTAAAATTCGAATATAGAAAAATCGATTTATATGCAATTTTGGTTCAAACCCATTGCAAACTGAGTTCACCGCCCGAGTGACTCACTCCTTGGCCATTAAACCCTCACTTAAGTGAAAGTCTATTACTCATTTCCTTCTTTTCTAATTTTAGCTCAATAATACCTCATTTCTATAATAAAAATAATACTTATGATTCACACATTTTTCTCTAAAAATAAGAACTACAAAAAAAACAAAATAAAAGATAAAAACACACAAAAATCACACGAACACGATTTTAAAATTTATAAAATTTTCAGAGTAAACACAATCGGTTGAATAGATCGGTTCGATCTGATTTTAAAAACAATGAATCAAACAATAAACTCTTTTTATAGTAAATTATTTGAAACACATATTGTAATTTATCTTCTCTGCTCATTCAGAACAGGAAATCCTAAGAGCACCTTTATAATGACCCAAGGGAGTGTGACCCTAATTATCCACAAAAAAATATCAAGCTATAATCCTAGATTTTCAATTTTATTTGAACCAAATTAAATTAGTGGGAACGTCCTGCTATAATCCTAGATTTTCAATTTTATTTGAAGCACGTGCGAAAATTTTAATTTATTAAGACCATAGCTTCTGTGTACAAGTTCTACCAAATTAAATTTGTGGGACTTTTTTTTTTCAAAATTTAATTTTAAAAATATAATGGTAATTTCATCCCAATGATTTTTAAAATTTAAAGTATACTATATTCTAGTTTAGGACATATTTTAAGCCTATTGTTATATTGATTTAAAATACTCTCTTCCGCTTTCAAGAGTATCATTTATTTTTTGGTACGGAGATTAAGGAATATTATTATGTAATGTGTAGTGCATAGTTATAACTATGGAGATTAAGGAGTATTATTATGTAATGTGTAGTGCATAGTTATAAGTTTTACCTTTTCACCCCTCCACCTTATTAATATGAGGAGGGGCAAATGAGTAATTTGCAAATACAATTAGGATTAGTAGGAGTATTATTAGTGAGTCCCTCAGGGCTGTTAATTTTATCTGCAGGTTCGGATACCCTGTGGGTAATATCCTATCGGATAAGGGTAGGATAGTACCCGTACCCGCTTGAAAATATTGAGAGTAGGGGTAGGGTATGATATTTATAAAATACCCAATTACCCGCTTACTTTATATATATATATGTGGAGTATATTTTATTATATTTTATATTTATACATAGACATATAAATATATATTTTTGTATAATCTGAAAAAAGGTTAGAGACCAAAAATGAAATCGGACTTTTTGTATCATTGTATGAGACCAAAAGTGTATTTTTCCCTCAAATTGTCTCACATGAGTCGGCTTCACGCAAGACTTACCCCGTAACTAACTATCACTTTTTATTATCACTTTTAATTTATAATAAACTAATTGTTCATGAAATAATTCTTATTCACACATTCTTAGCTTAAAGCTTCAGATGGTACCACATTAAGGATGCAATCTTAATAATTCAAATACAATCTAATTTGGTTCAAGATTTTATCTGCAATGTGAACTGGAGATAACATTCATGAACCAAAGAGAAGATTATTCCTTTCCATCTAAATGTTGTAGATGACAGTGGAGAAAGAGCTTAAAAGCAATCTTCTTAATTTCCTTCTTATTCGACCGTGTATCTGCAAAAATCTTCCTGATCCCATCAACAACGGATGTAATCCTCCATCTCCATCCAATCCAATTTTTAATAGTTGATCATATTTACAATGTATAAGGGCACCGAAAGAATAAGTTGGTTTGTGATTCATTCCTCCATGCACAGAACTGCAATTCACACCCAAAGTAGTACTCCACATTCTATCTTTTGTTGCAACCCGTCCTCTATGCAACAACCATAATCTGAAACTATGTTTCCTAACCATCCATTTGTGCCATATCTGTTTGAACACAAATGATGGTTCTTTTATGATGTTCCACCTCATGGCTTGATACACACGAGATGCAACAAACTTCCCCCATTTACAATAGGATTGCATAGTTTGTTCCAACCCTTCATTCATCCACTCCAAAATTGCTATATGATTTCTTAGACTAATCAATGTTCTCCACATATATGATGAGTTAGCAGATTCATTCCATTCACAGCATTCAACAAAGGGATGAAATCCTCCACTCCTATTTGTTTGTTACATATGGGAATGCCCAAGTACTTTAATGGGATGGAACCTCTATTGAATGGAAGAATGATGTTGATTTGGTCAAGAGATCGAGCAGAAACTCCAACTGAAAAGATATTGGATTTATGTGGATTTACTACCAGCCCAGAGACTCTTTCAAATGTTTTTAATGTGATATCAATACAGTTGCCCATTTCCAGTGTCTCCATATCTAAGAATCAATAGGTCATCCGCAAATTTCAAGTGGGAGATGTCCACTTTCTTGCATATTCTCGAATGAAATTTGTACATTTCCATGCTTTTCATCTTATTGAACAATCTCGAGAAATACTCCATGCAGATTACAAATAGGAGTGAGGATATAAGATCACCTTGTCATAGCCCTCGCTTTCCTTTGAAAAATCCCTCAAGTTTCCCATTGATCTTCATTGAGTAGGTAGTGGTCGAGACACACTGTCGAATCCAAGTGTAGAACTTGGGTGGAAACCGAAGACCCTCTAGCAGCTTATAAAGAAAGGACCAACTGACAGAGTCATAAGCTTTACTTATATCCACTTTCATCGCTATTCTAGGAGAGATATTCTCTTCTCTTCGACCATAGGTTCTGAAGATCTCCTCTGCCAACATAATGCAATCTCTCATCTTCCTTACCTTTACAAAATTAAACTGTGTTGGATTCACAATAGCTGGAAGATATTTATGCAATCTAACTGCCAACACCTTTCCAATTAACTTGTATAACATGTTACAACAAGATATTGGAAGAAAATCCTTCACTCCTGGTTGATGAGAGGTCTTTGGAATAAGAGATATGAAGGTGGAGTTAAGCGGTTTTAACAATTTCCCCTTCTGGAAGAATTCTTGGACTGCCTTTATAAGATCATCCCCAACTATATATTCCAAGCTTCTTGGAAAAAGAGAGAAGTGTATCCATCTGGGCCCAGCCACTTATTCTTGTTGATCAAATATAGCACTGCTTTGATCTCATCATCCGTTATGGGTTCTTCCAAGAGTAAGGATGAGCCAAGGTTTAACCCGGTTGTATCCAATGGTTCTACAAATTTTCACTCAGTGCCAAGGAGGGATTGATAGTATTGTAGAAAAGTATCTACCATCATTTGATAAGAAGTTGTGGCTTCTTTTTCTGTAAAAATTCTGTGGATACCATTCCTCGATGCATTTTCATTTTCTGTTAGTGTCTTCTCGCACTCTAACACACATCAATTATATACACATACAATTTCAATAATTATTACTCCCTCCGTCCTACAGAAATTGTGATATTTTCCTTTTTGGGTTGTCCCATAAAAGTTGTTACATTCCTTTTAAAGTATATGGGACCCACACAAAAAATATTAACATATTCATATTGGCCCACACACACTACTAATACACCTACCCACTACACATTAAATATTATTTCTTTCACTTCACTTTACATTAAAATATTATACTCCTTAATCTAAGTGCCCAAAAAAATGTCACAGCTTTAATGGAACGTAGGAAGTATTATTTTTTATATGCAAATCTTTAAAAGAAAAAAATAATAAATAAATAAAAATTGTTATGTACTATAAATAGTCATGAAAATGTATTGTACAATATATTGTTAGGAGACAAATTAATTACATTTACTTACTATTAAATATACTCATACCTCTTTATATTAAAAAAAATAAAAGAAATTATGTATTTACTTAGCTGGAGATATGCTAAAATGGAGAGAAAATGTACTAGAAATATTTAGAATATTATCGTTTTTAGTCCTATATCTTTCAACAAATATAACTTTAGTTCTCTAAACTTTTTATTTTATAAATTTTAATCTTTTGTATCTCAATTTTAGTCCACATCCGTGTTTTAGTTCTCTAACTTTTTATTTTATCAATTGTAATCTTTTGTATCTCAATTTTAGTCTTGTGTGTTGAAACTTAAAACACCCAATCCCACACAACACCCATTCCCAATCCCTAATTCTAAAGCTCTAACCATAACACACCACCCCTAACAAAAATCACGAAGAACAGTTGTTAACTTGTTGGTGTGATTGAAAAAGAACCTCTTTGGAAATGGCGGTTTGTGAAAGTTGGAATCAATGGTATCAGCTAGGAAGTTTTTCATGCAACAATTGAAGTGGCTAACTTTTGAGTCAGTTATGGTCAGTTTTATATGGATAATAAATATCCTTGGAAGTTATAGGATATTATGTAAGGTACAAAATCAGTTGGTCACTATAAGAAAACTGTCAAATTCTAATGAAAAAATTCCAACAAAAAACAAATTTGTTGGAAATTTTAGGGTACAAGATCAGTTGGTCACCACATGAAAACTATAAAATTCTAACAGAAAAATTCCAACATAAAGAAAACTTGTTGAAAATTTTAGAGTTCCAACATATTTTTCAATGAAACTTTAAATCGTTGGAAAATTCCAAGGAAATTTACCCCTTTGAAAATTTCCAAAGCTAATTCCAATAGCCTAATAAACTATTGAGAATTTTCAACAAAAAATTTTATAAAACTTAAAATTATTGGAAAGTTCCAACGAAATTTCCCATATAAATTTAAACTATTGAAAAATCCCAATGCTAATTCCAATAGTTTGATAAACCATTGGAAATTTCGAATAGAAATTCCAATAAAACTTAGATGTTGGAACATTCCAATAAAATTCTATCGAAAAAAGAGATTTTAATAAATTTAAATATCAATTTATAACATAATTAAGTTGGTAGATGATATGTTAATATACTAAAGAGGTCGTTTTTTCATCACGATGTCGCAAATTTCAGGTTCGTTTTTCCATCTTGAAGGTTTTCTATGAGTTCAATGTCGCTCGTGCACAGGTTGTGTCTCACTTTCGTTTCTGGCAAGAACGAGTCAGGCGGGTGTGTTCCTGTGACTCACCATAACGTGAAATAGAGTTAAAAATTTATTTGGTCCCGTAACTTTTTTCTCTTTAATTTTAGTCCCAAATAGATATTTACGTCTAATTAGTCTCATAACTTTTATTTTTGTTAATTTTGACCCAATTTTGACTGGAATTGACATCTGTCGCCGGAAATCGACGAGTTATGTTGATGTGGCGACTCCAATTATTTCACAACCAATTAATGTGTCATTTCTACACACCAAAATCAAAAGCTTTTGAATGCAAAATCTTTAAGAAAAAGTTTTTTTAGAATCCAATAGCTGAGCGGAGGGCGTTCATTGCAGCAGATGTTGCATTTGAGGACCATGAATGCACTTGTCGCCATCCATTTTGGTAGGAAGAACTCGAAATGAAAATATTTAATATAACTTGAATTGAGAATTGATATACAATAAAATCTATATAAATTAATATTGTTGGGATTGAAGAATTTATTAATTTAGAGAAATATTATATAATTGATAAATTAATAATTTATTAATTTAGAGCGGTCATATATAATACTCCTATAAGAAATGTTTTTTTTATGAACTTATGTATTAAGAATATGTCAATTAGGAGTATAAGATTACATGATTTTGAAAATTCAAAATTTATATATTAATCTTAAGGGTTAATTGCATTAAAATACACCATATTTTTTTTTTCAATTTAATCACAAACTTTTTTTATTGTAAAAAAAATACACGACCTTCTTATTTTATCTTAAGATAATAACAAACTTTTTCTTTATCAATTAAATCCATGATTTTTTTTTTGTATTTTTCAATTTAATCACAAAATTTTCCATATAATCTTTTATAATTTACTATTTGTTCAAAATTCTTTTATTAATGAAAATTAATGCACTTTAAATAATTTAAATATAATGCATGGATTACATTTTAAATATTAAATAAATTGTAAAACAATTCATAAAAATTCACGTAATTTTTCTCAAACTCAATTGATTATCTTTTTAAATAATTATAGGATTGATAAATTTTTTTTAAAAAAAATAATACTTGAATGGATAATTAAATACGAAACTCAGTAAAATATTAAGAGTTGGTACAGTTAAGAACATCAATTAATAACATAATTAAGAAAAACTTGAATTAAATTGTAAAGGTTGAGAATGAATATTTATTACCTAAATATTAAAAAATAAAATAAAAATAAACAACTATAAAAAAAACTCCACGGAGAAAATGTTTGTAAGAAATATTAATTGATGTCATGTTCATTTTTTAAAAAATCAATATAAAATTCACTTCCTAATTAATATTAATGAAATTATGTTCTATAATTTATATTTAATATATGTACAAAATATTATTCCGTGGGTGGATATATCTAGTCGTTGTATAGTCGGATTGTCTTAAAAGTTTGTTTTTTTATTAATTCTTAAAAAAATATTATTAGTAAGAATTCGTAAAAACTGTTTAATAGACCTTTTTATTTACGAAAGAATTTTGATAAAATGACAAAATATTAAAATCATGAATATTTAACTAAAAAAAGATAAATTTGTGATTTAATTGAAAAAAAACAAAAAAAGGTCATGTATTTAATTGATAAAGAGAAAGTTTGTGATTAAATTAAGAAAAAAATAAAAAGTCATGTATTTTTTTGATAATAAAAAAAGTTGTTATTAAATTGAAAAAGAAGAAAATGTGACGTATTTTAATGCAATTAATCATAATCTTAATAATTAATTGAATTATTTGATTATTATCATTATTGTGTATACCTATAAATACATCTACATGAGATGAAAAATGAGTACAATAAAATTTATAATTTCGTGGGACCTAAATATAATTAGGATTTTCACACAAAAGTATTATTTGATGAATTAATTGATTGATATTCAAATTTAAACTTGTCCGAGTTTGAATTAGACAAATTATTAATTTTATTGAGATTATTAATAAATCGAGTATTATTTTATGGAGGTTCTATTGTATTGAAATATAATATCAAAATTAAGTATTATTTAAAAAAAAAAAATAATAATTAATATATAAGTGAATCCCATCTTATCCACAACTTGTTGAAAATTAAGGTCAATTTGATCAAGGTTCAACTAAGGATCACCCTCAAGTTTTCATTACACCCGTTCTAAAATTATTAGAGTGCGTTTACTTTGATGTCTAGGGTTTAAAAAACTAATGATAACGTAACTTTTGGTTGAGGTTTGTTGAGGGTTGAATTAAAGTTAACTATGAATAGGGATTTAGGATTAATTGTTTACTTCAACCGGAAAAACTAAAATTACACATTTTTTATAATATCTTATATATTTTATGTATGATTATATATTAACATGCTTAGTGTACATTTAAATAAATACCTAATTATAAAATAATAATAGTAATAGATTGAAAGAGAAAAGTTTAATGTGAAGAAAAATGATTTTTGAATTTTTAATTCTTATAATAGTTAACTACTTCGATCACAAATAAATAAATTGAAAAGAAATATACTAATAATTATTCTTTTAATCCGCTTCAATAATAAATATTCCTATGAATTAAAATTTGAAATAAATTTAGAAGAAAAATTTGATTGAATATTGAATTTAAATAAATTTGGAACAAAAAATTTGAAATAAAACAAAAATCTCAAAAAAAAAATAAAAAATATCAAAACCGGCGGTTTCTGGTTCGGCCGGTCCAATCGATTTTTTCTATTTTGGTCGGTCCGAACCGGTTCTTCCCGGTTTTAAGCTAAAAACGGTTCTTAATGGGTGATCGGACCGGTCACCGGACCTGTTCCCGGTCCTACCGATCGATCCGGTCAATCCGATTCGGTTCTGACAACAGTGCATTTTTACAACATTACCCTTAAATTAAATATTAAAAAATTGAAAGGTAAAGTTGAAGGAGTTAATTCCTCCTCTTCCCAAGACAAATGACATTCTCTCTCTTAATGAAATGAGAGTTACATACAGCTCTCCTCAAAGCAAAATTAAGCAGAGTTACTTTTGCCTTCAAACGATGGAATGTCGTCGCCATCGTTACAAAAGGGAGGTTAGCTGCTTCTCTTTTTCGAAATTCAAACGAACTTCTCTCCAAAGCTTCACCTTCCTCTCGAAATTGGGAGCGCCATTGCCGCCTTTAGTCGAAATCCCACTGTCCTCCACCGCAACAGGACCGACCCCATCACTTTTATCGTCGGAGACGACGTTCGCTGCAAGGATAAAGAAGAAGATGAGGGGGGCGGAGGAAGAAGATGAGAGAAGGTAAAATGGGTGAAGAGAATGAGAGAAAGAAGAAGATGAAGATGATGGAAAAGGCGTTTAAGGCAAGAAATTAAATTCTGTCAAAACTGGGAAATCTCATTTGCCTGTTGTCCAACTGATAAAGAAGGAGAAGAAAAGGAAGAAGATGAAGGGCAAAGTGATAATTTCCTCCTATTAACCTTCGGGTTACATTTTATCCCTCTAATTTTCAGAGGTTACGGTAGCCCGAGCAAGACCTTCCACCTCATCTTTTGACACCGGACAAGGCCTTTTCTATCGATCTTAAATATAAACATGTGTTGATCCCACTTTAACCAGGGTTCAAAGAGAAATAACCTCCTCAAAACTCTTACTTCTTACAATTTCCTTTTGCAAACGTTATGTAAAATTATATCAAATTCACTTTTTCAAATGCAGTACGAAACTAAGAACCAACAAAATATAGGGGTTCTTTTGTAATTTCGAAAAATACTTTTCCTCCGGACACAATAAATACTCTCTCCCTCTGCCCTTTCGACTCTTTTTCTGCGTGTTTTCTCCCTCTCTCAACCCAACCCAACGCAAAAAGAAAAAGAATGGGAATTCCGTCGAGGAGCGGCGGCGGAGTGGTGGTGGGCGGCGGAGCCGATATGCTTAGCGAGAGAGCAGCACAGATGAGAGAATCTCTGGTGAAGAGCCAGTCCATCACTGATAACATGGTCTCTATTTTGGGCTCCTTTGACCACCGTCTCTCTGCTCTTGAAACCGCCATGCGCCCTACCCAAGTATGAACTCTATCCCTTCTTTCAATTTATTGTACAATGAGCTAGCTTTGTTTGTTGCATCTGGGATTTGGTCGTTTCGGGGGTAATTTGTAATGAAAGCAAGATGCTTTTGATCTTGTCATGGAGTTGAAGAAGTGGTAACCTAGTTCAAAATTCCATTGATCTGTCCTTTTTACTTCTCCAGTTTGGTGAAGAAGAAGTATTCTTGATGGGGATGCATATGAAATCATCATCTGACCAGTGAAATTCGAATTGAACTAGTTACTCCTTGTTATATGTTTATCATATCTGTGTTAGAAGGATAATACCGCAACTGATGATACTTAATAAATCGATTGATCTGAGTCGTTTATGCTATGTCTTAGGTTTGAAGTCACGGTTCAAGATTTGAATGACATTGTTCTTTTTCTCTGTCTTAGAATGAGTTAATGCTTATCCATCTGTAGTTTTTGGATCTGGCTTTCTGCATCTGCTATAATCAATGCGATCAGTTTTCAATTTGTGGTTTTTCTGATTTAGACCCAAGCAATCAAGGACCCCCCTTCTCTAGCATTGCAAGTTCATACTTGGCGCCTTGGATCCCGTTTAATTAATTTCTAATTGTAGTGATAATCTTCTTTCCAGAGATATCCTTTTAAGTACCCATGAGATACCATACTGTTGAAACAGAGTTGCAAATTGGGATGATATGAATGTCGGGATGAAAGCGAATGCTCTGGTGCAAAGGTTGTACGCCACTGATTTGAGCTTCTTCTGACTTTTAATATTGGAAGAAGCTGAAAAAAGTGAAGGAAAAGAATATCTAAATGTAATTACATTATTAGGCGAGCATAATTAAGCTGTTACTGTGTATTGTGTACATTCACGATTTATCCTGAAAGATCATGAGAAATATAAGAGATGAACTTGGAATCCTGACTGATATTTCATATTTTTTAGTTTGGAAATTGGTGGGCAATAGGAAAATGCATGACTTCAGGATTTAGTTTAATCTGCAGTTTCTATTCATCATTTCATTTCTCTTTGCCTCCTAATTCAGGTTTTCCTTTGAAGATCTCTACTTTATGTGTTCTATCTTTCTGGAATGGCTATCCTTCCTTATGGTTGTTGTGGCCTTGCTTGAAGTTTCTAGATTTGTGTTCATGAACATATGAGTAAAAACTGAACATCTTTTATAGTATTGGAATGTATTGGCTGGACTATGTTTCATGATTTATAGTTTCTCACTCAAATATTCCTTTTGTAGATTAGAACACATGCTATTCGGAGAGCTCATGAAAATATTGATAAAACCCTGAAGGCTGCAGAGGTCATACTTTCACAATTTGATCTTTCTCGTCAGGTAGGTTCTACGTAATGCCTAAGGCTTTTTTCTTCTTTTGTTTATTCTGGACTATTTTTGAGGGAGATATGTTCAAATATTTTTCGTATGTCATTTTCCTTCATAGTAATTAGCTTTGAGAATGCCACTTAACTCCATGTTCCTGATTTTAGTGGAAGTACTGGTTGATATATACATCATTATTCGACCTAATATGAGAGAATGGTCCATTTGTGTGGGAGTCATTGCTGTCGATGGCTATTCATAGTTTGATACCTGATTTAGTTTGTAAAACTCTATTGTGTGAGAATGTTTTCTGTATAATTTTTTTTTAATCTGATTCTTATTTTGGAGATCAAGTCCATAAAAGTAAATTTGCAAAACTTTGAGTTTTATCTCTCAAACACGTGTTGATTTATTAGATTACATTTATTGGATTTGAATGTGAAAAAATAAGAAAGAAAGCAAATAAGTATGTGATACTATGTTGCCACATTGGGTCTGTGTGATAGGAAGAACATGAAATTATAATGTTCTCAAAAGGTCTGTATCCAAAGCCCTTAAGTACCTTGGTGGACTAAAGTCACTATGGCCAAAGTTTATAAAATGATGGATTCTTACGTGTGTGTGTGTGTGTATATATATATATATTGCTCACATTATGTTTAAATGATGACGTGCTTTACTATGACATGGTTTTTGTATAGTAGGTTTAAGAATGTCAATTTCGTAATTATTCAGACTTTTAAAATTCAACATTGTGGCACTAGTTATGAGACGTTTCAGTTTCAATGGGTAAATGAGAAGCTTTTGTCCCCTTATAGTATGTGCCAAGCCCTTATATTAAATGGTTGACCATTAGTGATAATTTGTGTTAGATTAAATCTGCTGAGTAATTCAACGTTATTAGATTCAACTAATAAAGTTTAAAAAATGTTACTTGTGTTCGGTAGGGATGATAAATTTGAAACTAAAATGTATTATGGGGTTATTATTTTATTTAGTGTTTGCCATTTAAAGATTGTTTGCTTTCAGAATATCAAGGTTGGGAAGATGAGTTGAGATAGAAGAGATATAATGAGGGTAACTGATATATACTAAATTGGGGGAGGGGGAGGGGGAGGGTGGGGTGGGGTTAACAATCGACTCCTTTGTTAAAAAGCTCAGAAAAAATAGTTGCATATGAGAGGTGTGTTCACTTAATCAGTAATCACTCCCCTCAAAATAGACAGGATGTAGGATGTGGGGGTGGACATTAGAAAATACAGAGGGCTTAATGTAATATTCAGGACACATGAATTTCTTGCAAGATTTTCATGACACAAGTTTTTTTAATTCTTTCTCTTTGACCATCTTAGGAAATTCAACGGCATTTAATTACAATACACTCCTTTGTACTTTGACTACATCCCCTTTATATTGGAAATTGAGTCTTTTTTTTTTTTGGGTAAAAACTATTGCTTTCAAATTTCTTCTCAAATGGTCAATATCTGTCTACAGGCTGAAGCTAAAATACTTAAAGGGCCACATGAGGATCTAGAGAGTTATCTTCAAGCAATTGATCAACTAAGAAACAATATCAAGTTTTTCAGCAACAACAAAAGCTTTAAGAGTAGCGATGGAGTGCTCAACCACACAAATACTTTACTTACTAAGGCTATATCGAAGCTGGAAGAGGAGTTCAAACAACTTTTGTCATCTTACAGGTGTGATTTTGTTTTCCCTGAAATTATACATTAATGTTCCTGTCATGTTGTTCAGTTGTTAAAACTGTATGTTGGGTTTAACACAACCTACACAATTTTTTTTTTTCTTTCCAAATGAGGTCATTTTGATTATTTGCTCTAAGCCTCTTAACTTAGCATAGATCACGCTTTCCAAAAAGAAATAGTTGCTTCTATTGTGATACCATCATAGTTGTAAAGGCGAGAGGCGCAAAGGCCTTGTTGGAGCCTTAGGCGCGTCTCGCTCCTCAGGTACAAGCTACTGTAGAACATATATGCATTAATATATCCAACTCAACACATAATTGCTCAACTAAATAAAGGTCAAAATAAAAAAAAAACATCAAATAATAATACATAATAACTCATAAATAACATAATGACAAATTAAAAACCCATGCATGTCATAATGAACTTCACAATTCAAGTACTCAACACAAATAGACAATCACAATAAACAAATAAGTATAATCTTTAAGTTTAAGAAATTATCAAATGTCAAAGACTCAAATTGATCATTATGTTCATTAAATTTTTCCTCTTCATGAAAAATATAGAAAAACAGAGAAAAAAAATATTCTAAACTTCTTGTGGTAGTGGGTGGCAGCGGCAGTGACAGGCAGTATTATCTCTTTCTTAAAACCCTAATGGTTTGTGGAGAAGAGAAGAGTGAAAGTGTGAAAATGAAACTCAGACCCTAGTCCATATTTATTTATAAATAAAAGTCAGTATTTTACTAATAAAAGTGTGTTTACCATGTAAAAGATGTGTTTACCATGTGACAATTTTAGAAAAAATCATTCAAAAACTGACCATATTTGGAACTGTAAGCGAGGCACACTTTTGACTTCCAAAAAGGTGCACAAAGGCGAGGGTTTTTTTGAACATCAACTTTAACCCCAAAAAACCAAGAATCCCTGGCGATGAGGGCTTCGCCTCGCCTGAGGTGTGCCTTTAACAGCTATGGATATCATAACTCCATCTTTTTAATAAATATTGAAGGAAAAAGAGTGAATTGGTCATTAGCACGACCATTGTAGATGCGCATTCTAATACAGATAGTTAACTCCTTCCTCAAATATTCCATTGCAACATAATATGTTTCAATCAGCTTCTATGTTAAACCTCATAGTGGTATGATGCCAAATCTTTTATTCCCATGTTTGATTTCAATTTTAGTATCCTCTGTATCAGTGTGGTTTCATACTTCAAATGTATCTCACGTAACTTTTATCCTAATTGATTGATTAGATCTTAACTAATAACTTGGTAGATTTTGTTCCTTGGTCCCTGTCACCCCATTTCACTTATTTTTCAGTTTCATGGTTGTTTCTTGTTGTTCTCCTCTCTTATGGGCTTATTCATTTTATGTGAAAGTAGTATATTTCAGTATCTCTTGCATGTTAAATTAATCTACTCTCTGGGATTTTCTCCAGCAAACCAGTTGAACCTGAAAGACTCTTTGAGTGTCTCCCAAATTCTATGCGACCATCAGGATCACCTGGAGATTCTAGCGGCAAGATTCCATCATCCAATGGTCATCATGATCATCAACATAATACAACGGATAACTCTGTATATACTACACCAACTCTAATTCCACCTCGAATTTTACCATTGCTGCATGATCTAGCTCTACAGATGGTACAAGCTGGGAATCAGCAGCAGTTACAAAAAATATACAGGTAAATATATCCATCTTCTGCTCAGTTGCTGGATTGAGGTTAGAAAGTTTTCATTTCTTCTATGGAAAACCCTATTTACCTGTACGACTAAGATTAGAATTATAAATTGGCCTTGGACTGGCCCAATTTGTATGTTTATAAGGACATCAACTTCAAATAGTATTAATCATTGGGTTATTCATGTAGTGTTTGCTATCATTCAAAAGATTTTTAGGTTAGTTCAGGTAGACAAAACAGCTACAGAGCATGCTGTTAGAAGTGTGTGTGTTTCCCTTTCCAGTATTATAACATGCATTATACACTGTAGGGATACCCGATCTGGAGTTTTAGATGAGAGCCTTCGCAAATTGGGAGTGGAAAAGCTCAGCAAAGATGATGTCCAAAAGATGCAGTGGGAAATGTTGGAAGCTAAAATTGGGAATTGGATACATTTTATGCGGATTGCTGTAAGTCCTCTTGTTAATGATGCTTGTTATTATTTTATTTAATTTGATTTTAAGAACTTATGTAATAATCATCCAACAGGTTAAATTGCTGTTTGCTGGAGAACGAAAGGTTTGTGATCAACTTTTTGAGGGCTTTGATTCTCTCATGGACCAATGCTTCGCTGATGTTACTGCTGGGAGTGTGGCAGTGCTACTTAGCTTTGGAGATGCAATTGCCAAAAGCAAGCGTTCCCCTGAAAAGCTATTTGTACTTTTGGACATGTATGAAATTATGAGAGAACTTCACTTGGAGGTAAGGCTATTTCATTAAAGAAACAATCATAATAGTACGGAGGTGAAAATCGCGCATTTGAATTTGACTGAGTTAATGAATTAATTTGATATTCAAGCTTTGATGTGTTCATGAGAAGAAGTTTAGTTTTTATTTATTTTTTTAGATATTATTGCTAGGGAAGTTTTGGCTGATTGTGAACTAATAATTTTCAGTCCAAGGATCATTCTTGTTTGGTAAAGACCAGGTGATTCTACATGGTCAGGGGTATACTACTCCTAACCTTAATTTTACTTTAATGCAAACGGAAGAAATTTAGTTAAGCAATGAAACTGTCTGTCTAGTCTTGCTTAGCTATTTACGATCAATATAATGAGAACCATCTAGGTCAGGCATGACCAAAGTTGGTGTGAATTTTCTAGTCGAACTACCCGTGCAAATCTATGAAGCTAATTAATCTGTGAGCATGCTAAATTTCGAGCTACTTGCACATACCATCACCTAGACAATTATATAAGCAACATATAGATTCATGATATGAATGTAACTACAGTTTTTTCTTCCCATTATATCTCTGTGCTCTTTATCACATATATTATGTTCTAATGTGGCCAGCTTGCATTTCTGCTGTACCATGGGCTTGTGCATCTATTTTAGCCTTTTTATTAGGTTTTGGTTGCTTCCTGTGAAGCATGATGATATTATTACATGGCATGAAAGGGATTCTAATGAGTTAAGTTTTAACACAAAAGCTGCACATTTGGCAGATAGAAGGACTTTTCAGAGGTAAAGCTTGCAATGACATTAGAGACTCTGCTTTGGGATTGACAAAAAGGCTTGCTCAAACAGCACAAGAGACTTTTGGCGACTTTGAAGAAGCAGTCGAAAAGGATGCTACTAAAACTGCTGTTGCAGATGGAACTGTCCATCCTCTCACAAGCTACGTGATAAACTATGTGAAGTTCTTGTTTGAGTAAGTTAACTATCCTTTTGAATTTACTGCATTTTTTGGATTGTTATATCTCGCGCCTTTAGTTTTTATTTATAAATAATAACATGGAAGATGCAAATGTTGATTGTGCAACTTCAAATTTGTAAGAATTTAGATAAGATAGTAAATCTCTCTTCTTATCATTCAAATACTTATATCAATATGTTCTTGCAGTACAGCTATCACTACTTTCTTTACCAAAAATAAAAGGATGAAGTATTTAAATTAGTACAAGGCACATCTTTTTTTGTTCGACATCATGAGTTGTGGAATATGAAGAGCAAACTATATTTGGCATTACTCTAGTCATACTCTTAACACAAAGTATATTTTTATTGTCAAAGTTGTCTTTTCTTTTCTTTTTTTTTGTATTTTATTAAGCAGAAAACTGAACTAATTACTAAAAGAAACATTACACGAGACACTTATTTCTAAAATTGTATAGTTTGTGTCATATTTAACAGAAAAATTGAAATCCTAACTAAAAGAGACAAACACGATACACCTATTTAATACAAATTAATCTATTCACTGTTGAGGGAATATACCTTTGACAGCTGTCCATGAAAATTCACATAAAAAAGAATCTATTTTATACATTGCTTTAATAGGACCCTTACAGCATATTTTCTGAAGTTTGGAACAATGTCTTAGAAGATCATATGGAGTATATATTACCAGTACTCTATCAGTCTAAAAGTGACTGAATTACGAATAGGGGGGGACACAATGGAGAAAGTGGCTTTCAAGATTGTAGTTTGCAAATCTTTTGACATTAATTTGAAGAGAAATTAATTTGAAAACTGAACTGCTGTGGTACCACTCTATATAGCTATTAACTCTCTCTTTACCTTTATCTCTAGCTATAGGAATGTGTTGTTTCTTGTTTTCCGACGTAAAAACCTGCTGTGTTAATGTATGAATCTCTTAACATTTTGCAGCTACCAATCAACATTAAAGCAACTTTTCCAAGAATTTGCAAATGGAGATGAATCAAATTCTCAGCTAGCTGCTGTTACTATGCGAATTATGCAGGCTCTTCAAACCAACTTGGATGGAAAATCTAAGCAATATAGAGACACCTCGCTGACTCACTTGTTTCTTATGAACAACATTCATTACATGGTCAGATCAGTCCGCAGGTTTGTGGTAATTTGTCAATAGATTAGCTACATTGCGCTCTGGTGGTTATGCTTAGTTAGCTTGTTGTTTGCTTGCCGGTTACTTGTAGGTCTGAAGCCAAGGATTTATTGGGGGATGATTGGGTTCAAAGACATCGGAGAGTTGTGCAGCAACACGCAAACCAATATAAGAGGATTGCATGGGCTAAGGTTTTTGCTACTTTTCTTTCCACTTGTGGAAATGCTTATCTAAATTTCTATGATCCTGCTAATATTCAACACTCGTTGTTTGACGGAATCAGATATCTAGTTATTGACGACTATTATTTACTCTATTGAACAATTCATCCTATGTGTTTTGTTCCACAGATTCTGCAATGTCTCTCTGTTCAAGGCCTGACTTCGTCTGGAGGGGGTAGTTCTGTTAGTGCTGATGGAGGAAACAGCAGCGGAGTTTCTAGAGCAATCATCAAGGACAGGTTTTTTTATTTAATAAACATTAATTCCTGAAAAAGTTTGCCACTTCTTTTCATGTAGTTGCATTTGACCAACACATTATGGTGCGTTCTCTAGATTAAAAACATTCAATATCCAATTTGAAGAGCTTCATCAAAAACAATCCCAATGGACCGTACCTGATACTGAGCTTCGGGAATCTCTGAGACTTGCCGTTGCTGAAGTCCTCCTTCCAGCATACCGGTCTTTCATTAAACGGTTTGGGTAGGTGTCTGTGCTCCCCTCCTTTATATGATATACTTTGGAAGATCATTTTCCTACTTTTACGTGAAAATCATTGTAGTATAAAATAGTCCTCAAAGCAACACAAACAAGGATCAACTAACTTCTCTTCTGATTTATTACAGGCCTTTGGTTGAGAATGGTAAAAATCCCCAGAAGTACATCAGATATACCCCCGAGGATCTTGAACACATGCTCGGCGAATTTTTCGAGGGCAAGACCTTAAACGATCCTAAGCGTTGAGATTTTTTAACTGTCGTCACTCTTCATTGTCGATGCTGTGTTGGGAGGTATTGCTTGTTGTGCCAGATTAAGGAAATCAGCTATGTAATAATTTTGATGAGTAAATTAAATTCACACAAGAATGTGTAGGGGTATGCATTTATCTTGTAAAATGTCAATAAAAGTGTGTTATTATTGTATATTTTTTTGTGGCAGCTTTTACTTGTGTTGTAATATTGTACAGTGGAACATATTTTGGTACATCATTAATCACTTTGTTGTGTTTGCAATACCTGTTTATAGTCATAGAATCATAATGAAGTGCTTTACTTTAATACTTGCATCTATCTTTATAGAGAAAAAAACGCTGTACCCTAATTAATAACAATTTTCTTTCTATCCTAAATATAATACAAACTCTTTTTATGCTCGAATTGATCAAAATGCCGTCTACTTGAATATTCAAGTAATGTATTCGAGCAAATTAATAAAAAGTGAAAAATCATAAGAAAGTAAAACATGAAATACATTACTCAAATATACTCCTAATATTTTACTGGGATAATGTATTTATTTATCCATTAACTTTGCTCAATTTTGATTTTAGTCCATAAGTTTTCCATTTTTTGAAAATCATCCATTATGTTTGGAGAATTTTGAAATCCATCCATTATGTTTACTTAGTTCAACAAAATAGTCCTATTACAGGTCATAGCAAGTCACCTGAAGGTAATTCAAAAAAAAAAAAAATTTTTGGAAATTACTTAATATTTTCTTAAAACAGCCCCGAATCAAAAACCTATAAAACAAAACCTTATATCATACTCACCTTATATTCACTTTAAGATTTTCTTCTACTTTCTACACGCTTCAAAATAGCATCAGAGCCCTAGGTTTATTTATTTATGAATGGAAAAATTTATTATAAACTTATTTCACTTAACGAGAGGAGAATTTCAAGTATATATGGATCCGAACGAAAGTTCGACATCCGAGAGTGATAGGACTATCAGCCCTGTCCAAAGCTGAAGCAACAGGGACTTCTGGCCTGTTAACTATGACGAGACTAGCAGTTCTATACAACAATATTATTGTGTGTTGTATAGACAATATGCAGAGAAAGAATACGAGGACGCCAACCGATGGTGGGATGGTGTAATCCAAAGGAGGGAGTTGGCAAATATTCGTGCTAACCATATCAGGGAGGAACATCTGGAGGAACTACGCCAGATGGAGATAAGATACTCCAAAGAAGTATCAAGAAACATCGTGGAAATTCGAAGTTTCACCGAGATCCATGGAAGTGTCCCCAGACACAGACAATGGAGGAAACGATCCAACCAGGGTCTGAGAGAGATTTGCAAGCCCTATCACTTTTCACACTGGACGGAATGACAGAGTGGAAGGAGATCGAGGCAGATAACTCTAAGATAAACCAAGATCTTAGAGAATTACAGAATACAGTGAGATTCTTTGGAGAATATTGCCAAAGCATGTCCAAGACGATGTTCGAGATCAGCCTTAAGATGGATAAGGTGGAGAAGTTGCAGAACAAGCAACTCGACCTCATCATGGAGTTGATAGAACAAGTAATGTCCTTGGAAACCAAGGTGACAAGAAGAAGGCCAGGAGGAAGATTACCACTAACCTTCGGACTAGAACCCCTTTTATATCAAAAGGGGAAAACGACAGAGGTCATAAGGCCAAAATCCGAAATCGAGAAGATGATTGCTATCCTTCGAGGAGAATCCATATCCCCAGATGGAAAGAACAAATCTTGAAGATCTACAAGATCTATATGAGTCCTTCCAAGGACTATCAATTGTAGATCTAAAAATGAATGTTGGAGAAACATCAAGTTCTCAACAACAGTCACAGGCTCATCAGAGCCAAAATGAAGGAACCTCTGGATCACATGGAGTCCATGAGGCAAGACAAGAAGAGACATTCCAACAACCAGGAAACTTCAAGATAAAGGCAATAGGAATGTCAATAGGAGCAAGTCGAGTTCGAGGATCTAATCCACACAACACCCTATATGGTCGGTCTCACCTTGAACCGATAAATCCATACGGGTTGATCTTAAACCTCGACACTCTCGACTTAAAAAACAGAGAGACCTTGATCGATGAATGGACAAATGCCATGAAGATTGCAGGTGGCGCATTGGAGCTGGACAAAGAAGGGTTCATAAGATTCCTAACTATGAGCCTGGAAGGATCAGTAAAGTGCGCCTGGGAGGTACTCTCAGACGAAGTCGAGAAAGAAGCCATGGAAGGCGAAGACCTAGGCAATATTGTCGATCGCATGGCCAAGATCTTCAAGATCCACTTCATTGGAGTAGGTTACTTCGAAGGAATGGAAGAAGAAAAGAAAAAGAAGTATAGGAATGTCCTATACAGTCTAGAACTACTTGACATCTGCCATGTAGATGAGTACATCAAGCTCTTCACATAGTATAGATGAAAATCAAAGATCAAGGAGGAGGAGGTATTCCACTTATTCTTTGCAAAGATTCCAAGCCTATTGAGAGAAATGCTGATCAAAGAGTATGAACCATGCGAGCTGGATTCAATAGCAAGGAGAATGTCCTTCCTCAAAGCCAAGATTGCGGAGTGGTGTCATCAAGCATCACTACACAAAAATTACAAGAGATTAAGGGGAATCAACAAGAAGGTACCCCTATGTTGCGAGAATAATGATCTTCTAACTATCATTGGAAGAAGTCCAAGGAAGCAGAAAAGGATGAAGAAAAGTCATCCTTTCACACAACGTAGCGGAGGATGGAGGACCAGAAAACCAAGATCCTTTTGGTCCAAACAAAAGGCCCGAAGCTATAAATCAGGGCAAAGGTTTGGACCATTTAGATGGAGTTCAAGAAGTCAAGCCTCATTCTCAGGATCAAACCAGAGGAGTACAGGGAGAACTCCCACAAGAAAAACATTTCGAAGAGCAGCTACACGAGCCAATGAAAGATTTAAGGATTGTAACTACTACACGTATGGAGCAAGAGGGCATATCTCACCCGATTGCCCAGAGAACCAGAAGGGGGGAGTACGACAGTTCGAAACAACTCCAGAAATGGAGAAAGTTGTTTACTTCCAAGATCTAGTGCAGGTATATCAGTTTGAAGATATACCCTCAGACGAGAGCATTTATGAAGAAGAATTCTTCAGCCAAGATGAATCTTCCGAAGATGAGTTGGAGTGAAGAAGAAAACTTCAGGCAGGAGATGCAAGAAGATATGTCTGGATTATTTTCCCATACATCCATTTCTCATAAAGCCCTTATGAGAATCATGAAGGAGGATCCAAGTCTCAACCTATATATGATGGATTCACCGTAGGAAGGCTGGAGATATTTCTCAGCTTCAAGAAGAGAAAGCATAATATCATATATAAGGTGACCGAATGGGAAATTTCCATCCCAATGGAGCTCACAAGAAATGTGATGGAAATGCAACTAATTCTTGTTGATGAAATCAAAAGGGAACTCTGTAAACTCAAGGAAGAAATGGCTAAGACCATGTCTTGGATCCATATTGGAGCTATTTGAATCCTTATCAAAGCAACTTTCAAAGAAAGTATCGATACACCATTCGATATTGCAATCTTTGATAAGAGAATCAAGAATACAAAAGAGGCATGCCTGGGAGGAATCTCAGGAAACTTGTATGCAGGCAAGGTGGCATCCTACATATACCCGAGGATTGCCTATAATCTGACAGATAAAGACTTCAGTAGGGCACTTACCCTTCATCAATATTTCAAAAATAAAGATTTAATGAAAGAGGGGAATAAGCCTTACTCGATCACCTATAGTATCTCGTATGCTCTGTCCAATACTCATCATTCGGATTTATTCCAAATGAAGGAGTATATTGAGATACCAGAAGTGTTTGAAAGGGTTGCATGCACAACTATGCCAGAAATAATGGAGTTACTACTAATCCATGACATGGATTTGCGGATCAAAGATAAGCTAGTCTGGAGCAGACAAGATAGCCTCAGATTCGAGCAAAGAAGGATTTCTTTCCAAGAAGATAGGATGATCAGTGAGAAATGGGGAAAAAAACCAATCGTGGAGGTAATCCAGGAACCAGAAAAGTTCACAACTAAAGGTGAAATGAAATGCCCAGAAGGATGGAGAGGAGTCGAAGTAATATTCGATATCACTAAAAAGGAAAACTATATTCCTTGTGATGTCTTGTATTATCTTCAACAACCAACAACTGGGAGATACCAAGGACAGCTCAAACTCGGTGATCTTGAGCTGATAATCGAGTGAGTCGCAGGAAGATTCTCAGAACAGCTAGTGCAGGGATTGGAGTTTCTCGAGGATCACAAATCTTGGGAATGACTACAAGATGGAATGGAGTTCACGGTCAAAGGAAAAAGATACAAAGTTTACTAAGTAAAATATCGGGCTTTTAAGCTCTGACTTACCCATGACCACGAGTCCATTCTCAATATATATCACTATCGGGGTGATATATAAGGAGCATCGTGCAGAGTATTTTGCGGCATACATTGATTTAGGAGCTGGTATCTGCACAGCAAAAGAAGGAGTCTTTCCTAAAGACTCATGTGAAGAGTTGCCAATAGTACTAGGAAAAGATTTCTCTCAAAGGGTGTTAATCCTTAACAGAGGAATCAAGCAAGCGGAGATCATGATCGGAGGAACAGATCGTACCCCATGGTACAAGGTGAAAACTCATATATTTTCACGACACCGGAGCGGATATTCTGTTAGGAAACAATTTTCTACAGACATTCAAGCATTTTTCCCAAGAAAACACAACAAGAAGGCTTATTTTCACAACCCTTTGTGAACATAAGATCATCGCACCAAGACTGCGTAATGCATTTCAGAGAAAAATGCCAATCAGATTTCGCAGCAAGCGTGTTGATGAAGGAAAACTTAGTTATCCAAAGATGAATGATCAAAGGAAATATGGCGTAGCGGTCCTTCAAATGAGAACCGAGACTAGAGGAGGATGGAAGATGGAGAAACTAAAGGGAGAGACAATCCACTTTCTCAAAGTAAGCTTGGGAGAAAGCTTGCAGAAAGATGTCACAATCGAAGAACAGACATCTTTGGAGGACGTCAAGAAGAAGATACAAAGGAACTTCAACGAGGATCCTCTAGCCTGGTGGGACAAAAATGAGCTCAAAGCCTCTCTCAAAGTGAAAGAAGGAAATGAGCATGAGTTCGTAAGATACAAGCCTATCCTGATAAACCAAGAGGATCGAAAGGATATGCAGCTAATACTTAAGGAACATCTGGACCTTAAGTTGATATCACCAGGAGTATCTCCATACAGCAGTCCAGGATTTTTGGATCGAAATCATGGAGAAGTCAAGCGGGGAAAGCCGAGACTTGTGATCAACTACAAAGGAATAAACAACATCTTGGAGTTCGATGGATACTACATCCAAGTCGGGAACACTTGGTCAACTGTATCAAGAATGCCAAGATATTCTCAAAGTTCGATTGCAAATCTGGGTTCTACCAGATCATGATGGAAGAATGAAGCAAGAAGTTCACAGCCTTCTCCACACCACAAGGTCATTATATCTGGAATGTCATGCCCATGGGCTTGGCAAACGTACCCCAGATATACCAAAGGAAGATGGATAATCTTTTCATAGATTATTTCTCATTCATGTTTGTTTATATGGATGACATTCTCATAGCCTCAAAGAACATGAAAGAACATCTAGCGCATCTGGAGGTACTTTCAGAAGCATGCCACAAGGAAGGATTAGTGCTTTCTGAAAAGAAGACAGTAATAGCAACAAGGCAGATCGAGTTTCTTGAAGTCGAGATTGATGAATCCAGAATTATTCTACAACCACACATTGTGGAAAAGGTTCAAGGATTTCCTAAAGATTTCAAGGACAAGAAGCAACTCCAAAGCATCTTAGGGGTTGTCAACTTTGCTGGAATGTTCATCAACAATCTGGCGCAATACCAGAAGGTGTTCAATCCTCTGTTGAAAAAAGATGCTGAATTAAAATGGGAGGAATCATACCGAGCAATGGTTAAACAACTAAAGGAGATTTGTAAAAAGCTCCCCAAGTTAGCTATACCAAATGACGAGGATAAACTGGTACTATATATAGATGCCAGTGACCATTGGTGGGCAGCTGTCCTAACAAAGTCCACACCTGAAGGAGAGGTGCCATGCAGATACTGTAGCAAACTCTTTGCGGAGAACGAAGTTAAAAGATGGCACATCAATGAAAAGGAATTCTTTGTGGTTTGGAAAGCGTTCAAGAAATGGCCGCTATTTCTTCTCGCGAAGAAATTCATCCTTAAAATTGATAACACAAGCGTCAAAGCCTTTTTGAAAAAATAAAATTGAATCTAAACCAGAAAAGGCTAGACTTCTAAGATGGCAAGCAGAATGCTAATATTATGATTTTAATATTGTCATTATTAAATCTGTTGATAATGTTTTGGCAGATTTCCTGACGAGAGAGAGAGCTGAAATAAATTCCATCCTGACTGTTTGAAGGTATCTGATGGGCAATCTAGAGTTGCTCCAAAGGGAATTCGAGAATCTAGCACTTAATACAACGCGTGCTGGAAAATTACAAGAAAGTGATCAGACCAAAGTGTCTAATCGCATACGAGTTTGTATTCGCAACAATGTGAGTCTCTTCGAGGCATTACGAGAGCCACTCCTCTGGGCTGTTGATGGTAATAGCAATCGACAAAAGGAGAGTAGTCGAGAACGGAGCTCTAAACTCAGAGTAGGGGATTCAAATACCCCTGGCACTAGTTCTAGATTGGAACTTCCAAAAAGAAACCGATCCAAGAAAAATTCGAGGCTCCTAAGTCACATCTTGAGCCTTCAAATCAACCAGCACCTCTAGGGTCAAAGAGGGAGAGATCAACCTTAGGTCTATGATGAGCACTGCTAAGGTTGGTATTAACTTAACTGATTTCTCTTATTGGCATTAATACCAGGCCAGCTGGGAGAAATTGATCACTAGACAAGGAATCCGACTAGAAAAATGCCGGGTGGATATAGCTGGGGAATATCTCCGAGTTTGGATGCGAGAGGGTTTAAATCCAAATGATGTGAAGCAATTGTATGATTTTGGAACATTAGCTTCAATATATACTGTTGCACCAAGCTTCCCCGAGCTTTCAAAACCCCCAGAATGGCTGGAAAAAATAGTTTTCAAGGCATGGAAAAACAACGCAACTCTATCCAGAGGAGATGCCTTGGAGCTTTACTTCACCAGTGTGGCTATAGAACCAGTCGGGAAAGGCAATCACGAGGCCTTTCATTTCATCAAGCTAAGAAGACCCGATGTCTCGACATCAAATAGAATAAAGGAGTCTTCTGGGAAGGAACTAGTCTTGATTTCCACCTTTTCTGAAGAACATATCTCTACGCGCAGAGCGAGGGGTTTGTTTGCCTGCATTCAAGCAATGGTGGAGGTGAAGTTCCCATTCAAGTTCGAGCACATGTCTTTGAATCGGTCTTTTCTATTGAATACTTTAACAAGAAAGAAGACAGGGTTTGCTGAGAAGGCCTTCCAAGAAAAACAAGAACTTCTTTGGAAGAACAAGATTCCGGTGGGCAAACAAACTCATTGGAGATATTGCAACATTGCCCATTTTAGGCAATGGACTAACAAAGTGTGCACCAGCTGTTCCACCCAAATTGAACCAGAGTTCGGAAAAGGAATAAGATTGGGTATAGGGATTATCAGAACTGCTGAACCACCCCCAATAAAAGAGACACGTGGAAAGAAGAGGGTAAAATCTCTTTAGATTACCCAAGAGCCAGGAGAATCATCAGGCACCAAAGAAGACCAATGACTCTTCAAAAAAGTAAGAGCCAGATGACTTTTCTGAAAGGGTAAGAGGACATGTGACCGACAAGAAGGATGGCTCACAAGAGGGCATCCAATAAAGAAGAGGGACCAGCCAGCTGCAAAATTTGGAATCCAATGGGAATGACGTAAGTAGTGATGTCAGCACAATGATGTAAGCAGTGACGTCAGCCAGAGTAAAGAGGCTTTGAAATTTGGATTTCACATCCGAAAGCCTCTATAAATAGCAGAGTTGAGGAAGCAGAAGGCATCGACCATTCTCCTCTGTTTTCTCTTTCTAAAATAAATATTGTATTCCTTCTTTGTATGAGTATTCTGAGTGCAGCTACAATAGGTAGCTAAAGGAGTTATCTCCTCTTGTTCTGTAAGGATGAGTGTGTAATAATTTCTCCATTCAATAAATAAATAATCTTGGGCTTCTGCCTGAATGTAGTCTTTCATTTTTACAACTTTGATCTTCATATTTTTCAATGAGAAACAGTAGCAGCATCCTATACATCCGGTGTAAGAAACAAACCAGGGTTGTACTGAGGTCCGCTAAAGGGACGAGATCGAACCATCGTACTAGGGCATGCGTGGTTGGCTGTGAGGAGCAGCCGTAAAACCTTCCGGATACCCGGTGGATTAACGGTAAAAAAAGATACTGCTACTGTTACAAGTTTGTTAATTACGAGATTAATGTTGTTTACGGAAGCATGATGGGCCTGATATGGTCGTAATGGACTATGTCTATTTTGAAAAATAGAAAGTGATAAAAATTTGGCGAAAAAATGATATGATATAAGTGATTTAGGGCTGAAAATCCTCAAAATACCTGTTGTAGGACTAAAAAGTTGAATTCTGCAAAGTTAGTGGACTGATTTCAAAATTTAGAAGATATTATTGTCAAAACCTGTTGGTCACCTGCTATAGCAGGTCAAAGGACCAAAAAGTTGAGATTTGTAAAGATAATGGACTGTTTTCAAAATTGAGGAATAGGATGAATCAATTTCAAAATAAGGGAAAGTTAACGGACGAAAAAATCAATTTTCCCTATTTCACTCGAATACATTATTTAAAGAAAAAAGTTTATTCGAATGCATTATTTGATTACATTGTTTGATTCGAATACATTACTCGAGAAAACAGTTAACTTGAATTCTCAAATATACTGTTCGAATACAATATTTTACTCGAATGCATTTATTCAAAAAATTGTTAGTTGAACTTTAAATCGGATTTTTTTCGCTTTATTATTACTTTATTCGAATACATTATTATTCGAATACATTATTTGAATATATCTCGAATACATTCGAGTAAAAGGTATTTTCGTTAATTTGGACACAAAAAAATATTTAATTAAAATTAGGCCACAAATGTTTATTTTTATTTTCATTGGGTCACTGTCGAGTAATCCTTCAACTCTCCATCTCCACAATAGGTGGCATACGTTTGTTATTTGAATAGGAATTGCGAAATTTATTTACTATTGTTTAGGAGTAATATGCATGGACTGCTTTTGAATATTGAATTACACATATAGGAACATTTAATTACCGATAACCCCACAAAATTTATCCAAACTACCCAATAAATCTCGAAAAACTATCAATTACTTCCTTTGCTTATATATTTTGATTTGATCATTAATATATATATATATATATATATATATATATATATATATATATATATATATATATATATATATATATATATATATATATATATATATATATATAAAAGGAAAGAAATTATATCAGCACCAATTTAATTTATGAGTTAAAAATTTAACTCGAATAAAATATTTCTAATTGAAATAGGCAAATGTTCTACTTGAAATAAGCAATCGCAATTTACCTTATTTGAGAGATTTCAATTCCTCGTTATAAAAATTCTTCGATTGCAATTAAAAAAACTCGCGGCTGCTCAATCCAAACAATTGAGTTGATTAATTCAAGAGTTGCCGGTAAAAATAGATTTAGTAGAGAATGAATTACTATTTGATTGAGAATTTAATTAGGACTAAATTTTAATTCATAGCCTAAATAGGTATTAATGTCATTTCCTTTTCTTCTTTATTTTAAAACTAATGAATATTTTTGTCAATGTTCAAATTAAAAAGAGTTAGGTCTCCTGTGAGTTTTTGCCAATCAAAATACTCTCTCCGTCCTTAGGTAAGAGTTCCATTTTACCATTTTGGTTGTCCCACTTAAAGGATTCCATTTTCTTTTTTGGACATATGGGACCCACGCACACCCACTAATATACAATTAAAACATGGAGCTCACACACTCACTAATACAACTACCCACTACACATATACAATTTTAACTTTCTTTGCTACAAACTTAGAGCTGAAAATTTTAACTTTCTTTGTTACATAACTTAGAGCTCCAAACCAACAGTAGTACCATAAAAATAGATTTTCACTTTATTGTTTCTTTTCTTAAATACAGAAGCGTGCTGATATGATGATTTTTTCAGCTGGACTTACATTACACCTCTCATTTCTTGTGCAAGCAGGCACCTAGATGTTACATGGGCATCATGTGTGGGCAGCAACGTGTAGGTACTGTAGAAAGGGAAAAAACAATCACGGAGTTAGTGTAGGAGCCTTATTTTGTCGAACTAAATGATACTCTAAATACTTTTACGTATTACACTCTTGCTATTTTATTTTGTATTCATTAGTGAATAACTAATCTATCGATCCATGTATGGAGATGTTCTTTATTGATTGATTAGGTGGTTTTGAAATTTTTAAAATTTTTATTGATTGCTAGTTGTTGTTTATAAATAAACGAATTAAGTTTGATAAGGCTTATTGGTAACACAAATTTGCATTTTATTAGAATAAAATGTCTATCGGTATTTATTTGATTCTATATATAGATTATGGTATCTTTTATTTTTTATACTAAAGCATATAATAGATTAGTATCATTCAGGATTGATGCTAAAATTTGATTCTATATATAGATTATGGTATCTTTTATTTTTTATACTAAATCATAATAGATTAGTATCATTCACGGTTGATGCTAAAACATAATGGATTAGCATCAGATTAATATCATTCACTATTGATGCTAAAGCATAATGGATTAGCATCATTCACGGTTGATGACCAATTATGGATACTATAGGAACTTCTGATACTATAATTTATATTTTTGGTATTAGATCATTTTTTATACTATTGCATTATCTTTAATATCATATAATATTCATTTGATACTATGTTTTTAGCAACACCCGTATAAGTATTGGAACGGTAATGGAGAAAATTTTTGATACCAAAGATCGTTAGTGTCAATTTTTAAGCTTTTAGTAACAAAAAATTTTCGATACTAAAACTCCTTTTTTAGTAGTTCATTAAATAATAATACTCTTTAATCCCCGTATCCAAACGCAAATGAGACTCTTACCAAGGGATGGAGGGAGTATAAGTTATAGAAGGTAATTGATAATTTTTCAAACCATTAAATTTATTTCGTAGTTTGGACAAATCTTGAGTAGGTATTGGTAATTTACCTTAATCAAAAGACAATTATTATTATTGTAATAAAAAGTGAATATTTAAAAATAACGTCCAACTATGGTGGATTTTGACAATTTTAATCGTTAAATTAACTTTAGATTTAATCTCTATCATTACATTACATTAAATAATATAAATAATTTTTTTTTAATAAAAACCACCCACTACTCACATTTTAAACTTATAAATATTGGGTACGACCGGTGTACCCAAAATCATCTTGAGAAATGTTCGTATTTTTCTCTTGCTAAAAAAATATATATATATATATATATATATATATATATATATATCTGTGGTATCCAAAATAGTACTTCTCCTGTCTCGTTTACATTCATATATTTTCTTTGTGATTTAAGAAAAATGACTCGTTGATTATGTAAAGAAGAGAATTTATATTTTGATAATACAGCGTCTTAGACTGGATGTGTATTTTCTTTTTAGTAAATGAATTCCACACAAAATAAATAATATAACTCCATGAGAAAAAAAAAATTATAAGGGTAAAATATATCTTAAATCACTAAAGATGAAATATACTCCAAACCACAAAGGTATAATTACAATAATATACTCTTAAAATTAAAATAAATAAATAATAAAAAAGGAAATCAAATAGAAAGAAAGAAGGAACGAGAAAAAAAAAAGCGAGCTAATAAAATTTGTTGTCGATTAATTAAAAAAAAGAGAGGCACTAGGGTAAAATCATGGTACTCCTTGTTTTCACCATTCTTAATTAATTCTTATTCCTTCATTAATGTTATTTTTTATTTTATTTTTAAATTTATTTTAAATGATTATTATACCCTTAGGGGTCGTTTGTTTACATTGATTAAATAAGTATTGATGCAGTATACCACGTAATACCATGTTTGTCTCGATGTATTCATAATACTTATGACTCGGTATTATTTTGACTCAGCATTAATAATACTTTTTTCTTGGTATTATGTATACCACCTCAACAGCTGTGATACAGAATACCACAATTTAATACATAGATATTAAATGTAATTTGATCAATATACCCTTATCCATTTATAATTAATTAATAGTATTAATAATAATAATAAATTAATTATAAATAATAATGGTAATAATTAATATAAATAATAATAACTAATAATAATATTATTATTAATAATAAATAATAATAATAATAAATATATAATTAGTAATAATATTAATAATAATAATAAATAATATTAATAATTTTAAATAAAATAAATAATAAATAATAAATAATGGAGTATTAATTATAATTAATAATTAATAATAATAATAATAATTATTATTATTATTAATAACTAATAATAATTAATAATAATAATAATAATTAATCATAATATTATTATTATTAATAAATTATAATAATAATTAATATATAATATATAATTAATTATAATATTAATAATAATAATTATTATTATTAATAGTAATAATAAATAATAAATAATTATAATTATAACTAATAATTAATAATAATATTAATAAATAATGGGATTATCACTAATAAATACACACTTTTAACCTAAATTACTATTAGATACATGGAATTTAAATAATTACTCTACATACAAAATATTAAAGTAAAATACCAAATATAACCTTATACTCCATACACTTTTAAACCAACCCTACCACTCACCCACCCACCGGCGTTGACTGGCGTTGACCAGCCGTTGATCGGCGGCCGGACCGCCGTTGACCGGCGTTGATCGATCGTTGACCGTCGCTGGCCGCCGCCGCCTGCTGCCGGAATTTAAAATGTGCAAAAATAAAATTGTGCAGAACAATTGTACAAAATGAAATTGTGCAGAACCAAATTGTGCAAAATCAATTTGTGCAGACATATATGGGTATTTATGGTATTACAATTATAATTGTGTAGTTAGGAATAATAGTGCTTTGAGTCATGTAGTTTAAAGCAATTATGCATTTTTTTGTGTACCCCTTAGTAAGTGACCCATAAATAATAATAATAATACCAATATTATTAATGAATAATAATAATAATAATAATAATAATAGATAAGGGGTAAATATGTCATTTAACTAATTATCCCATTTATTAATACTCAATAACAAACATAAAATAACTAATGTCTAGTTATCCACAATCTCATTTTTTCATAATACTAAACAACAATACAATTAATCACAAGCCAAACAAATCTCATTATACACAATCCCTTTATATCCATACCCACAATTAAACGACCTCATAACCCTAAATCCTAGGGATAAATATACCCTAAACCACAAGGATAAAATTACAATAATATCTAAAACCCTAAATCATAGGGATAAATTATACCCTAAACCATAAGGGTAAAATTACAATTACTTCCTCCGTCCCATGTAATGAGGGCCAGAGACCTTATGTTTAACGTGAGGTCTCTGGCCATCTTAGCCTGGGACGGAGGGAGTATACCCTAAACTCTAAACATTAGGGATAAATTACACCAAGGGTAAAATTACAATTATACCCTAAACTTAAGGATAAATTATATCATAAATCACAAAAGTGAAATTATAATTATATCCCTAAAATTAAATAAATAAATAAAAAATAAATAAAATAAGAAAAAGGAATAAATAGAAAAAAAAAGAAACAAAAGAACGAAAGGTAGGTCTTAAGTGAGATCGTCTTACGTGAGATCATTTTACACTTTTTAAAATATTTATCACTTTCGCTATAAAATGTTATCACTTACATTATAAAATGTTATCACTTTTCATTTATATTATAAACTGTTCATGAAATTGCATTATCACTTTTCATTAATTTATTATCACTTTTCGTAATGGAAGTTATCACTTTTTGATCGTCTCACGTGAGACGGTCTCACACAAGTCTTTCCAAGAACGAAATAAGAAAAAAAACAGAAAAAAATATTGAAAAGAACGAAAAAAAGCAAGAATAGTCAAAGGTTGCACCAATTTGACTATAAATTATTTTATTTATATTTTGATAAAATATCATTATTTACTTTTCAAACTTTCTTGATATTAATTATTTTAAAAATTTAATATAAATTAATAAATGATTTATTATAATAATATTACTTTTCATAATATTACTTTTCATTAACACCGGTAAAATTTGAATTTGTGAAACTTATGCACGCTAGTTATGCTCTCGTGATTATATGTGCATGATTCTCAATGTACCATGTAGAATTCATAGAATTGAGAAGTAGTATAGTAGATAGAAGATAGAAGAGAGAAAATTATGGAAAATTACGATTTCATTAATGGAAAAACTACAGAGTGGTTACAGAGGCACATGTCTACATTTTGCAGCTCCAATTCTTCAACGTGTCTTTCAATTCTTTAAGTGGGGAGATTCCAGATGGTGGCTCCTAAGTAGATCTTCAAAAAACTGATATTAGTAGCAAAATATATACTAACCCATCAGCACCAAAGTACAAGATCAGGAAACAACAAGACTATACAGCAATAGAAATCAGCTATAGTGCTAGTGCCCATCAGCATGTAGCAATAGTAACCCATATAGAAGTAGGAGAAAATAAGTATCATTAGCAGCCGCAAATCAATTGCATCTTATGCTCGTGATTATATTTGCATGATTCTCAATGTTTGGATTACTCCTCTCCTTTGCATGACTTTCAATGTTTGGATTAATTGCAGCTCATTCGGATTTATAGATTGGATCATTCGACTGCGCCATACAACTCTAATAACGTATTGAACACGAAGATGAGGCAGCCGAATTCACGGCTAAGATAAATACCTCAAACTTTAAATTGAGGACTATTGAAGTGTACCTGTCTTCACATCTATCTTATTTTGTTGAATTGTTTTTGTCATTTTATTATTTTTTTTGAATTATTTTTACCATTATAACCGTGTTTTCTTGAATAAAAAGTTTTTGGATTCAATCTTCTATTCATTTGAAGTCCGAAGTCCAAACTTGAATATGATTTGGTTAAGAAGCTCATTTATTGAATTATTACCACTATTTCTCTCGCATCCAATTCTCTCTCAGAAACTCAGTTCCATGTTCCTGCAGTTGATGATAGCATCACAGAGCTCATTGAAAGGCTCTCAAAACTTCTTCTTATTAAGGTTACTATTTAAACATTTATGCGAACAGTTATTGTTGTGGATTCTAGAGTGAAAACACTAGCAATGTTCGTTTTCGCATTTCAAATTCAGGTTTAGATTTTCAAAACCTAAATCCACATTTTAAAAACCTCCCATATATATACCTAGTACATTCTCTCTCCTCAATTAATATACTTTCTCTCTTTATCTCTCCTCTTTTTAAATAAATTAATACATTGATTTGACATAAAGTTAAAACATACTCTACTCAAAACTCAAATCAAACATCACCGACTTCTTGGGATTGCTTGATCATGATGAAAATTCAAATAACAACTCCAATATTTTATTTCTGGATATACAGTTTAATAATTACACAACGTTGAGGACTATTAACAAAGTCATCTTAGATTATTAAGTAATATTTTCACAAATTTTATTCTTTGATATATAATTAATAAAAAATTAAAAAATATTATAAATAATTTTAAAATATAAATTTAATTTAAGATTTCAATAAAATAAATTATATGATATCAATAACTAAATATATAAAAAAATACATAACATATATATAATAAATATTTAAATAATCACTCATATTAGGTAATAAATAAATAAATATTTTATGGATATATTATATTTTTATTAATTCATCAATATATCATGAGTATATATAGAACTTGATAATGCAATTTTTTTTTAAAGTTTGGTTATATATGTTTGAGTATGTATAGAACTTGATATGAAGTATGCATATTGTATGAATGTGTAAATGATATTTCAAATTCTTCGCAATTTTTTAAAAAGTTTAAACATATTTAGATTTTTTAAGTTTTTTTACGATTTTAATTTCATTTATCCTCAAAGTATTCTTTTAGTATTTTCAAAATTCTTTAAAAATATAAAGAAATTATATAATTAAACATTTAAATATATTTTATGAAATTTTGAAGTTGAAGCATTAAATTGAAGGATTAAAATGTACTCCCTTCATTCAAGTTACATTTTATGTTTGCATAGAAATATATAAATATAATATTTTAATGGATGGTGAATTAAGAAATATTAGTATAATATTTTAATGTTAGTTGTATTACTATTATGTGTGAGCCCATAAAAATATATAAATTATTTTGGGTGGGCCTTGTCTACAAAGCAGAGAAATGTAATAATAATTGTGGGACGCCCTAATTAGTAAAACTTAAAAATAATTGAGAGACAGAAGAAGTACAAGATATTTACTACTCTCTCCATTTCTGAATAGTCTTCAAATCAAGATATTTACTACTTCTTCCGTTCTGAAATAGACTTCACATTATCTGTTCCACGGAAAGTGTTTTAGTATTTTTAGAAAATAAATAAAATGTAAAGTAGTGTTATGTTTGTTAGGTATGAGTGACAAATTTGAAATTAAAATAAGACTTGGCTATTCACACTTCTCATTTTAATAATATACACCCATTAAATTTTTTAAATCATAAAATTATATAACAAATGACTAAAATACCCCTAGACTTAAATCCCTTACATTACAATTCAACTCCATAAGTCATATACACACACCTTACATCTTTAAATTAACAACTCCACAAATCATATATACACACAACTTACATCTTCACACAAATCAAAACATACACCAACCTCATACACCAACTATCTTTCTCAAGAACTTATGTAAAATTGATTTTAAAAAATGCCTAATTTCCCCTAACTTATAAATCCTATCATACGCTCAAACGTGGTATAACATCAGGAGATGATACACCCAAAACCTTTAAAATGTGTAATATCATGCATTTCAACTGATTAAAAGGCAGTCGTTCACATTTTAGTTTTTATCTCGATAACAGATGTTGGACCAACCAAGGCCGATGAATTAAAAAAATATTCGACCAGTACCGGACAAAATTTTTATTCTGTTCAACCAGGACTGGTCGAACAGAAATTTCGTCCGATGTCGATCGAACAAAATGAAAAATTCATTCGGTGCTAGTCGAACAGGATGGAAGTTTGTGTTTGACCAGGATCGAACAACATGCCTTCGTTTTTTGCATTTCACTTTCTGTCCATGTCTATTTCCCCACGAAACCATCGTTCATGATGCCTACCTCATTTTCAATAAAACAAAACAACATATTTGGCTTATATACTCATATTATTTGACTCCTAAACTAAACCCTAATCTTAGATGTGAATGATAACTTCTTCCTCTCCTCCTTTTTCCTCCTATTGGATGTTGATGACAAACTACACTCTTCTTTCCTCTTATTCTCTTTCCTCCTCTTCTTTCACTATTGGGAATGGATCGAGAGAGTGTGTGTGCGAGTTTTGGGGTGTATGTTTTAATTAGTTAATGTTGAATTTTTATTTTTTTTAGTTTCTGAGTGCTCTAAGTGAAAAGGGTAATAATGTCTTTTGTATGTGTGTATGTTTAATTTTGGCATGTGCAAATATAAATGTGTGTATGTAGTAAAAAGGTGGGTGCGAATAATCATGAACTTAAAGTAATTTTAGATCTATTGGATAAATTTATGAGTCTTACTAGGATGCATCTGTAACATCTAATCCATTAAATTTTAAGAAAATCAATCATCACCCTTAAATTATAATCAATAATTAATTTTTTAAATTATGTAATTACCAACTTATCCTACCCTAAAACTATTAAGCCAGAGATGCACAAGTAGATCAGGTGCATCCCAAAATTATCCCAATAATTTATTGGATAGACGGATGAGGAAAGTGTGCTGCGGACAAGGGACTATTATGGAATTTTTTCAATAGAGGATCCGAAAGATAGGTAAACGACCTGAAAGATTTTTCTATCAATTCAAGATTTGAAAGATATAAAACTATCAATACAGGACTTAAAACCAAAAAATTAATTAAAATAAAATAATAAAAACTACATTAAAATTTCATATATTAAAATTATTTTTTAACAAAATATTTTATAATTTATTATTATTAAAATAACATACTAATTTATGAAAAATTTATATAATTATATTATTAGATTTTGATTGATTTTATGATTATAGGTCTTGAATTGATAGTATTATATCTTTCAGGTCATGAATTAATAAAAAAAATCTTTCGAGTCCCTAATTGATCGTTTAGCTATCTTTCTGGTGCTCTATTGAAAAAACTCCGATTATTTTATTTTAAATACTTACAAAACATAGGTGACGCGAAAAAGTCGTGTTTGCAGTTGTAACAATTCCCAAGTCCCAGTTGAAGAAGAAATGCGCTTTTATGTTTTCAGGAAACAAAAGAAGAAGTGCGCTTTTCTGAGAAAAAGTGAAGCTCATGCAAATGGACAGGAAGTCGCCACGTGGCCTGCCGAGCATCCTAGCGAGAGAGAAGCCACCCTCTTTTGCCCATTTCTTCTTCATCATCATCCTTTCTCTCTCATCATTCTCCTTCTCTCATCTCTCTATTCCCACGATATGGAGAAACGCCCACATGGTAAAAACTACTTACTCTCATATCCATCCACTTTTCTTGATTTTTTTTTAAATCCTTAAATGAAAAAACACTCACAGTTGTAATTTTGTTTTGTTTGTGTTTTGGTGAAGACTCCAGAAAAGATGACGTCATAGATCAAACCAGGGAGAGGTATGGCAAGGAATCCTGTGACCCTAAATCGTCAGGGAGTTTGTCGGATCATATAATCCCTCATATTCTTAATCTGTGAGTGCCCTATTTAATAAATGTCTTTTATTTATAATTTGTTCAAGTAATTGAATGTTTAAAGCTTGACAGCAATTGAGACAAGCTTTAATGGTAGAGTGATTGGTCTAATTCTATTTGTTTACATCCCTCAAAGTAGCTTATGATGGAAAATATTGTCTAGTTTGTGTATGAATTCTTAGATGATCATTAAATTGAAGTTCATGAAATTTCCATCTTTTAGTATTGATACTAAATTGTGATTACAATGGAGAGTGTTTGGTTCATTAAAGTTATAATTAGGTGGGTTAATAAAGTTTTAAAATATCATAAACAAGGAATAAACATGAAAATTGTTTTAATTCTTTATTAGTTTCATGGGATATTGTAACCTCACTCCTCCTTAAGTTGTAATACACTGGACCCCTTGGTTTTAACTAACGGGCTTGGAAGGAAATTAAGCCTGTTTAAGTGCTTAGTGTGAAAACTCCCTTATTTTTAGTAAAATTTTCAGGCTCATGGAGTATAATAAACTCAATATGAACCAAACACTCTCTAGAAGTGCTGTGGGCGTTTGATGTTAAAGTGCATTGAGAAGTATTTATAATTTTAAATTTATGAACAAGTTGTTTGTTTAAAACTATGTGGTGTAGTTTTTGAGTAATGTTTCTATTAACAGTGAATTCCTTATCTATGTAATGCTAGTCTTATTGATGATTTAATGATTCGAGTAGTAGTCACTTATCTTGTCATGGTAATGCCTTTGAATCATTCAGAAGAGGTTGTACCTAAGATTGTGCTTCACTCGAGTAACGAACACTCTATGAGCATAAGTCCACTGTGAATTGGAGATGACTCCTAGTCACTGGCCCTTTTAAGCCTTATGATTGTTCATGGTCTGTATAATTTGATAAGAGGTTCATGGTCCGTAGACTATTTCTTTAAAATATACTATAGAAGGAAAATCAATTGGTGGTTATATGCGATTGGTTGGTGCATTGACGATGTTGCAAAGGAAGAGTTCGTACATGACTCAGTATATTAGCTTTTAAGGTTTTATGTCTTCACTAGAAGGAGCTCTCTTTGTCTGTATATATTATCCTCTTAGTATATAGCTTTGATTTTAAACTATTTAATCTCTCTCTCTTTCTCTTTCTTCTTCTCATTGAATATTCATTCTATTGTATCTTTCTTTGTCAAAACCGTTTTAGTTAGCAGAGTGATTTGATTGCATCATTTCTACTTTTGCCCCCGGCCCTTGGTGTTTACTATTGGATTTTTTCCGCAAACGAAATTGTGTTTCAACTCCTGAATATTCAGATAGTGCGTCGGTGAAATTTCAAGCCAGTTGGTCTAGTTACCTTGTGGTTTTATGTTAGAATTCGACTTCCAAGTTCCTGATTATCCATTGTCATTAGTTTGATGTTGTTGCTCTCAGTTACGCTTCACGTGCAACACCTCAAGATTTTGAAATCTATGCACCTGAGGCAGCCTTCGAAGACCCCCTCATGCGTGCACATGGGTAAGCTCTAGTAATCAGTGGTGATCTTATAACTTTACTGACATTGAATCTTTTGAATTTTGAGACAGAGAATTGCTAGAAAAACCAGCTATTCAAAATTGCTCGACTTGATTCCACGTGATCGAACTACTGATGTCTTCTTTACAACAAATAGCACTCAAATCCATTTTCTCTGTTTCATGCAGGGTACAGCAGATTAAATCAGCATTCTATTCACTTTCCAAGGTTTTACTACACTTCCGTTTTCTAGTCCTCGTGTATGTTTTGGATTTCAAGTTGTTCGATGCAATAGTCTGTGGTCAAGATTATGAAATAGAACATAATAAGCAGTAACTTCTAAGTTTTAACTACCTGAATCTACAAAAACTAGTAATGAGGTTGTGATTGTGAGAGTTCTGATTTGAATTTTCTTTAGAAATGTTGAAGCTAATCTTCCACAGTACTTCGTTTTCGCTCAGGTCTTTAGTGAATCAAGAATCGTTGATTATAGTGTCACAGAAAATGTGATTTCACCTGGAAAGATGGAGGTAAAAATCAAGCATTATCCTACCTTATTACTTCTTTATGGTAAGAAAGAGGCCAACCACTCTTTTACCTAGCTTATATTCTTGGATGCTCATCCTGCAGATTTTAATCGACAATAAACAATATTACAAATTCCTGGGGAAAAACATAGATATGATATCACTCATCAAGCTGTACACAGAGGACGGAAAAATTGTTCGTCATGAAGATTGGTAAGCGTATTTTATCATTTTGATCAGAATGTAAATACAGTACTCATCCATTGATTGCAACATCGACTGAACCTCGCTCTTGCTGAATTTGCTGAATACAAAACAGGTGGGACAAGAAACCGATATGGAGTAGGGAGACAGTTGGAACACCGATTGTGGGGCGTCTGATGGAGGCAACACGACGAGCGTCTATGCTGGCAACTCATACTCTGATGAGGTTTGGGAAGGATCCATCCACCTAGCTAATACCATCTCCATTATCATTTTGTATACTGGACTTAAAATAGCAGGGATCAGGAAACATAATGTTCAGTAAGTTTTGACATTTGTTGTCAAATCAAGTTTGCATTGATGTTGTTGGTTGTATAGAATTATTCTTGAAATTATTGTTTTATTGAGGTCTGTCTAAGTGTCTTGTATTACATTATACTATTTCAGAGGGAAAGCAATGAGCAGAATTATTGTATGCTTTATAAAGGATTTCTTTAATATATCCACCATTTTTTTTAATATATCTTGAAAATACACACACAAGAGGAAAGTGCCATTCTGAAATTAAAGTGTGAACAATTGTTTTTTCATGAAATTTAGAAAATGTATTATTTTTTTTCTAATTTATTGATTTTTATAAGGATAACTTTTTTTTAGTATTAAATAAATTGTGAGGTACATAACATGTTGGAGAAATGTCCATTCTCAAATAAAATGTATATTATGAATTTTTATATATTAAAATTGAAATTATTCATATTTTCTTGAAAAAAAATGATCTTACAGAATTTGTGAATGGTCTTCTCAATATTTTTTGTTCATGTGACTTTAACTAATGTCATTTATTTTGCTTAAAAAATGAAGGGAGGAATTTATTATTATTATTATTATTATTATTATTATTATTATTATTATTATTAATATTTTAAATTGTATATCCACACCTTGCACTTCCAACACAATGTGTTTTTCTTTCTTTTGCATGGGATGTTGTATTAAGTATTACTAGTATTAAACTAACTAATCACTATTCTGAAGGGAAGCACATGCATAACCCCACCCCCTCCCCACCCACCAACTCTCTCACTCTCTCCAAACCCCACACCCCACCCCTCCACTGTTGAACAAGAATGACCAAACAATCATTGGGAACAGCATCATCAAACCATATCCAAAATCCCACATGAAAAAAATAAAAAAGAAAAAAGAAAAAAAACATTCCTTGGTACCCTTTTTGTGTGTTTCAATTCTCTTTTTGACCACTGAGTCATCGACCTTACCTATACAAGTAATTCCCTCTCTCCCAATTTCCTTAAACTTTTATTAATAATGCTAATATGATGATGATTGGATTTGTGGGATCCGAGGCATTCATCACTGCCAAGAGATAATATGTATGAGAGAGAGAGTAATTGATGGGACGAGTTAGAGATCCGAGGCATTCCTTACTTTCATGCAAAAAAATAAAATAAAATGAGTTGCAATAGAAAGAAAAGAAGAAAACTTTATGAAAGCATTAGATGGTGACCATATTTAAAAGAGCAAATTCTACCTTTTCTTTTCTTAAAGAAACACTGCAAAAGACCATTGTGTGGAAACTTTGTCTCCATGCCAACATTCTTCACTCCCCCACCCTCACCCCAACCCCACCCCTTTTGTTACACACACAGAAGCAAGAAATAGAGAGAGAGGAATGTAATAGATTTATGAAAAATTGTTGATGATATTAAAAGAAAGGTGCGGACTCGGTTATACGTCGAGAACCAAATTAGAACAGAGTAATTAAATATATGGTTACATTCACCAAGAGATTATTTTATAAATTAAGTTGGTGTGATTATATCAATATCTTGGAGTTATTGATATTATTTCTATTGTAACTCTTCTTGGGTATTTCTTGTACCCTATTCTATTTTTCAATAAAATTTTTTGCTGTTAAAAAAAAAAAAGTTGGTGTGATGATATTCTGTATTTTACTTATCTAATCTTGTATCAGGCTTGAGTATCCCTTGTACCCTCAATAGAGTATTATATATTTTATTTATCTTAAAAAAGAAAAAAGTAAAAAAAAAAAAGAGAAAAGGTGGGATTGGGGGGTGGTGTTGTGGAGTAGGAGTTTGAAGTATAGAAGCTTGTCTTGGCTAATATGTACTATCAAGAATGAGAAAAAAAAAAAGAATGAGAAAAGTTGAATTGCCTTACAAAAGTATGCACATAAATAACATAATGGTGGCTTTGGACTAATATTTAACCATGGAAAGACACATTTAGTGCTGCTTTTGCTTTTCTCTCTCTTCTTTGGGATCTCCCCCCATTCATAATCATTTCTAGATTATGTTTCAAGATCTTGCTTTTCCTTTAGAACGGCTACTTGTGATAATAATTTAATCATGGACACAAAAGATCATAACTCAATCATTGTTTTTAGATTTCTTGGACCAAATATTTACACACATATATCTCACATTCACTTTTTATTTAAAAAAAGAATTTGAAAAACAGTCATTAAAGTGTCAGTAAAAATCACCCACAGTGTTTTATTCATTTCTTGACTCAAATACCTCAATATAATGTGCACATGATACTAAGAAATTATTTGATAAATTATTATATAATGAGAAAATTATAATAAAAAGGTAGAGATAATATGTAAGTTGGTGGTGAGATGAGATACTGGAGAAGAATTAGAGGTAGTGATCTGGCAAGGGAAAAAAAAAGTCTTTTGACTAGTTAAAGAAGCTCCATAGCAACAATTATTGTCTGAAAAATCCATGTCAAGATCAAAAGGTTTTGCAAATGATGCCTTAATTATATGTGATACATCACTTTTCACTCACAAACATGAAAAGTAATATATATATTTATACATATTACATATTTTTATAAATTAAATTATTTGAACAAATGCCACTAAACATCGTTTATACTCATTGCAAGCAACATGGTAATAAAATGCATTAATTGTTTCGAAGAATCTATATATTTTTTAAATTCACACATTTTAGAATAAATTTCAAACTCAAACTCAAATAATTAATTAGGGAAACGAGAATATTCAACGCAAAAATTAATCTTGCGATACATTATCGCAAGTGTGTTACTCATTTTTAATACTCTCGTCTCAAATATATGTGCATGCACATTTATTTTTTCATAAATATTAAGAAAAGTCATTTTTGTTTTATTTATTCTGTTAGCATAATATTTTAAGGAAGGATTAAATTATAAATTATGTTAAGTGGATTAAAAATTGATGAAAAATTTTAAATTAGAGGAATACTGTGTAAAATAGTCTCACATTTAAGGCTGTTTTATTTTTTTCTTAATTAGTCATCATTTTTGATAAGTTATATTATAACTTTTTATTTATAATACGAATTTTCAATAGCTAATTTATTTGTACAGTTATATTTTTTTTCAACCAAATATACAAACATTGAAATATAATTATCACTTTTATCTGTGATATGAAACTCAGGGAGTTTGTTTGGTGGCTTTGGATGGGTGGAATGACAATGGGTTTAGAATTAAATTTTTGGTTGGATGGTTTAATTGCAATGAATAGTATTTCTATATTCAAAAAGTAAGGGATCCCATACCTCACTAATTTGGATACTTTCACTGTCATTCCTTACCAATAAAAAGGAATTTCAATTTTTTATATTTTTCTCTCTTATAAATATTTTTTTTAATAATAAAAAGATAATAATAATACTAAAACATTATTATTCTCAAATAAAAAAAAATTAATTCCATTCCAAAAGAAATTTTAGGCAAACCAAACAAAATTAATGTAACGATAATGATTCCTATTATTAACTAAACATCAAAATTATAGAAATCATACCCTTTACCATTAGTTACTACTATTATTACCATTACCATTCCAATTCCTCCCAATTAACAAACAACCCCTCATTTTACTACATCGGTCTAACAAGTTCTTTTAGCTTGAGATTTTGAAGTTGTACTGTTTTTTTTTTAAATTTATTTATTATGCAGAGATAAATATGGTATATATAAAAAAAAATGTGTGAATCTAAGTATGATTATTTATCACTAAAGAAATAATCTTGATGATGAGTTCAATGTTATGAGTTATGATATAATTTCATGTAGCAAAATGGGAACAAAGCTCGAGGTAGTGTTGGGGTTGACAAAGACTAGCACCTAAGCTTCTAAACCACACATATAATAATTCCTCAAAGTTAGAGTTATTTTTTTGTATATATACTCCCTCCGTCCAGGAAAAGTTTGCGTCCCTCTTTTCGGCACGGAGATTAAGAAAGTGATGACTTTTAGGGGTATAATGGTATTTTTTTGTAATAAATAAATAATAAAGTATGTTAGGTAGAGATGATTTTTTTTGTAAATAAAGTATATAGGGAAGTATTATTGTTTTTTACTTTTTGCTTTTTTTGGAATGTGCAAACTTTTGTGGAACAGCCCAAAATGAAAGTGTGTCATCTGAAAGGAGACGAAGGGAGTACTTGTTAATCCATATGATTTTTAATATGAATATTATAATTTATTTAAAATAGTGACGAAATTAGTGATGCCGAAATGATTGAAATGATAGGGACTTGTTTATAAACATCCATTCCAAATTTCCAATTACATTGTTAATATTTATATGAAGTTATTATTATTATTATGAAAGAGTTGGTTTCTTGTGCGCAGTGGGCCCATATTATTTAGTATTAAATATTTAATATTAAATAGTATGGTCGCACGGTGTGCCCACGAAGGCACACAAATTTTTTTCATTACGAAGTGTATAATATAGTTGACTTTTATTAAATTATGTGAATAAAGAATGTGTCATTTTTATAATATCGTAGTATTGTAAGGTTATTAATATTGTATATTGTTTCTATTTTTAAGGTGTCCAAATATTTTTAAAACTGATCAAAATAGAAAGTGTACCAGTATTCTATGCAATGCAGGAGTAATTAACATGTTGTTATTATATATTAAAAGCTAGAAGAGTAACCCTCTAATTACAATATTGTATTGTACAGTAAACATTGATTGCATGCATGAAATTAGTATAGATACAATCATTGCATACAAGTTTGTTTTTAATTGATTTAAAATTAATAATCCATAATGATCAAAATTATTCTATTTTTATTTATTTCTTTTGCTTGAAACTGTTCCAAAAAATGTGTTTTAATTGTGGAATATATAAAAAATATAATACTCCCTCCGTCCCGGGTATTTTTACCCGTTTGTACGGGCACGGAGATTAAGACGTTTTATTTTTTTAATATATAATGTAAGAGAAAGTAGGGATAAATTAGTAATTTAAAAAGTAAAAGTGAATAAAGTTGTTGGGAATGATGAATAAAGTGTAAAAAAGTAGTTAAAGTTGTTGGGATTGTAAAAAGTAGGTAATAAAATATTATGTATTTTTGCCAAAAATGGAATGAGTAAAAATACGTGGGACACCCCAAAATGGAAAGTGGGTAAAAATACGTGAGACGGAGGGAGTAATATTTTTACTAAAATTTAATACATGATATAAAAGAAAAGGTAGTATTTTTTCAATTAAAATATTTCATAAATAATTTATGGAACAAATAAAAAATAATACTAATATTTTTACTATACTTAATTAAATAAATAAATAGATAATTGAACAATGGCAAAAGCTCCTGTGCACCCGGGCGCACGGAACACTTTCCGTGCGCCTTTAGAAATTTGTGCTAAATTGTATACCTTTTAGTATACAGATGTGTACCATTTATTTTCTAAAGAAAATTTTGGGCGCACGGACAACACTCCGTGCGCCTTTAGAATTTTGTGTTAAATTGTATACCCTTTAGTATAAAAATGTGTACCCTTTATTTTCTAAAGAAAAAAAAATATTAATAAAAAGTGTATACCCTTTAGAACAAAATTGTATACCTTTTAGTAATTAAAGTGTATACCCTTTAGACCAAATTAATGTACCCTTACCCATAATACAAAATTTATAAAGGCGCACGGAATGTGTTCCGTGCGCCCGGGTGCACGCAAGCCTCACTCTTGAACAATAGCTCTCACATGAACTTTTTTACCTTTTTAGAACATACAAATAATTATCAACAATATTGTTTGCTTGAATTTCCAACATTATAAAAAAAAAATAATAATACTAATAATAAAGAATAAAGGAAAAGTTTGAGTGCCCTTTAATTACCCTTATATCATGCTTTTGTTTTAAAATTTTTCGAAAAGTTTTATGATTATCATCGTTTGATCAACTAATTAATTCTTTTAGTGGCAAACAACAAATCATATTCAAATTAATAAGAAAATAACAATAACATATAATTTTATGAATAATTTATAATATAAATTAAAAGTGATAATATTTTTAATTAAAAATAATAATATAAATCTTTAAACAAAAATTATAATCATTTAAGAAAATCTAAAAATGTTCCAACTTGGACTATCTTTAGTTGGTTCAAAATTCTATGTTCTTTTTCTCTTTCTATTTTTTTATTCTTTTTGCTTATATTTTCGAAATTAACTTAATTGACTCGAAAGCAAAGAACCTCTTTTATTCTCCAATTTCACGAATACATTATAAGAAAAAACTTACTTTATTAATTTTATAAAACCAATTGAATCTTTAAATACTCATAATAAATAAAATTAAAAGAATGTTACGTGTGTTTAGTTTAAAAGATAATTTCAAAATAAAAGATATTTATAAAATTAAAAGAATATTATGTGTGTTATCTTAATTCTGTGTAAATGCGAACTTAATTGTGATATGAAAAAGTAAAATATTATAAAATGGAACCTCGACTTGGGGAGTATAAGCTTTATATATGGGGTAAATTTATCATATGCATTTTTAAAAATTATTATCATTATTTGATATGTACTAACATATAAATATATATAATATTTTTTTTATTTAAATAATTTTTACTAAATTTTATGTATATATAAAATTATAATGAAATCTAGGATATTGAATATCATAATAAAAAAACATAATTAGAGTACTCTCTTATAAAATTGAGGCTGTGATTAATTAAATTAAATTAAATTAATATGTCTATGTTGAATTATGAGTCATTTTTCCATTATTCTCTCTCAAAATAATTGCTGATTTCCATCTTACTAGCTATGTCATGAGTATTTGATTTTGATGCATTATAATCATGTGTGGTAAAGAATGATACCAATTTGGATGATTAAAATATACTTCCTTCTAAACGGTTAACTTATTGTTTCATGTTGGGTAAGAAAAATTACACTTTTTAATAAAATTTATTGATTTTATAAGATATATTGTAAATAATGGTATGCATGTGGAATAACAGTGATAAATTTAAAATCAAAAAAAATGAGATTATTAGATAAAGTGATTTTTTTTTTTAAATGGGAAGGGTATATTGAAACAAATAAATGAAAAAAAAAAGTGTGTAGCAATATATTAATAACATTATTTTTTATTAAAAACTTTTATATGATCATTAAGAAAAGAAACGATTTTACCGCCGGAAGTTTAACCTTTTAAAATACTTTTCTTCTAAGAATTTTTATATATTGATTTTAAGGGTTCTTCACTAAGCAACCAATTAATGAAGTGAACAAAAATCAAAATTTCAACTTATATGAAATAAGAAATTAGTTTACAACTACAAGTTTCAATATTTCTTTACCCTTCACCCCAATACTATCAAACATCTAACTATTCTACTTAATTAGCTGCTGAATTAAAAACATCAAGAGAGAGAGAGAGATTATACATGCTTAATTTTTCTCTCTCCTAATTTACAAGACTTGATGAAGATTGAACACTACTTGCATGTCAACTCCCTCCAAAATCCCATCTTCCTCACCATCTTCTGTTGCAACATTCAAATCTAACGGCTCTCCTGACCTCTCTCTCTCCTCTCCCTCCCTCTCTCTCTTCCCTCTCTCACTGCTGAAAATGACTATGGCGTCCTTCACACAAACCTCATCCACACCCTCATGATCGCTACCACACCTTCCATCTTTCATGCATCTTTGGAAACTTTTCAGACAGCCATAGTCGAAGTGTTCGACATCCTCGATGAAGAACACTCGACTTGGATTGTCTCGAACAGCATCTACAAACCTGTCGAAAACGCTCCCGCCATGCTCGTTTCTTGCTCTCTTGTTGCTCACTTCTTCTGTCAAGTCATGTACGTGATCTCTTCTTGATGGTGATGAGGAGGAGGAGAAGGTGCTGATTCCGATGGAGATGAAGTTTCGGTCATCGTGGGAGCCGAACACGGCCTTAGCCAGCTCCCTAGCAGCAATCTCTTTCCCACCATGATCATCTCCCAAGAAGAACAACCAGCATGTTTCTAATTGTGATCTGCATTTAATGACTGTTGTGATGATTTGAGGGATTATATGCTTTTGCCATGGGATCTTCTTCTCCAATGCATGGCTGAGGTTGTCTGAATTCAGCTCCTTGAATATCATGTGATCTTGATCATGGCTTGCTTCACTGGAGGAAGCTGAGTTAGGACTGGAATTTGGGTTGGATAGAAGCTCAGGTTTTGGTGTTGGTGGATTGATGATTATGAGGGGTTTGGAAACTTCGACCTCGCTTTCGTCGAAGGTTTGAAGATGAGATTGAGATGGTTGGAAGATGGTTGGCCATTTAAGATTGTTGTTCTTGTGACCATTTGAAGATAGTGAGGTGGATGATGAAGGTGATGAGGAGGATATGTTGAACACTTTTTCAAGAAAATGTGGCTTTCTATGAACAGCACCGCAGATTGAGTTCCATTTCTTGCAAAGATCTTTCATCTTACTAGATTCCTGCATAACACATGATCATGATGATGAGTATATATGCAAGAAAAGTATGTAACATTAAGATTAATCTATACTCCCTCCATCCCAGAAGAATGCGAACATTTATCTCATGTTATCATAAGGTAAATGTTTTGTGGGACGGAGGGATTACTATATTCGGAAAAAAGTAAATACCTGAAGCTGTTTTGTGTTGTCATCTTTGTACTGCTGCAGCCATGATGGCAATCTTGATGAGCTGGAGCTACTGGTGATGAACTCCTTTTCATCCTTCATTACACCTTCTGCTTCTTTCTTGAAATTCTCCGAACAATCCGAACAGCAAACTAGATGCTTCTTCATTCCAAACAACCAGTTGCAATCTTTATGTACTGCCTCCTTTTTCACTTCATCATGCATCCCACTGCACAATACAAAGGGAAGAATTTAATTTAAGAAAATTTAAAATTTGAAACAATTATAAATATTGAGTTTAAGGTTATGAAATATTTACCTGTCAAGAGTGAGAGTAAGAGCCAAGTTAGTGGCAATAGGAAGAGTGAGTGGATGAAGACTCCAAAGAGTTTCTAAAGAAGGTCTACCAACTTTGCATTTTGCATAAGTTTGGAAGGTTGCAAATCCCATTAACCAAAGTCTTTTGTTGTCTGAATTAACACATACTAATCTACTGAGCTCCATTATCATGTACTCCACTGCACAAAAGAACACATTCCTTTGCTGTCCATATTTGGACCAAAAGCCAGAAACCCAATCCAGGTCTCCTAGATACAAAACTATTCCTTTACCAACGCATGATTTAACTAGTGACCTCAACTCTCCCAACTTCACTTCGAACTCTTCCTTCCAGACGTTTTTGAGGGTGAACAAAGGAACACTGATGAACTGCACTGATTTCATATCATGGGGGACTTCTTTCTTGTCTAACTTGTCGATCAATCCTCGGATTATGCTCTCATTCGTGGACGAACAATCACCTACGATGACAGTGTTCTTGGTTTTCTTGTTCATCATGGCCTCCAAAACACTCATCACCTCATGGTTAATCAATGGGGTTGTGTGATGATGAGTAACATTATTGGTATTAGTACTAGTGTTTCCAAGAAGAAAGGTTTTAGTACTAATGGTGGTGAGTTCTTTGGATTGGGCTGTGATGGTCAAAGGTGGGGGGGTGGTCTGATGAGAGACAGCTTGTTCTACATTGATCTTCACTTGTGTGCTGGAAAATCCAGCTTCTCTCATCACTCTACTTACACTAGGATCATCAAGGATGGAGATCACCAGCTGCTCAATCTCAACCTTGAGGGCTAGTATGGGCTGCTGCTGGCTTTCGATGGAGCCGCGGCGCTGGTGGGCTTGAGCCCTCTTGAAGGCTGCAACCAGGGCATTGGAGAGGGAAGGGAGGTGGGAGAGGGGGCCAAGGAGGGGGCTGGAGGCGGAGGTGGGGAGGCGGTTGAGGGCGACGTTGAAGCAGAGCTCAAGAGCTTTGCATTGGAGGGGATGAGAGTGGGATTGAAGGCAAGCCCTCTTGAGCAAACCAGTGGGAGATGACAGCATGGCACTTGCTACATGAAGAGGAGTAACTTGTGCATGGCCTCTCCTTCTAGCCAAGCTCAAAGCTTGCTTCACAATGGCAGCTGCCTCAAGTGTTAGAGAATGATGGAGAGTGTAACCCCCACTTCTCATGATCTATTCTTTTGTTTTTTTTCACTTGAATTATAAGGTGATGTGGGTAATATTATGTGTATCAATGATATGGAGAGATAAGAAGTTTGGAAGGTTTCATTTGAGGGGGGTGTAAGAAATTGGAGGATGATATGAGGGGGTTTAATAAGATAATAAAGGGGGGAGGACTGATTTTGTACCTTTCTTGTTAATGTTGGTTTTGTGGGATTTAAAGTGTATTTTCTAAAGAAAACAAAAACTTGAAATGCAAAAAGTGGATGGCATGTGAGGCAAAGCTAACTTGTCTCTATAGCTTTTTTCTCTTGCAAAGGATAAAGGTAGTTTGATGAATTTGAAGTTTGATCAGTACTCCTAATCTTTTTTGGAAAGTAACTACAAATATTTGAACACATATATATATAATACCAAATTAATATACACATTCTTACAACCAGCTACCACTAATAAAATAACTTATACATATATTTGGAGTCATGACAATCAACTATAATACTATATAAATGTCACTACTCTTGTTAACAATCATGTAGACATAATCTATAAGTAGCCAATAGAGAATTAATTTCGTAGTAGCGGTCGGAATTTCCTGTATTATTTCGATATAGCATTTTCTATATTACATTTTTAGATAGATGACACGTAGTAAAAATGAGTAAACTATATTGAAAAAAAGTGAAGTATATAAACTCTAAGAGTAGTTTCTCTCTTACATGTGAGTCATATATATAATTAATGATATAGGAGAATGCATGATACACAAAAAAAAACACAGGAAATCCTGTGGCGTATAGTAGGCATTCAAATAATTAATGTGAAGAAGATAAACTTTACCATAAAGAGAAAAGAAAAGGAGGGTGTTAAAGAAGAAGAAGAAGGGTTAGAAGAGGGTGTAAAAAGAGAGAAGACTGTGTGTCTGTTTGAAGGGATTGGGAAGTGTGTGTTGTGTTAGTGAGACCATCTGCTTATGATCATCTTTCTTTCTTAAAGAGAGCAAAGAATAAAGCAATTGCCAGGTAATTGATTGATGGAATAAAGGATTTAAAAGCTTCAATATATATACTTCCTTTATTGTTATGATTATTATTTTATTTTTTAATTTATTATGGTTTGATTAATTTGCATGAAATCCATGACAACGTTTTCTGCACCACCATATATAAATGGGCATTCTGAGCCTAAATTCCTTCCAGAAGCATATGCATACAATTCCACAACTACAGTATATTCTAATTTTATGATTTATTTATGTATTAAAATCACCCTTATACAAACCTACGCACTCTATTAACCCCTAAATACTCACCTTTTATAATTATTTTTAACTACAAGAAAATTGCCAAATTCCAACAGCGAAAAACCGTTGGAATGTGCAAAATACCGCTGATTTTCCATCGAATTTTTTTCATTTGAAAAGTGGCCGTTGAAATGTCATTTTTCCAATAATATTTCCAATGATTTCTAAAATCCAAAGTTGAATTCAACGACATTTTTGTGTTGGAAAATTTTTTATTCAAAAGTAATTCAAACATTTTTCCAACATATTTTTCTTTTGAAATTACCGTTGAAATTTTCCAACAATAAAAAAAAAATGCATTTTTATGGATTTGAACCTTTGAATATATTAGCATATCATCTACAACTTAACTAATGTATAATTTATGTTATAAATTGACATTTAAATTTAGAGTCCAACTGCCATGCACCGGTGCACCTGAACGATCTTAACCTTTAGATTATATTTTATTTTAATCTCTACCATCAAATATAAAAAATAATTAATTTTTTATTTAAAAAAAATTACCCACTACTCTATTTTTAACTTAATAACTGCAGGTGCACCGGTGCACCCGGTGCACTGCAGAATAACCCTTAAATTTATTGAAGTGTCTTTTTTTTTATGGAATTTTCATTGGAAATTTCTAATAACTTATCAAACTATTGGAATAAGCATTGGAATTTTCCAACTGTTTAAGTTATATCGGAATTTTTATTGGAACTTTCCAACAAATTTTAATTTTTATAGGAATTTTCGTTGGAAATTTCCAATAGTTCATTAGGCTATTGGAATTAGCATTGTAAATTTTCAAAGATTTAAATTTCTAAAGGAATTTTCGTTGAAATTTTTCAATGGTTTAAAATTTCATTGGAAAATTCATTAGAACTCAAAATTTTCCAACGAATTTACTTTACTTTGGAATTTTTCTGTTGGAATTTTAAAATTCTTGTAGTGCTCCTTAATTAATACTCATTCATCTCTCTCATATATCATCTTTTCTCTCACATCAATTAATACACTTTCACACATATCATCACACATAGTTTGGGTATATTATTCTAAATTTAGATTTAATTAATATTCCTTAATCTCCATTTAGACATATGCAAACCAGATTAACCCTTATATTCTATTATATATTATATTTTCTTAATTAATAAATTTTCTTCCAATCTCTAAATTGTTTCATGACTTCTCTCCTATCAATTAATACTTAATTTCACATAAAATTTAAATATATCCTAACAAAACCCAAAATAAATATAGAACAACACTATTATTAATTCATTAAATTAATATAAATTCGAAATATATTTGATTTGAATTTGAGTTAATTAAATAAATTAGTTAACGATGTTATTCTATATTGTTTTAAATTTTGGTAGGATAAATTTAAATTTAATGTCAAATCAATTATTACTTAAGATGAGACCGTGAGAGTAAAGACGAAAGAAGATAGAGAAAGGAAAAAAAAATAGGGGAGATAATATATCTTAAGGCAAATAAGATCACCTATTCCATAAGTAAGGTTACTAGAGATTTAGGAATAAAAAATCACATATCTCTTAAACACATCACATCTTACATTATTACTTTATACTCTTAGCATTGATTTCGCATAAAATTAAAATTAATCTAATTATATCCACAAAACAAAAATAGATAATAACCTATTATGCTTGTTTTGAATTTTGAATATGTAAGAAATGAGTAGTGATATATGAAAGAGGATATTAATTAATGTAAGAGGAAAAAATAAAGAGTTGAGACATAGAAAAAGGAAAATATTAATTTGAAGAGATAGATGTGCGGAAGATGGTTGAGTTGGTGATTAATATGGATGATTTTTAAATTTTGTGTATGAATTTAGAAAACTAAAATTTGGGTTTAAAAACTAAAAAAAAAAGCATGTAAAGCGTTGAAATTTAATATTTATTTTTAGAGTTTAGAATATTTAAGTGTAAAATCATTTTTAAATTTTTTAAATAGGGATGTTCACATTATACATGATTTACATGAGACTATTTATTTATAATATACTCTTTTCGTCACAACAAGCTTTTCTAGGGTATCATCTTCAAGGGACTTCAATGTTTGCTAATTACTGGGTAATCTTATTTATTAGGCTATTAAATTATTTTAGAATACATAAGGAGATGTAATAAGCATATTTTCAGTATGCACAAATAATATATTCTTTACTCCAAATATTGGAGTTTTTTATACTTTACAACACATCCAAAATCAATATTTGGGCGATGATTTTGGGGATGATTCAAGAATCCATAAATATGTAGTTTTAGATTAATAGAAAGAAATAGCAGTTAATTTGCAATTGGAATCGGAGGAGAAGAAATTGAAACCTGTGAAAATGATTTAGCAACAGTATTTAGCAACAGAATTCAATTCATCGGTAATTACCAATAAATTAGCAACAAAAATAGTAACATTTTTTTATTAGCAATAGAGTGCCAACGGATTTATTATTTATTTTACCAACGGAATTCAATCTGTTGGTAATTACTAACGGATTACCAAGGGAATCTTTATACAGTATAAATTATCAAGGAAATTTTTAGCAACGGATTAGCAACAGAATTATTTACCAACGGAATTAATTTTTCGTTGCTAAAAATTTACATACCACCACTTTACCAATGAAAATTTACCAATGGAATTGATTTTTCGTTGCTAAAATTTTACAAACCATCATTTTACCATTGGATCATGTCACTAATCCATTGGTAAACCAATTTAACAATAGAATTAAGACTTTTACCAACGAAATATTTCATTGATAAAAAACAGTTTTTTTAGTGGCGGTACTTCCTTAAGTGCACTAAAGAAAATGAGAGACATGATTGTAAGGGAGTGATCACTTCAAGAAGGGATATATAATAATTTAATCTAATATGCTTAATAATATAATTTTTTAAGGACATTTTAGTAATATTATTTTAAAATATTTAAATATTAACTTTTTTTAGTATGTTTAGCAGTTTAGAAGATGTGAATAGATAGTCCCTTGTAAAATATACCTCCGTCACATACAAAGTATCAATTTATCATTTTGGACGTCTACTTCAAAGGTATTCATATTCCTTATTTAGTAAAAAGATGCACCACATGACTCACCATTTCCCTCTAATACAACTACCCATTACACATATAATAATAATAATAATAATTAATCCACGTGCAAAAGCAAATTATTACCTTCTAAGTTGCTGGATGGAGCACCTATTAGTTTAACAATAATTTTGGGATAATAACGTTTAAATAAAATGAATTTGAAAACAGAAAAAATTATCTTTTTATTATTTATTTATTTATTTATCACAACAATGATCTATTTTCTCACTAAAGTTCGCATCAAATAGAGAGTTAGGTGATTCAGCTACGTTAATGAAATTAAAAATGGCAGTTTTACATTAATCCGGCGTGGAATCATGGATGTTCATTTTGAACAAATTTTATGCGGCTCACATTTCTGTGTAATTTTGATACATTATTTCCAGTATCACATTATTAGATGAACGACACGTAAGAGAGAGAAATTATTCCCTAAAACTTAAACCCTTTGAGAAATGGTTGCATTTATTCTCTCTCTTACGTGCCAATCACTTAACTCGTGGCACAGAAAATAATGCGCGCAAAAAATCCAATGTGAATTTTCAGAGGCCTAGAGGACCCAAATAGGATCACCTATTCAACAATGGTGTTTTATTTTCTATTCCACGGATTAAATGATGTACACTTTAATCTTTATATTTGATTCTTTTTAAATTCCTTTCTGGTATTCTCGATTGTGAGAATTGGGAGAAATATGTGAATTAGTTAAAGATTTGTAATAGTGTAGGGATTGGAGTTGGGGGAGAGAAATTCTGTGTGATTGTAAAAAATTTAACATAGTGGTATTTTCTCGATTCATGGTTTTTCTCCGATTTTGAAGTTTTCTACGTAAATTCTTGTATTGTCCATGTTATACTCTTCTTTATTTGTCCCTTAATAATGAATATGGATCTATTTATAGAGCCAGGTGGTATAGAGCCTGATTCATGCAATTATAAAGTTCTTAATATGCTCTATGGTAGCAGCATAGTCTGACCTTTCACATTAGAAAATACTTTTTCAGAATGTTATTTATTAAGCTAAGGGTGACATGAAAGAAGTGGAAAAAACTAGTGGAACAAGGGAGTCAAAAGATCAGCCAGATGCAGTGGCATCTCTTTTCTTACGGTAAAAGACGCTGGACTGTGACGACAGTAGCATGGCAAGGGTAGTATTTGAGGGAATATAGTTTTTGGCAGAGTTCTTGGATCTGAAATAATGTGTTGGGACTCCCGGTTGTGGAGTTGGCTTAACAGCGACATGGGGTTTTCTATGGATATCGGTTCAGGGAGGTTTGAAGGGAACGAGTCTTTTCTGGTAGTGATTAGTAGCGTGGGGAAGCGGCGATTGATCGGGAAAGATGGTGATGTGGTGGCTTGGTCTCGGCTTCAAGTGGGAAAAAGCATTGTAAATTTCGAAGGGTTAAAATCGGCTTCAAGTGACGACACTTTCAATTGGAAAAAGGTTCTGTCAAACCTGTTATACCCAGTAAAAGGCAACGACGTCATATCGGTACAGTGATGGTTTTTTGCTCAATGTGGAGATATGGTGCAGTGGTTGCTCAAGGTGGAACAATGACACGATAATTGCTTAAGGTGGAGCAATGATGACATTGTTGGTCAATGAGGAGCTGGTGCGGCAAACAACTCCAAATGTTGAGTTAATATTATTGTGGATCCTTATGACATGCTCAGTTGTCATGAAAAAAGATATAATAATTTTAGCTGATCCACAAGTTTGCACACAGATATTGACTTGGCAGGGGATGTAGTATGTGTGGAGGATGTATATCGATGACAAATGGATTTCCAGAGGAGCCAAGAGAGCTTAAAGTAGTACCATAAATATCATCAGGTATTTTTCTATATGTGCCGCAGGAAATTCTTAGAATGCATGATTCTATTGAAGTGGTCTACTCATATGGTGGAATAGGATTTTCGGGGTTGAGAATGGATTGTCGGTATAGACAATGAATCTTTTTTTATTTTATTAAGGTGGAAATTGTTGGTGTTTTATCAAATATAAAAAAGGCTGCTTTTGTCCCACATTTGATGGGAGATCAAAAGGGGAGAGTTTCTTATGTTATTTAAGGAGGTTCATAGTTTTGATGTTAAGTGTAATAATCAAATACACTTTAATCTTTTTTTTATCCTTTTTAAATTCATTTCTTGTATTCTCGGTTGTATGAGAATTGGGAGAAATGTGTAAACTAGTCAAAGATTTGTAATAATGTAGGAATTGGGGTTGGGAAAGAGAAATTCTGTGTGATTGTAAAAAAAATTTCACATAGTGGTATTTTCTTGGTTAGTGGTTTTTCTCCGATTTTGAAGTGTTATGCTTGTTATGCTTTTCTTTATTTATCCCTTAGGAATAAATGAGGATATGTTTATCCCAACACATGCTTTGTCAAATTAAATTTAATCAGAAAATTGTCATGGCCACCATCTTATTTACTCCCTCCGTCCCGGAACAAGGTATACGTTTACTTTTTGCACGGAGATTAAGAAGTACTCCCTCCGTCCCCTTGATACGTATCCATTTTGTCATTTTGGTCCGTCTCAATACGAAGTATCCATTTCCTTTTTTGGGTTGATGTGACACATAAAGGGCCCACACTCAACACTAATACAACTACCTACTATACATTAAAATATTATTTCTCTCACCTCATTACACATTAAAATATTATACTCCTTAATCCACGTGAATAAAGCAAACGGATACATATTAGAGGGACGGAGGGAGTAAAATATTTTAATGTGTAGTGAAGTGAGAGAAATAATATTTTAATGTATAGTTTGTAGTTGTATTAATATAGTGTGTGGGGTCCATGTGAATACAATAATTGTTTTGTGTGGGTCACATTAACCAAAAAGGAAAATGTGTACTTTGATTTGGGACGGGTCAAAATAAAAAAAAATATACCGAATTATGGGACGGAGGGAGTAATTAACAATTTATGTTTAACATGAGACGTAGCAACTTTAAAGGTATATTTGAAAACAAATAGTTAATCATTTGGATTGAAATAATCAGTCTTTCCACACTCCATTTCATTACAACTAGATAGACCTTGAGCAGCGTGGTTGGTAGGATGGAATGGGGTGGGAGTGAAATCGTCATTCCTAATTTTATTCCTATTCCTGTTATTCATATGTTTTTAGTAATAAGAATTATGATTTCAAAGAAATGTGTATTTCCTTATATGTGGAAATGGACATTCCTCCCATCCCCATGGTATTTTGCCTATTCCATTCCCTTATTCCCCCATCCCACCCCAACCCACCCTCACACGCGAGCACGTACAATAATATGTTACTATTTTTCTACAATAATATATATATATATATATATATATATATATATATATATATATATATAATATTCTTTAATTTATACAATATTTTTATTTATATAATTATAAATGTGTTACTATTTTTCTACTTAACATGTAGTAATATTTATTAAAATTATTTGTATTAAATTATGTAATAAAATTAAAATAATAAATAATTTAAAATCTAAATAAAATTTTAAATATTTTATATACTCAAATCGGTAAAAAATATATAATTAAATTTAATTATTAAAATTTTTAAATATAAATATATATAATTATTTTAGTAATATTTATTCAAAATAAAAATTAGTAAATTATATATAAAAAATTAATATTATTAATTAAATTGAATATATAGATTTAATATAAATATAAATATATTTTTTATACATAGTTTAATATTTTTTAATATATATAAAATTTTATTTATATTTTAAAAATATTAATATTTTTATTTTATTTATAATTTAATATTTTTTTATAATTATAAAATATATAAAATCTTCATTAGAATTTTAATTAATTTAATATTTTAAATAAATTAAATTTAAATGTAATATTATAAAAAATACTACTCCCTCTGTCCGCCCCAAAGAGGGGCATTTACTTTTGTTCACGTTGATTAAGGAGTATTATTTAATGTGTAGTGGGTAGTTGTATTAGTGGGAGTCTGGACCCCATATTTTAGTTGTATTAATGGGTGTGTGTGGGTCCCATGTGTGTAAAAAAAGGAAATGACCCTCTTTGGAGCGGACGACGAAAATAGAAAAAAGATCCTCTTTTGAGCGGACGGATAGAGTATTAATGAGATTGAAATTATTAAGGAATACCAATTATATTACTTGAGTTATTCCTGAACGATACCAATCATGAAAAAAAAAAATTTTAATCATTTCATTCTCATTACTATTCCATTCATAAGTTCATTCAACCCCTATTATTCCATTCAATCATACAAATCTAACTGTAAAACTTTTAACGAAAAGAAAGGTCCATCTTTCTTGAAACCTTACAAAACTAGAAGTGAGTGATAAACAGGAAAACTCTTACCATTTGCTTCTGTATGCTACAATATTTCTCAATGACATTGTCGCAGCTTTTATTACAATATCATTAATATCATAAATTGGTTCTCTTCACAATGAGGAACAGTAGGTCCTTTGTATGTCACTCTAATATATCTTACCTACGTTCTGTAGTATCAGTGGCGGATCCAGAAAATCGGGGTGGGGTGGGCTAAGTTTATTGAAGAAAATAAAAAATAATAATAATAATTAAAAAATTATATATATATATATATATATATTCACACATGAATTATCTTCTTGAAATGGATGAAGAATGAGCTAAATTTTAATATTTGTTGTGTACTCATAGAATTATTTTTTAACTTCATTTCGGTGGACTTAAAATATTTTTGGGTTGGGCTAAACTTAAAAACATAAAGAAGAAAGAAGATATATTTATTTTTTAACTTCATTTGGGTGGGCTGAAAATATTTTTGGGGTGACTAAATTTAAAAACACAAATTATTTATAAATTATTTACCTATGATATAATGGACTTTTTGGGGGCAGCCCTTGGCCTGAGCCCGGGCTGCCCCACATACATCCGCCCCTGTGTGGGATACGGAGATAAAGAAAAAGACTAAAATTCAATTTTTTCAAATCTTGAATTTTATTTCATACAAAACTTTAATCTTAATGGTTTTGTTAAATAATACTCCTTAATTAAAAACAATTGGTTACGATGATGGAGAGCTTTATAAATGATCAGCCGAATAAACGCGCACTGTAAAGAAAACATTTTATACCAACGAAATATTCCGTTGATATTTTGTGTTAATTTCATTATTGAATTGGTTTATCAACGGAATAAATTTCTATTGATAAAGTGATGGTTGAAAAATTTTTAGCAATGAAAATTCAATTACGTTATGTAATTTGATTCTCTTAATAATTATCAACTAATTGAATCTTGTTGATAAAATAGAGAATAAATCTATTTGCATTCCATTGGTAAATTTATTGATAAATAATGATTTTTTAAGTGACGGTAGCATTCAATTAACCATGTGGTGATCCCAATTTAAAAGAAATGTATATCTCAACTTTTAATTGAATCTTGACCCATTTTAGTTGATCCAAATGCTTGCTAATGATCAAACAGTAATGGTTTGATTTCCACAACAAATCGACTATTTTAATTGCAATTAGATTAATCACCAAATGGCCATATGGGCTCAATCATATATCATGGGCTGTTCAAATCAAAATGAAATGGGACAAGAATACAGAATGGGCCACATCTATATTTAGCTGAAATTTCCAGTTTCGCAGTTTTAAGGTATTTGTTCATTTTAACTCCATATTACCCATTTTCTTTCCTATGCATTCGTAATCGTTTAATAAAGTTCAAAATCGTACAAATTCCAATAATAATCTTTTTCTACAAAATAAAGGAATAAATCACTAAAAATAATTTTAATTATATAAAACTTAACTAAAAATTTACTCCATTCGTCTCATATTAAGCTTCACATATATTGTTCCACGTTATTTAATAAAAGTTATTTTTTTATCTACTTTATTGATTTTTGAGAATATTTTAATATTTTTGATAATAAATAAATTATAAAATAATATTATAAGTTTGAAAAAGATGTGGCAAAACCTAAGAGCACGGGTTAAATTTACAAATATATCCTTAGAAATAAAAGCAGAACAAAACCCTAGACACAAAAAATAAAGCATGAATTCAGGGGTAAAATAGAGAGAATGCTGATATTATTATTTATAAAGTAGTAATTAATTTTAAAGAAAAAAAGAAATGAGCTCAAAAATAAAATTTGGTTCTCGGCCTGTGACTTGACTCTATATAGTGTATATGGAAGCTGATATTGTAAATCTAATTTTGGTTTCTTTGATTCTGTCAAAGCTTTCTCTTTGGAATTAAAGTCTTATTCATTGTGTTTCTTGATTGGCAGCTGTAGATTTCTTTGTATTGACACTGCGAACAGCTACTTTCTAAGACCACTGTTGCTCAAGATCAGGCAGCTTGGTACGAATTCCTCGATCAAAAAGAAAATGGGTATCACTAAGAAGTTAATGACAATGAGAATGAAGGACGAGGAATAGTTATTGAATCAATGAAAGTGATTAACGAATTTTAATTATCAAATATTAACAATAAGAATCTATAAACTACATCTATTCTCATTATCTCCTATCACTATCCCCAACCAAGCACCCCTAAATTGCGATGGTGAGTTTGATCTGATCATCAAGAAATACCACCCACCCTCATCAAAAACACAAATTCAATTTAAATATATTTCATAAACCATATCAATCATAGCCTCTAACTTAGTAGCTTTTCAGTTTTCTTTTTAAATTTTATTAAAGATTTATAACATTACTCCCCGGGAGACTTTTATTTTTATACAAAAATGGTAAGTCCCAAATTAATACCAACAATTTTGTTGAAAAGTTATCAATTCTGCCAAAATTATATTTTCATGACCCTATTGCCCTTATGACAGTAACCTTGTCGCTACCCGTATGGTGGCCTACATGGCTGCCAGCATGGCAACCTTGTCGGTTTACACTCATTTCAACTTAATTTTTCACATTTTTCTTTTCCTCAAAATAGACATAGTCTATTACGACCATATCAGGCCCATCATGCTTCCGTACATTAATTAAACAACATTAATTCGTAATTATCCAACTCGTAATAGTAACAGTACCTTTTTTGATCGTCAGTCCACCGGGTATCCGGGAGGTTTTACAGCTGCTCCTCACAACCAACCACGCACCCCGCAGTGTGATGGTTCAATCCCTTTCCTTCAGCGGACCTCAGCACAACCCTGGTTCGTTTCCTACGCCGGGTGTACAGGATGCTGTTACTGTTTCTTGTCGGAAAATATGGAGATTAAGGTTGCCGAATAAAATGGAAGGTTACATAATTCGGGCAGTAGCCCAAGATTATTTATTTATTGAATGGAGAATTTATTACACACTTATCCTCACTGAACAAGAGGAGATAACTCCTTTTCATTGATGTGCCACCTATTTGCTTCACTCTCTGTAAAGAGTCCGCTACAGTATCTGCATGACACTTCTCCTTCAGGTGTGGACTTAGTTAGAACCGCTGCCCACCAATGGTCACTGGCATATGTGTAAAGTACCAGTTCATCCTCGTCATTCAGTATTGCCAACTTGGGGAGCTTCTTGCAAACCTCCTTTAGTTGCTTAACCATTGCTCGGTGTGATTCCTCCCATTTGAACTCAGCATCATGTTTTAACAGAGGACTAAACACCTTTCTGTATTGTGCCAGATTGTTGATGAACATTGCGGCAAAGTTGACAACTCCTAAGAAGCTTTGAAGTTGCTTCTTGTCCTTGAAATCTTCAGGAAATCCTTGAACCTTTTTCACAATGTGTGGTTGTAGAAGATTCCGGATTCATCAATCTCGACTCCAAGAAACTCTATCTGTCTTGTTGCTATTACTGCCTTCTTTTCAGAAAGCACCAATCCTTCTTTGTGGCATACTTCTGAAAATACTTCCAGGTGCGTCAAGTGCTCCTTCTTGTTCTTTGAGGCTATGAGGATATCATCCACATAAACAAACATGAATGAGAAATAATCTTTGAAAAGATTATCCATATTCCTTTGGTATATTTGGGGCGCGTTTGCCAAGCCCATGGGCATGACATTCCAGATATAATGGCCTTGTGGTGTGGAGAAGGCTATAAACTTCTTGCTTCCTTCTTCCATCATAATCTGGTAGAATTCAGATTTGCAATCAAATTTGGAGAATACCTTGGCATTCTTGATACAGTTGACCAAGTGTTCCCTACTTGGTATGTGGTATCCATCGAACTCCAAGATGTTGTTGATCCCTTTGTAGTTGATCACAAGTCTCGGCTTTCCCCGCTTGACTTCTCCATGATTTCGAACTAGAAATCCTGGACTGCTGTATGGAGATACTCCTGGTGATATTAGCTTAAGGTCCAGATGTTCCTTAAGTATTAACTGCATATCCTTTCGATCCTCTTGGTTCATCAGGATAAGCTTGTATCTTACAAACTCATGCTCCTTTCCTTCTTTCACTTTGAGTGAGGCTTTGAGCTCATTCTTGTCCTACCAGGCTAGAGGATCTTCATTGAAGTTCCTCTGTATCTTCTTCTTGACGTCCTCCAAAGATGTCTGTTCTTCGATTGTGACGTCTTTCTGTAAGCTTTCTCCCAAGCTTGCTTTGAGAAGGTGGATTGTATTTTCTTTTAGTTTCTCCATCTTCCATCCTCCTTTAGTCTCGGTTCTCATCTGAAGGGCTGCTTCACCATATCTCCTTCGATCATTCATCTTTGGATGGCTAAGTTTTTCTTCATCACCACGCTTGCTGCGAAATTTGATGGGCATTTTTCTTTGAAATGCATTGCGTAGTCTTGGTGCGATGATCTTATGTTCACAAAGGGTTGTGAAAATAAGTCTCCTTGTTGCGTTTTCTTAGGTAAAATGCTTGAATGTCTGTAGGAAATTATTTCCTAACAGAATATCTGCTCCGGTGTCGCGGAAATATATCGGTGGAGTCTGCACCTTGTACCATGGGGTACGATCTGCTCCTCCGATCATGATTTCCGCCTGCTTGATTCCTCTGTTAAGGATTAGCACCCTTTGAGAGAAATCTTTTCCTAGTACTGTTGGCAATTCTTCACCTGAGTCTTCTGGAAAGACTTCTTCTTTTGTTGTGCAGATGCCGGCTCCAGAATCAATGTATGCCGCAAAATACTCTGCACGATGTTTTTTATATATCATCCCTGCGGTGATATATATCGAAAATAGACTTATGGCCATGGGTGGATCAGAGCTTAAAAGCCCGAGTCTCTACTAGTAGACTTTGTATATTTTTCCCTTGACCATAAACTCCATTCCATCTTGTAGTCTTTTCCAAGATTTATGATCCTCGAGAAACTCCAATCCCAGTACTAATTATTCTGGGAATCTTCCTGCGACTCCTTCGATTATCAGCTCTAGCTCTCCGAGTTTGAGCTGTCCTTGGTATCTCCCCGTTGTTGGTTGTTGGAGATAATACAAGACATCACAAGGAATAGAGTTTTCCCTTTTAGTGATATCGAATATTACTTCGACTCCTCTCCATACTTCTGGGCATTTTAGTTCACCTTTAGTTGAGAACTTTTCTGGTTCCTGGATTACCTCTACGATTGGTTTCTTTTCCCATTTCTCGCTGATCATTCTGTCTTCTTGGGAAAAAAATCTTCTTTGCTCGAATCTGAGGCTGTTTTGTCTGCTCCAGATCGGCTTGTCCCTGATTCGCAAATCCATGTCGTGGATTGACGGTAGCTCCATTATTTCTGGCCTAGTTGCACATGCAACTTTTTCGAACACTTCAGGTATCTCAATATACTCCTTCATCTGGAATAGATCTGAATGATGAGTGTTGGAGAGGGCATACGAGATACTGTATGTGATAGAGTAAGGCCTGTTCCCTTCCTTCATCAAGTCTTTATTTTTGAAATCTTGATGAAGGGTTAGTGCCCTATTGAAATCTCGGTCTGCCAGATTGTACGCGATCCTTGGATAAATGTAGGATGCTACTTTTCCTGCGTACAGATTTCCCGAGAGTCCTCCTAGGCATGGTTCTCTTGTGCTCCTGATTCTCTTATTAAAGACAGCAATATCGATTGGTGTATCGATTCCTTCTTTGAATATGGCTTTGATGAGAATCCAAATAGCTCCGATATGGACCCAAGACATAGTCTTGGACATCTTCTCTGGGAGTTTACCTAGTTCCTTCTTGATTCCTTCATAAGGAACCAATTGCATTTCCATCATGTTTCCTGTGAGCTCCATTGGGATGGCAATCTCCCCTTCGGTTACTTTGTATATGATGTTGTGCTTTCTCTTCTTGAAGCTTGGAAAGAATTTGTCTAATCTTCCCACGGTGAACCCATCGTATACGTTGAGCCTTGGGTCCTCCTTCATGATTCTCATAAGGGCTTTATGAGAAATGGATGTCTGGGAAAAGAATCCTAACATATCTTCTTGCATCTCTTTTCTGAAGATTTTCTCTTCACTCCGACTCCTCTTCGGAAGATTCGTCTTGGCTTAAGAATTCTTCCTCATAGATGCTCTCGTCTAGGGGTATATCTTCGAACTGATATACCTGTACTAGGTCTTGGAAGTAGACGGCTTCTTCCATTTCTGGGGTTGTTTCGAATTGTTGTACTCCCCGCTTCTGGTTTTCTGGGCAATCGGGTGAGATATGCCCTCTGGCTCCGCAAGTGTAGCAGTTACAATCTTTGAATCTTTCATTGACTCGTGTAGCTTCTCTTCGAAATGTCTTTCTTGTGGGAGTTCTCCCTGTACTCCTCTGGTTTTACCCTGAGGATGAGGCTTGGCTTCTTGAACTCCATCTTGATGGTCCAGAACTTTGCCCTGATTTATAGCTTCGGGCCTTCTGTTTAGACCAGAATGATCTTGGTCTTCTGGATCTCCATCCTCCGCTCCTTTGATTGTAAGGATGATTCTTCTTCATCATTTTCTGCGTCTTTGGGTTTCTTCCAATGATAGTTGGAATATCATTGCTTTCGCAACATAAGGGGACTGTCTTGTTGATTCTCCTTAATCTCTTATAGTTCTTGTGTAGTGATGCTTGATGACACCACTCCGCGATCTTGGCCTTGAGGAAGGACATCCTCCTTACTATTGAATCCATCTCACATGGTTCATACTCTTTTATCAGCATTTCCCTCCATGGACTTGGGATCTTGGCAAAGAACAGATGGAATACTTCTTCCTCCTTAACCTTTGATTTCCATCTATACTATGTGAAGAGTTTGATGTACTCATCTACATGACAGATGTCGAGTAGTTCCAGACTGTATAGGGTATTCCTATACTTCTTCTTCTTTTCTTCTTCTATTCCTTCGAAGTAACCTACTCCGATGAAGTGGATTTTAAAGATCTTGGCCATTCGGTCGACGATATTGTCTAGAACTTCGCCTTCCATGGCTTCCTTCTTGACTTCGTCTGAGAGCTCTTCCCAGGCGCATTTTACTAATCCTTCCAGGCTCATAGTTAGGAATCTTATGAACCCTTCTTTGTCTAGCTCCAATGCGCCTCCTGCGATCTTCATGGCAGTTGTCCATTCATCGATCAAGGCTTCTCTGTTCTTGAAGTCTAACATGTCGAGGTTTAGGATCAACCCGTATGGATTTATCGGTTCAAGGTGAGACCGACCATATGGGGTGTTGTGTATGTTCGATCCTCGAACTCGCCTTGCTCCTGTTGACATTCCTATTGCCTTCATCTTGAAGTTTCATGGCTGTTGGAATGTCTCTTCTTGTCTTGCCCCTTGGACTCCATGTGATCTCGAGGTTCCTTCATCTTGGCTTCGATCCTGTGGTGTCTGATGAGCTTGGGACTGTTGTTGAGAACTTGATGCCTCTCCAACGTTCATCTTTAGATCTACAATGGATAGTTCTTGGAATGACTCATATAGATCTTGTAGATCTTCAAGATTTGCTATTTCCATCCGGGGATGTGGATTCTCCTCGAAGGATAGCAATCATCTTTTCGCTTTCGGACTTTGGCCTTATGACCTCCGTCATCTTTCCCTTTTGATGTAAAAGGGGCTCTTGTTCGAAGGTTAGGGGTAACCTTTCTCCTGGCCTTCTTCCTGTCGCCTTAGTTTCCAAGGGCTTTACTTGTTCTGTCAATTCTTTGATGAGGTCGAGTTGCTTGTTCTGCAACTATTCAACCTTATCCATCTTGAGGCTGATTTCGGACATGGTCTTAGACATGCTCTGCCAGTATTCTCCAAAGAATATCACCGTATTCTACAATTCTCTAAGATCTTGGTTCATCTTAGAGTTATCGGCCTCGTTCTCCTTCTACTCTGTCATTCGTCCCAGTGTGTGAAGTGATAGGGCTTGCAGATCTCTCTTGGACCCTGGTTGGATCGATTTCTCCATTATCTGTGGTTGGGGACACTTCCATGGATCACGGTGAAACTTTGAATTTCTACGATGTTTCTTGATACTTCTTTCGAGTATCTTATCTGCATCTGGCGTAGTTCCTCCAAAGATTCTTCCTCGGTATGGTTGGCACGAATTTCGGCCAACTCGCTTCTTTTGTTTATGCCTTCATACCATCGGTCGGCATCTACGTCTCTTTTTTCGTAATTTGTCTATACAATACACAATAATATTGTTGTATAGAACTGCTTGTCTCGTCGTAATTAACAGGCCAGTAGTCCCTGTTACTCCAACTTGGAACAGGGCTGATAGTCCTATCATTCTCGGATGTCGAACTTTTGTTCGGATCCATATCTCTTTGAAACTCTCCTCTCGTTAAGTGATATAAGTTTATAATAACTTTTCCATTCATAAATAAATAAACCTAGGACTCTGATACCATTTTGAAGTGTGAGGAATATGAGAAAAATTAAGTTAAAACAAAACTGTATACCGACATGATTACCTACATGGATACCGGTATAAACCCCTATATGGTTACCGACATGGTTACCTACAAGTCTTGATAAATGGAAAATTGGACCAGTGGTCCCGTTTGACCGGTTGACCAGTCTGACTTTTCAAATATTTTTTTTTCGAAGGCAAACCCGTCTAGAATTTTGTAAAATGGTATAATTGATAGAGTTGTAAGGAAAGTGTTGGTATTGAAAGGTGAATAATGAGACTGGGTATTTTTTGCCATTTGCCCTTACTCTCCTCTAATTTTCATTCAGTAGTTACTGAAATCCTACTTTGTACTTAAAATATAGGTATATATAGGGGTGGTTTTTAAAATTTTAGTGTGGAATTTGAATTCCAATTCCGAGTTTCAAACCCGAAAATAAACATCCCTAGGATTACGAGGGTTTAGGTTTGAATAGATTCAAGTCGACTAATACCAACATGCTATTTGACTACATAATTCAGAATAATATATTCTGTTCGACGGATCAAATGCCAATATATTGTTCGACTACAGAACTCGAACAGTTTATTCTGTTTGACTATAGAACTCGAACATTTTATTCTGTTCGACTGCTTTGATCGAACAGTTGGGTCCCGATTGTAATCTGTTCGGTTCCTATAACAGAACAAATTTAAGTGTGTTAAGTTGTACTTACCGAATACTTTTTTCCTTAAAGTATAAGATTATCCTTGCATGGTGTGCATTTAGTAACTTAAATTAAATATGTATTTTTAATTTAGGTGGGATACATATAGTCATTGAGTTCAAATAATAATTTTGAGGGTGCAAATAGTCGCCCGTTGAATTATATGTAACCTAATTTATAATTACTCTTATAAAATCCTTTTGTATAATAATCTCAAAAAAGTAGAAAGATTTTCTTACCATAATAAAATTTTCCCAATCTTATACTATAGGCCTCCATCTCTTTAAGAATCAATTTATAAGTTGTGGCTCTCTGGGTTAGGGTTTGGTTGTAGACGTTAATGGATGAAGGGAATAGGGGCAGGGCTGGCCCTGAGATTTTGGGGGCCCTGGGCGAAATTTACAAAGGGGCCCCTATTTAATTTAAAAAAAGTATTAATAAGTTTCTTTTTATAATTTTCTAATATAATATATTTAATAAAATTTTTCTAGAAAATATTATTTTAGAAAATTTGAGATATTTTTTAGTGTAGTTCTCCATCTATATGTCTCTAGTTTTAATGTTTTATTATAGGCTAAATATAGACGAAGTTTCGTGTGCACCCACGTACAAATATAAGCAAAAACATATACAATTATGAGTAAAAATGTATACAATTTAATTGTTAATTTTTTTAATAAAAAATTGAGTGTAAAAAAATGTACAATTATTAAAATACATGTATACACTATTGAATAAAAAATTATACACATATGAATGCTTGTTTTTTTAATGAAAAACTTAGTGTGAAAAAGTATACAATTATTACAAAACATGTATACAAAAGAGAATAACATGTATACAAAATAGAATAAAAAGTTATACAAATATGGGTGCAAGGGTGCACCTAATATACACTCTTTATTATAAATATGATCTCAAACTCTATCGTGTATTATTATATGATCTCTATTCTTTAAATATTGCCATATCATTAAAAAGAATTAGAAGTAGATTAGTTAGGAGGTTGATGGAATAAGTAGTTAGAGTTAGAGTTAGAATTAGAATTAATTAGAATTAAGAGGTAGATTAGTAGAAATGTACTTATCAAAATATAGTGTAATTCTGCACCTAAGGGTTTAATGATGTAATTTAGGGTTTAATAGTAATTACATAAATTAAAAAGTTGGTTTCTAATTAAAATCTAAGGGTGGAGATTGATTGTTTTAAATTTTAATGGGTTAGATTTTACAGGTGCACCCTAGTAAGACTCCAAAATATAAGGAAAGAATTATAAAAAAAAACAAATCACAATAAAAAGAATTTAAAAAAAAGATTACGTTAGAAAAAAAAGAATAAGACTTTGAAATAAGAACGACATCAACTATCAAGTTTAATTAAAAACATAGGAGATATATTACTAAGATTAAAGAAAGAATTATAAAAGAAAGAGATAATAATTGAATAAAAAAATAATTAAAAAAATAAAGAGATCAAACACAATCAGAATTGAATAAAAAACAACTGAAAAAAGAAAGAGTTCAAACGTCAAAATTGAATAAAAAACAATTAAAAAAAGAAAGAGCACGTCAAAATTGAATAAAAAACAATTAAAAAAAGAAATAATATTATGAAAGTTTTAAATCACCATCACTTTAAATTTTGCTCATTTATAATGTGCTGTCATTATTATTTTATTTGTACAATGAAAAATTGGTAAAAAATTCAGAATGCAGTCGACCCCCTCTTGAGAATCTGTTTCTGCCTACTGCCATTCCATTTTTTGTTAGGAAATTTATAGTATTTTCTGTATAATTTAATTGTGGACAATATATTAATACTCAATTATATTAGCTATTCAAATAATATATTGGGCTTAATTAAGTGATTAAAATAAAGTAAGAGCCCATGGACTACACTTATTTGATATGGGCCAATGAGTAGATATTCAATATTACGTATCAGGTGATTATGGGTGACCTGATATGGGTAATATACTATAGATACCTAGGTTATGGTCCCCGATACTAAGCCGCACACAGTTCTCTCTTTCCCCATCTGAAGAGATTACGAAGGTCCTGAGGAAATCCAGAGGCTTAGTAGAGGAAGACCTTAAATCTGCTGCTGATCTTCCATTTAATTCCGCATAAGAAGATTAATGGATCCAGGTATTCCTCTATTTAATTATTTATGGATCTTGTTGAATCATGTTAGGGCTTAAGGTGTAAATTGGATTTAATTATTATATTTCCAACAAGGGATATCAGATCCACCCTAATTGTGATTCTATGAGATCTGTATAAAATTATTTTTCTTACAATTGAGATCGTAAACTATTATTAATTAATGGTCATTTTATACGGATGCTTTAGAAAATATAAGCGAACATTCATTTTGGCTTTTTTAATTAAATTCAGTGTAGTCAATAATGGCCTTATTCACGAATCATCAATGAATATGCCGATTTGGGTCAAGTGTGTTACCGTCTGCATAATATTATAAATATTTTTTTTATTAATTAAATATTTATAATTTAAATCCACTTGATTAATTCACTTGATACAAAAGTATCATTCAGAAATTTTAGAAACAATAAATTGTAAATTGGCCTTGATTTTCGTGATAGTTGAAATCATTATAATTTGGAGTGTGTGGCATATTGAATTTCCAAAACTTGTATTATTGTCTCGGATTCTTTTAATGATAACAAGATATTCATAACCGATTATTTTATTCAAGTTTATTCGTGAATAGTGCCACGCACATTCCTTATAATTAAGATTGTCTAATTCTGCAGTATGGTAAGATTGACTACGTAAAGTGGATTATTTTTTATGCAATTTTTAGATGATTAATTCATGTTGGAGTACTGTTATTATTAATTATTTATATTACTTCAGAGAGTTGATCAGTATTCAATAATACATTCTGAATTTTATGTACATGTCCAATTAAAGTACCTTGAACATGGTTTGAAATAATTAATTTATCCTGTACAGTACCTTATGCAAAGTCTAATTTGGTTTTCAAGGCTTTTATTAAAATTGGGATGAGATGTTAATGTCGGTTAAATAATAATAATAATAGAGATTTGATTTACAAATCTCATTCAGAACCCATAATGAATTTATTTAAATTGCGGAGACAGTTCAATGTTGTTTAATTAAATTAAATATTTTAATATTTATTTAATTTGTCTAGTAAACCATCAATCTAGTCAATCAAAGCACCATGTTGCCACAACAATATCTTGTGTGGAGAAAAGCTTTATTGAAATTACATAGATGGGTGTGGTATTATTTATGTGTTCTGTGTTCGGCCCACAGGTAGGCACAGTTTGACAGAATAATAACACACATGTGATAATAAGTATGTTATAATTATTTGGATCATTCATGTGAATATGAGTCGGTTCACAGATAGACTCTTGTTTGACAGAACTTATTGTCAATACTTGATTGTTGCACCAAGATTACCACTGTAGTTAATTTTTTGTCCACAGACGAGGTTAATGTTACACTTGGTGTCTTGAGATGGGTCCCCAATTTGTTTTACTTATTCGTTCATAATTTGCTTTATGATATGAATGTTATGTGAGTATACTTAATGTGTTCTCTATATAGTTTCTGTTGCTACAGTTCCTAACTTTACTCAACAAATCAATAACTTCCCAATGCTTAATGGGACAAACTTCAAGAGCTGGAAAGAAACCCTTGGATTTGGCTCTTCGGTCTGATCGACCCACTGCTACTACTGAAAATCCAAATGAGGCTAAAATTGAGAAGTGGGATCGGTCAGACCGAATGTGCATGATGATCATGAAGCGCTCCATTCCGGAGGCATTTCGAGGCTCTATTGCTGAGAGCAGAAATGCCAAATCGTTCTTCGAGGCTGTTGAGCAGTACTTTGCCAAAAATGAAAAGGCGGAGGCAAGTAGTCTTTTGGCTAAACTTGTCTCCATGAGGTATAAAGGCAAAGGGAACATAAGGGAGTACATCATGGAAATGTCTAATCTCACATCAAAGCTTAAGGCACTCAAGTTAGATATTTCTGATGATCTTCTTGTGCACTTGGTTCTGATCTCACTTCCTGCACACTTTGGGTAATTCAAAGTGAGCTATAACACTCAAAAGGACAAATGGTCCCTTAATGAGCTTATATCTTACTGTGTGCAAGAGGAAGAGAGAGTGCAGAGAGATAGAGTTGAAAGTGCTCACTTGGCTGTAAATGCTCGAGGCAAGAAAAGAAATCGACCTAATGGTACTGTTGTTGCTGCTGCTTCAGAGCAGAAGAAGCTAAAGGTTGAACCTAAGGATGATAGATGTCACTTCTGCAAGAAGCGGGATCATTTTAAGAAAAATTGCTCCAAGTACGCTGCATGGCGTGCTAAAAAGGGTATACCTCTTACTTTGGTTTGTTCTGAGGTTAATTTATCCTTTGTACCTAAATATACTTGGTGGGTAGATTCTGGTGCTACTACTCACATAAGTGTGTCTTTGCAGGGTTGCCTGCGTTACCGGCTGCCAACTGATATTGAAAGATTAATCTTTGTGGGCGATGGCAATAAAGTTGCAGTTGAGGCTATTGGAACCTTTAGATTGCATTTAAAGAGTTGCTGTTATTTAAACTTGTTTGAGACATTTGTTGTGCCGTCTTTTAGACGGAATTTGGTTTCTATTTCTGCTTTGGATAAACTGGGATTTTCCTGGTCTTTTGGAAATAATAAAGTATGTCTCTTTCAAAATTCTAATTTTATTGGTGATGGCTATTTAATTGATAATCTTTACATGCTTGATCTTATAAATTCCAATAATGTTATTCTGCAAACATATTCAAGAGGTACAAAGAGAAAATTTTCGGAGGATTCTGCCATTTTGTGGCACAAGCGCTTAGGCCATATTTCTAAACAAAGAATTCAAAGGCTTGTGTCTGATGGAATCCTTAATCTGTTAAATCTTGTAGATTTTTCAAGTCTGCGTTGAATGTATAAAAGGGAAACAAACTAATATGAGGAAATTAGGAGCCGAAAGAGCTAAAGAAGTCTTAGAACTTATTCACACTGATATATGTGGTCCATTCCCTACGGCATCATGGAATGGGCAACGTTACTTTATCACGTTCATAGACGACTATTCTTGTTTTGGCTATCTATATTTGATTCATGAGAAATCTTGGACGTTTTCAAGTCTTTCAAAGCTGAAGTAGAACTTCAACTTGGTAAGAAAATTAAGGCTGTCAAATCTGATCGTGGAGGTGAATACTATGGTCGATTTGATGGATCAGGAGAACAATGTCCAGGACCCTTCGCACTTTTCCTCAAAGAATGTGGAATTGTTCCGCAATACACTATGTCAGGTTCTCCTCGCATGAATGGTGTTGCTGAACGTCAAAATCGGACTCTTAAGGATATGGTGAGGAGTATGATAAGTCATTCCTCCTTTCCGGAGTCTCTTTGGGGAGAAGCTTTGAAAACAGCGTGTACATTCTCAATAGAGTACCAAGTAAAGCAGTTTCGAAAACCCCTCATAAACTTTGGAAAGGCAAGAAACCTAGCATTAGGCACTTACACATTTGGGATTGTCCAGCTGAAGCGCGGCCTTATAAGCCACATGAAGGAAAATTGGAATCAAGAACGGTAAGCTGCTATTTCGTTGGTTACTCTGAGCATTCACGGGGTTTAAGTTTTACCATCCCACATCAAGAACCTTTTTCAAGACGGGAAATGCTAAATTTCTTGAGGATATTGAGTTTGGGAGGGAAGAGATTATGAGGAAGGTTGTCTTTGAGGAAGATTCTGGAGTAGATAATGATTTAATTACTTTACCGATCATGGCTCAAGAAACAACTCCAGAGACTCATATGGAAATCACTATTCCAAATCAAGATAACATTGAAATCCTTCCTCCATTAGCTGAAGAACAAACTCAACCACCTCAAGAAGTGCCATTAAGGAGACCCACTAGAGAGAGGAGAAATTCTATTTCAGATGATTATATAGTATTCCTACAAGAACATGAGGATGGCGTTAGTTTGACCGAAGATGACCCTGTCACTTTTAGTCAAGCCATTCGCAGTTCTAACTCTCAGAGATGGATTGATGCCATGAAAGATGAGATGAAGTCTATGAGAGACAATGACGTTTGGGATCTTGTCGAATTTCCTGAAGGTGTGAAACCCATTGGTTGTAAATGGATATTTAAAACCAAAAGGGATTCAAAAGGCAATATCGAAAGATATAAGGCTCGTCTAGTCGCTAAAGGCTTCACTCAAAAGGAAGGCATTGACTACAAAGAGACTTTCTCTCCAATTTTTTCGAAAGACTCTTTCAGAACTATCATGGCACTTGTAACTCATTTTGACTTGGAGCTACACCAGATGGATGTAAAGACCGCTTTTCTCAATGGAGACATTGAGGAAACCATTTATATGGCACAACCTGAAAACTTTGTCTTCGGAGATGCAAAGTCTACAGTGTGCAAATTAAAGAAATCCATCTATGGTCTCAAGCAAGCATCCCGTCAATAGTATCACAAGTTTCATCAAATTATTACCTCTTTTGGTTTTGAGGTAAATGTTGTTGATGATTGTGTATACTGCAAGTTCAGTGGGAGTAAATATGTCTTCTTGGTTTTATATGTCGATGATATTCTTCTTGCAAGTAATGATATAGGCTTATTTCACGAAACTAAGAGATTTCTTGCGAAGAAATTCGAAATGAAAGATCTTGGTGACGCCTCTTTTGTATTAGGAATCCAAATACTTAGAGATCCCTCTCGAGGTATCCTTGGATTATCGCAAAAGAGCTATATCGATATGATTTTAGGAAGATTCGGCATGAAATGAAGCAAACTATTAGACACCCCTGTGGCTAAGGGAGAAAAATTCAGTCTTAAGCAATGCCCCAGCAATGATCATGAGAAAAATGAGATGCAAAAGATTCCTTATGCATCGGCAATAGGAAGTCTAATGTACGCTCAAGTTTGCACTCGTCCTGATATAGCATTTATAGTGGAAGTTTTGGGAAGGTATTTAAGCAATCCAGGAGAGCAACACTGGAAAGTGGCCAAACGCGTTATGCGTTACTTAAAGAGAACAATGGATTATGTGCTCACTTATTAGAGGTTGGAGAATTTGGAGATCGTTGGATACTCTGACTCCAATTTTGCTGGATGTCAAGATAGCAAGCGTTTCACATCGGGTTATGTGTTTACGTTGGCTGGAGGAGCTATTTCTTGGAAGTCTGCTAAACAGACTCTTGTAGCTTCTTCCACCATGGTTGCAGAGTTCATTGCTTGTTATGAAACATCTAATCATGCATTGTGGTTGCGAAACTTTGTCACTGGGCTGCGTGTGGTTGACGGTATCGAAAGACCGTTGAAAATATATTGCGACAATAGTTCAGCAGTGCTATACTCCAATAACAACAGAAGTGCTACTAAAGCAAAATTCATTGAAATTAAGTACCTTGTTGTTAAGGAGAGAATTCAGAATAAACAAATTTCTGTTGAACACATAGGAACAAATAGCATGCTAGCAGATCTGCTAACTAAGGCATTGACCCCGAAGGTGTTTCATGAGCATACTGCTCAAATGGGTGTTGTTTCTGATGTTACCTTAGTTTAGTGGGAGTTTATGTTCTATGTATTGAACTTCATATTTAAGACATTTGAAATTCTATAGAATAAAGTTGATGACCTTTTGATTTGTTCTGAATTCACTTAAGTCAATTTTCATTTTGTGATATTTGCATTTTAGATTGATCTCACTAAAGTTGGACCAGTTGGAAATAGACATATTATTAATCACATTTTACATATAATTTCCATGCTACTCACCATATTTGATCTATGTCATTGAGTATATTAATATGGTGATTGTCGGGGTTTAACCACGAATAATAATGTGGTGAATGCCGCGGTAATTCCATTGTTAGTGTATGAGATGGACCAGATTGTTGAAGGTAGTCTGAATGAATAGCATAAAGTTGTGCACTTAAGGATTCTTAATATAACTGTCTTCGGAAAATAATATATAGCCCAAGTGGGAGATTGTTAGGAAATTTATATTTCCTATATAATTTAATTGTGGGCAATATATTAATACTCTATTATATTAGCTATTCAAATAATATATTGGGCTTAATTAAGTGATTAAAATAAAGTAAGAGCCCATGGACTACACTTATTTGATATGGGCCAATGAGTAGATACCCAATATTACGTATCAGGTGATAATGTGTGGCCTGATATGGGTAATATATATAGATACCTAGGTTATGGTCCCCGATACTAAGCCGGACACAGTTCTCTCTTTCCTCATCTGAAGAGATTATGAAGGTTCTGAGGGAATCCAGAGGCTTAGTAGAGGAATGCCTTATACCTGCTGCTGATCTTCCGTTTAATTCCACATAAGAAGATCAATGGATTCAGGTATTCCTCTATTTAATTATTTATGGATCTTGTTGAATCATGTTAGGGCTTAAGGTGTAAATTGGATTTAATTGTTATATTTCCAATATTTTTATTATTTTGTCTTTGCGAGAGGATGCACTTTCAGTATATATATCTTTTAATGATATTATCCCTCTAATTTGATCGTTCGTATGTTATAATTATTGTTACGTTCACATATTTAATTATGGTTATACACATTACTAGGTGACGTTAATTTTGAGACATAGAACTAAGGGCGTGCATTTTAATCAATTTCAGTTTCTACGGATTTCAAGTGGTGAATTCTAAAACCTTTTTGTCTACTATATGTGCCTACTTGTTTACATTTATTGATTATTTCACAGTCCCACAGTCATAGAGTACTCTTGTAGTACTATCACAGTTATATAACCAGGGTACTTTCAGGTGTCAGGATTCTTAATTGGTCCTCGGGTAACGCCGACCGAGTTTCATGATCAATCATCACAGTCACAGAAAATTTCATTGTGTATGGTTATACTAATGTGAATATGTATGCATATTATGGTAGACGACATTTTTCCCACTGAGTCATTGTCTACTCACCCCTTTCAATAAAATTATTTTCACAGGTTGAGGAGCAAGACGAGGTATGATCGGTGGAGTCCAAGGGCTCATTATAATGCAAATTTAGTTCAAGCATTTTTATTTATTGTTACTAGCAAAATAATATTTTGGGACACCTGCTTAGTATTTGAAAAAGTTTCTAAGCAGTTTGGGGGATTATGATTTCGATTCTTAACGTGAATATCTTCTTAAATATTTTATTTATTTTCCTTTAAAGTTGTTGCTTATTGAGGTCGTAGGCCATTCTTAATACTGCAAGTTTAGTTAGTTTTAATTTATTTACCTATTATGATATGTTAAATATTTAATTTCTCAAAGTTGAAGTGGTGAGATGACACGTTGGTTTGAAGTAGCTGTACTAAGTAAATTTTGCGTTGGTGTTTGATACCTTTTTCCTTTAAACTTATAATATTAGGAAAACTTAAATTAGGGCAATATTCTGTGTTGTTGGGAAAACAACACAAAGGTGAAAAATGATTTTAATGATTTAAACAGTTAATTATTAAATATATTATTTTAACAAAGTAAAGATAATATCCTTTTTTTTGTCAGGGGAAGTCTTTGTATGGATCTTTGGGTTGTTACATTAGTGGTATCAGAGCAGGTCTATAATTCTGTAAACTTGTTTTTTAAATATAAAATGTTTTATTTCAAAGTAAATTTATTAAAAAAAAAAATCTTGAGCATCCACTCCTGTCATACCACGTCGACTCCAAGAGGTAATTTCTCATTTACATTGTCACAGATATGTTCACAGAAAATTTTCATTAAGCTTCTCATTTATGAATTGTGATACATGCATGCCCTTTTGTCCTACGAACTTACATGAACAGTAGACATTATATTTTCTCCATAGAAGCTTTATTCCATAGACATTGATCGATACGTATAATGATTATTTTATTATTTTATATTTTTTCTACGCGAGGTCTTGATGTGTATACATCTCTTTAAGACATGGTTGCTCATGCTACAGGGACATAGCCACTCGTGGAAGGCGCCCAAATCGAACACGTAATGCATGAAATGATCAAACACCTCCTCCAGCTCCACATGCTGCTAATCCACCTACTCCACATGCCCCTCTAACTCCATAGGATACTCCTCCAGTAGCTCCACAAGATCCTCCTCCACCAGCTCCCCATGCTCCTGCTCCTGCTAATGGTGGGCAAGATCATAATGCTCCTGCCCCTGCTGATGGTGGGCCTGATCGCTTTGATGAATTCATGGACGCATATATGGCACAACACTAGGGAAATAATCAGGCTAGGATTGTGGAGCAATTTCACAGGCATAAGCCCCCAATTTCAATGGAAGGGAGAGCCCAATTGAAGAATGGATCGACAACATTGAGCGAATTCTGGAGTTGATAAATTGTCCTGATGCTGAGCGTGTGACTTGTACTAGATTCCAATTGAAAGAAGATGCATACCATTGGTGGGCTACTTACTGGAGATCTAGGACAGTGGAAGAACGGAATGCTTTGACTTGGGATGGGTTTAAAGCTATGATGATTGAGAAGTTTATCCCACCGTCATATCGTACCCGTATGGCCATTGAGTTTCTTAGTCTGAAACAGGAAAACATGTCTGTGATAGAGTACGAGAGGAAATTTAATTAGATGAGCAGATTTGCTACACAGTTGGTTGATACAGATGAGAAGAAAGTTCAGTTGTTCAGGGGGGGCTGCGTGAGGATATACGTACGAATCTGGTGGGCAGTGGAGAGATGACTTATGCTCATGCCTTTTGCCGTGCTGATGATGTGATGACCAACAAAGAGTTTGGTGCACCAAAGCAGAATCAAGTCAAGGCTAACTCTGGGAAGACAAAGTGGCAGGGTATGAGACATGTATGAGAGTGGAAATTCATGATGTTTTAGGTCCGATTGAATACCTCTTTGAGTGTATAATTGATATTATTGACACAAATCTTTATACTTTGAATTATTATCGACTAAAAGGTGCATGAGAGGTATTTTGTTGTGTTTTGATAGGAAAAAGGATCAAGAACTCAAAGTTGGAATGAATGATGAATTCGTGCTATTTGCAAGCAAACAGACGTCCATTTTTCATAATTTTTCTGTATCTTTGTGTTGCCCAAATTAGTCATGTGATATATGATTTGAAAGCTACGTAAGAGAAGATCATTTTGGCTCAAGAAACACCTAAATCCGATTTCAAATGAGAAAGTTATGATCAAAACGGTGACATCGCGCAAGCTGCTCCTGCTCAGCACGATGGTATCAATTTGCATCACTTTTTCTATATAAAAATATTAGAGTTTCTATAAGATCTTTATATGGATAGAAAGTTGATGAAGAGAGGATTGCATGAGCGTAAGAATCACTAAATTCCAATTCCGGATGAAGAAGTTATGCTCAAAACCGTGGAGTCGCGCAGCTGCCAAGCTCCTAACCGAGCTCCCAACCGAGCAGCTTTGTCTCAAATTGAGCATGGCGCTCGGAAAGACCATTTTGGCGTGTTTTCAGCACCGAGCGACCCGCTCGCTTTCTTCTACTCACCGAGCATCAAATCTTCCAAACCAGGCACCTAGCCGGGCGCTTAACCGAGTGCCAAGCTCGGTGATATGCCCAGTATCTCGCTCGGTTTTGTTCAAATCGTGCGACACGCTCGACGGCCCATATCCAGTTTCGTGTGGCATAAGTTGGCCCATTACCCATTCGTGGAGTATAAAAGAACAGTTATAGAAGCAGAATTGATACGACCACACACCACACACCCTGTTCACGCCTACAGAGGCAGTGAACTGCCTTCGTCCACCCATATCCTTCCATCCACCCACCGGAGAGACGATCGGAGTTGCTACTTGGATTGGAGACGGAGATTCTGATGGAGATCGTGATTAAAGAGACGGAGTCCTCCAAAAAGGGTTCTTTATCTTTAATTATTTTTCTTTGTTATTTTAGCACAATGGTTAGGGTTTATTACATCTATGTGATTTGCCCTATTAATTCCATGGGCTAAGTTTCTTTGTTGGTAATGTTAGGGCTCTAAGACAGATTTGACTATGTGATTTGATTGCCCTAAACTTGAATTGATTATTCTACAGATTGTTTATTTCCTTATTGAATAAGATATTTTGAGACTTCATATTATTGTGTTCTTGGGTTTTGATTCCTTTAATTATTCTTGACGGTATCACTGATTGATAGTTAATAGGATTCTTTATTTCTGCATAATAATTGTTGTTTCCTGTGACAGTCTTAGGGGATTGGCCTATAATACCTAAGAGTGTTAGACAATCAATTTGGAATATTAATTACTTGGTAAAATATCATTACTAGGTAATTAATAAGGAGATAAAAGGGTTAACAATCGCGTACCTAGAAAGGGAAGTATAGTGCTCTAGCCTTTAATGGAATTTAGCATGAAGTACCTATAGAGAGAGAGGGAGTTAATTTCTTATTGATCCTAGAATTTTTAGCTCATTATAAGTGTTAGATCCTAACCGATCAAGGTGATTTAACTAGGCTTAGTGATCCTCTTATAAACGTCTGCAGGTAATTAATTTGAGTCTAGAAAAATTAGTCACATAGTTAAGCTGTTTTCCCGAGTATTACCAATTCTCCATTCTTGAACTCTTAAATCGTTTTCTCTTGCATAATTTATTTTATTACATAGTTAGTTTAATTATTTAATTTTGCTTTTAGTAGTTTAATTAATTATTCTTCCAAAAACCCCCGAATTTGTCTTGCAATTTAATTGTCATACATAAAATTAAGTATTAAGTTTATAACTATCTCGTGGGAACGATATTTTACTTGGTCACGCGTACTACAATCGATCTCTTATACTTGAGGGTAAAAGAAAATAGCGATCAATATGCCAGACAGGGGAACTATAATCAGAGATACAATCAGAACAAGCAGTCCAGGGGTAGAGAGGTTGATGGTCAAAATCGCTCGGACAAGCCAGCTTGCGGAACTTGTGGGAAGAATCATCTTGGTGAGTATCTTGCTAGCCAGAACAAATGCTATAGGTACAAGAAGTCGGGTCACATTGTTCAGAATTGTCCCTTGGCAAACAACAGTTCAGGAGCACGGAATGGACCGTCAGGTGGGAATACACGAATGTATGCTCTTACTATGGAGGAAGCTGAGAAGGATCCCGTCACTATGATATGTATGTTAACAGTTCTTAATGTACCAGCTTTAGTACTATTTGACACTGGAGTCACATATTCTTTTATATATACAAAATAATGTACCTTTATCCATAATACTAAATTCTAAAGTCGTGCGCCCGGGCGCACGCAAGCTTCACTCATAAAATATTAGCTTTAAAGTTTAAACGAATGGTGAGAAAAATGTTAAATCGTACAACTGTTACAACCGTAAACATCACGTATTATTCAAGTACTCCAATCGAATACACAATGACCGTACACATCACTTATTGTTCAGGTATTCCAATCGAGCATACAATGTATTCTCTCAAACCGAACGCAATATGAAATTTTAATTGTAAGGGTATTTATGTTTTATTAATTATGAATATTTAAAATTAATTATTTTTGGATACTTTAGAAAATTGAGAGAAAAATAATGTACTCTTATCCATAATACTAAATTCTGAAGGCGCACGCAAGCCTCACTCATAAGATATTAGCTTTAAAGTTTAATCGAATGGTGAAAAAAATATTAAATTGTCCAACTGTTCCAACCGTACACATCACGTATTATTCAGGTACTCCAATCGAATACACAATGACCGTACACATCACTTATTGTTCGGGTATTCCAATCGAGCATATAATGTATTCTCTCAAACCGAACGCAATATGAAATTTTAATTGTAAGGGTATTTATGTTTTATTAATTATGAATATTTAAAATTAATTATTTTTGGATACTTTAGCAAATTGAGGCATAATTAGTAGGCGCAATTAAATTATGTATTTGTGCTTAGTTTAGTAAATGTAATACGAAAATTAGAATTAAATGTTAGAATTAGAATATTATTATTATTATTCGTAGGCACAATGACCATACACATCACTTATTGTTCGGGTATTCCAATCGAACATATAATGTATTCTCTCAAATCATGAAATTTTAATTGTAAGGGTATTTATGTTTTATTAATTATGAATATTAAAATTAATTATTTATGGATAAGAAAATTGAGAGCATAATTAGTAGGCACAATTAAATTACATATTTGTGCTGAGTTTAGTATATGTAATACGAAAATTAGAATTAAATGTTAGAATTAGAATATTATTATGATTATTTATTATTATTATTATTATTATTATTATTATTATTATTATTATCTGAAAACTGCAATAGTTGTTATAAGTTAATGCAATGGATGATTAGTTTCCTACTATGACATCCACACCCACAATTTTTATAATTTTAAATTAAATAACAATAACATTGTAAAAATAAATTCTCGTGCAATGCACAAGTAAGTTTTTAGGGTTTTAGGGTTTAGGTTTTAAGGTTTGAGTTTAAGGTTTGTTTTAGGGTGGGTTTAGGGCTTAGAGTTTTAGGGTTTAGGGTTTTAAGATTTATGGCATAGGGTTTAGGGTTTTATATGATCCACTTATTTATTGTCATTTTACATTTTATTCTTTTGGAAAAAATGTATGAGGAGTGTAGGCAATTAAATTTTATTGCTGCTTAAATATATGCTAAGGAAAATATATTGAATAGTGATTAAATATTTATTTATTAAGGGATTTAAATAAATTAATTCCTAGGATAAATAAATAAATAATTGATAATTAATATAATTATTTGAGTTCAAATCCAAGTCAAATGGGCTCGATCCAAGTCAAAAGAGTCTCATTCAAGTTAAATAGGCCCACATCAAATTCAGTAGGCCGAATTAAATTAAAAAGGCCCAAGTCAAATCTAGCAGGCTTATTTAAATTAAATAGGCCCATATCCAGTCCAGCAGGCTTAATTAAAGGAGAAAAGCTCAATATATCTTTTGAAGGAGAAAATATATCTCAAGTGGTTATTTTCTCTACCTATAAATAAGGACCTTCAGTCCTCATTCCATTCACTCTGAAAATCCTGAAGACCTGAAGAACTCTGAAGATTCAAGTGAAAATCAAGTTCGATCAAGATCCGGTCAAGTGAAGTTCAAGTCAAGATCAAGACCAAGTTCAAGATCAAGATAAAGTCGAAGAACACTCAAGATCTTTAAATCAAGTTCAAGTCATCTTCAAGTCAAAAATAGCCTCCGATCAAAGACCAAGGTGCTAAGCCTCTTTGATCCGGCGTTCTTCATATCAAATTCATCCATCTGTCTCCGTGAAGTCAACGTTCTACCAAATTGAGTGTCGTACTTCACAACAAATCTTCAAGTCAACGTTTGATCCGAACAAAGGCTCGACGCCTCCGGATAAACGTTTTAAAGCTTCAAGTCAACCCTGAGCTCGGACAAGCTTCATCTGAAGATCCGGCTCCGAAAGTTGAGGAAGTCAAGAAATCAACTCAAGAGAGGAATCAGAGGATAGCTAGAAGCTGTTTTCCTAAATTCTCAAGTTTAATCCATCTCGAAATCTAATTTCTTTTGTATTTATTATTTTATAAATACAAAATTTGTTGTTACAAATTTTGGCATGCCCAGTGGGACAGTTTCTACCTCTCATCTCCTCTTCGAGCAAAGTAAGATGGTTCTGCTAAGAGTCAAAGTCAACAGATCAGCTTCTGTCTTCAAGTTTTCAGAATTACAAGTTGAAGACGTTAATGTGACAACTAGAAGTATGTCAAGGAAAGCACGGTCTGAAGCCTCTTCGGAGACAAATTCTTTAGTGGGAGTTATCCCCAAAGGAATACCTTATGATGCTAAAGACGAGGAGGACAACCTTGTTGGCTCAACTCATCTATCTGAAGAAAGTCCATCATCAGATTCATCCATAGCCTCGACGATGGCAATAAATACTTCGTCTGTCGAAGAACAGTTGGCAAGCTTAACTGAATCCGTTGCTGCACTTGCCAAACAGAACCAAGAACAAAGTACTTTGATTTTCAAACTGATGGAGAAAGTGGCTGGTGCTGAAACTAGCCATGCAAATGAAAAGCAAGATGAAGATGCTAAAAATGAAGTACATAACTCCGCGAAACGCCAGTCGACGGGGAAGAGGGTGATTGAAGAAGAATTGAACATTTCCCATGATGGAATAGTTCCTATCAGCCAACTAAAAAGTATTATACTCGGGACAATGAAGGACCAATTTGAAGAGAGCTCCAAACCTTCATCCATGTATGCTAAACCTTTTACTAGAAGGATTGACAACTTGAAGATGCCACCGAACTATCAACCCCCCAAGTTCCAACAGTTTGATGGAAAAGGTAACCCAAGGCAACATATAGCACATTTCATTGAAACATGCAATGATGCTGGAACTGACGGAGATCATATGGCGAGACAATTTGTTCGTTCTTTAAAGGGAAATGCTTTTGAATGGTACACCGACCTGGAGGCTGATTCTATAGACAGTTGGGATCAGATGGAATATCAATTCCTTAATCGCTTCTATAGCACTAGGAGAACGGTTAGCATGATAGAGTTGACTAACACTCGTCAGTTAAAAGAAGAGCCAGTAATTGAGTACATTAATCGATGGAGAAATTTGAGCCTAAATTGTAAAGATCGATTGTCTGAAGTTTCTGGCATTGAGATGTGCATAGCAGGAATGCAATGGAGCCTTCGTTACATACTTCAAGGGATTAAGCCTAAAACCTTTGAAGATTTAGCCACAAGAGCTCATGACATGGAGCTAAGCATGGGGATAAGTGGAGTGGTTGAACCACCGATTCCCGGATCCTACAAGTATAAAGAAAAGCTAGAGGCCAGAAAAGGGGGCAAACCCTACAGCAAATCTTCTGAAAAGGAGTCCATGGCGACAAATGCACCGACTGTCAAGTTTCGAAGGAATGAGAGCGAAAAGGAAGATAAAGTGAGGAGTGATCCCCAAGAAAGGGGGCAAAGAAGATTAACCTTGAAAGAGATGCAAGAAAAGAAGTACCCATTCCTTGATTCAGATGTCCCAGGCATATTTGATGATCTGTTCAAAGATAAACTTATCGAGCTTCCTGAAATGAAGCGACCAGAAGAGGCGGGACAAACTGACAATCCGAAATATTGCAAGTATCATAGACTGGTGAGTCATTCTATTAAAGATTGCTTTGTTTTTAAAGACAAAGTTATGCGATTGGTTGAGCAAGGGAAGATCTTTCTAGATGAAGATGCAACTGCAAACTCTATTTCTGCAGGCGGTGATTCTTCATGTTATATGGCAAGCGAAGCTCAGCTATTTAAGGGTGAATCTGGGAATGAAAGTGAGACCCATGTTATAAAAATAACCTTCACCGAGGAAGACTTACTGCTCGGTTCATAATCTCATAACCGACCTTTATTCATAACTGGTTATACTCAAGAGCAAAGGGTTAATGGAATATTGATTGATGGAGGTTCAGCTGTCAATATCTTGCCCTTATCCACGCTTAAGAAGTTAGGAATTCCCACCAACGAGCTCGGTAGTAGTCGATTGACGATTCATGGGTTCAATCAAGAAGGCTAGAGAACACTTGGTACAACGGACTTGGACTTAATGATAGATGAGATGGTCTCAACAGTTCTGTTCCATGTCATTGATGCTAAAACATCATATAACATGCTCTTGGGGCGCCCATGGTTGCACGAAAATGGAGTGATTCCTTCTACGCTACATCAATGCTTCAAATACTGCGATGGAGGCAACATAAAAAGGTGCTTGGCGATGAAAGACCACTCACAGAAGCTGAGTCATATTTTGCAGATGCTAGATATTTTCTGAAGAGTAGCAAGGCTGTCAAGCCAGAAGGAAGTTCATCGCAAGAGAAAGGTGATGATAAACAAGAAAGAGAGAATGCAGATGATGTTTCATCCACAAAGTCTATTGAAAGTAAACAGTTGATCAAGACTGTAGAAGGGTTGACACTACCTCTAACTAAGGTTGACACTAAGAAGCCCTCTCCTCCTCCACTCAAAGGGTTCACTCGCCCAAGTCAAGGAGCTAAAACTGATCATGGAGATGTATTCGAGGCGGAAGTTTCCAAATCATATAGCCACAAACTTACAAACTTCTTGTGAAAGCTGGTTATAACCCTCAAGAAAAAGCTATGATGAATGAACAGTCTCATAAGACTCCTAGTGAATTTAATACCACTCAAGAGACATTGAAGAGTAATGGTATCACTTCCAAGTATACTAGGACAGGGTTGGGATATGTTCCACAGAAACCTGTTCGCATTGCGATCAAAAGGGCAAACACGAACTACATCACTGAAGATGAAATTCTTTCTGAAGAAGAAGAGTCTCATGAAGAGGATAGAAAGGCAGAAAGAATCTCAGTATTCAAAAGACTCAAACCAGTTGGAGCTAAAGGGACTTCCAAGTTCCCAAGGTTCCCAAGGATACGTAGTCGGATCCCATCTCGCATGAAAAGACGACATTTCCTGACTATATCATGTGACACAGTGTTGAAAGCTAAGAAGCGAACAATAATCTTCACCCAAAATGAAGAAGATGATCGGGAAAGTGTAGGCTCATCAGATATTGTTCATTCCGTTATCATGCAAACAAATCTACACAATGCAGAAAGAGATCTACGAGGCAAGATTGGCGAAATGAGGAGAGATGGTTATGTAGTGGAGAGCATTGTTAAAGTGGGAGAAAATGAACAAGTTAGGTCTAATCCACATTTTCAAAGGCATGAATTTCTGGAGGACGTTGCTGCAGTAAATCATGTCACTATACAAGAAGAAACCTCAACTGAAGAGGAAGATGCTGATGATGCTCCCCCAAAATTTGAGGAGGGTATTAAATCTACTGTTGATCAATTGAAGGAGATTAATTTAGGTGATGCTAATGATCCACGTCCAACCTATATAAGTGCTTTGTTGACATCTGAGGAAGAAAAAGCTTACATTGAGCTTCTTCAAGAGTTTAGAGACGTGTTTGCATGGTCATTCAAGGAGATGCCTGGATTAGATCCAAAAGTGGCAGTTCATCATCTAGCAGTAAAGAAAGGAGTCAAGCCAGTTAAGCAGATGCAGCGTCGATTTCGATCAGAGCTGGTTCCATTGATTGAAGCTGAGGTTTATAAGCTCCTTGAAACGGGAAAGATACGAGAAGTCAAGTATCCCACTTGGCTCTCTAACATTGTGCCAGTAAGGAAGACAAATGGGCAGCTTAGAGTGTGTGTTGACTTCCATGACTTAAACTTGGCATGCCCAAAAGATGATTTTCCACTACCAATCACAGAACTTATGATTGATGCAACGACCGGGCATGAAGTGCTTTCATTTATGGATGGATCATCTGGTTACAATCAAATTAGCCTAGCTCTGGAAGATCAAGAGAAAACAGCCTTCCGAACTCCTAAAGGAATATACTGCTATAATGTTATGCTGTTTGGCTTGAGGAATGCTGGCGCTACGTATCAACGAGCTATGCAAAAGATATTCGACGACATGCTTCATAAGAATGTCGAATGTTATGTGGATGACATTGTAGTGAAATCAAAGAAGAAAAAGGATCATCTTAAGGATCTAAGGCAAATATTTGAGCGTCTCAGGAAATTTCAACTCAAGATGAACCCGCTTAAGTGCGCATTCGGAGTCTCTTCTGGTAAGTTCCTTGGATTCATTGTCCGACATCATGGCATTGAGATTGACAAAGCAAAGATTGATGCGATAATGAAGATGCAGGTGCCCCGAAACATACATGAGCTCAAGAGTTTGCAAGGTAAGCTGGCGTACTTAAGAAGATTCATAGCAAATTTGGCCGGTCGATGCCAACCATTTAGCCATCTTATGAAAAAAGGCAGCTCATTTGAATGGGATGAAGCTTGCACTAATGCATTTAACAGCATTAAAGCATATTTGATGAAGCCGCCAGTGTTGGTTGCTCCAATAGCCGGACGTCCATTAATTCTCTACATATCTGCTCAAGAAAAATCAGTTGGAGCCTTGCTTGCACAAAATAATGATGAAGGAAAGGAGTGTGCGTTGTACTATTTGAGTAGAACGATGACTCCAAATGAGTTAAAGTATTCACCAATTGAGAAGCTCTGTCTTGCTCTCATATTTGCGATTAAGAAGTTAAGGCATTACTTTCAAGCTCATACTGTTTACTTGGTCTCGAAGGCCAACCCATTAAAGTTCGTAATGTCAAAGCCAGTGCTCTCTGATAGGCTCGCAAGGTGGTATCTCCAATTGCAGCAATTTGAAATTATCTACGTCCCTCAAAAAGCAGTGAAAGGGCAAGTGCTGGCAGATTTCTTGGCTGATCATCCCATGCCTGCCGAATGGGAATTGTCTGATGATTTTCCCGAAGAAGATATATTGGCTATTGAAATCACTCCTCCTTGGAAGATGTATTTCGATGGAGCTGCTCACAGAGAAGGAGCCGGCGCAGGAGTAGTATTTGTAACCTCAGATGGAGGAGTTTTGCCATATTCATTCAGTCTAACTGAAAATTGCTCTAACAATGTAGCTGAATATCAAGCTCTTATACTTGGTTTGGAGATGACAGTGGATGTAAAGCAGCGACACCTTAGGGTATATGGATATTCGTTGTTGATAATCAACCAGCTGCTTGGCTTATATGAGGTTAAGAAAGCTAAACTACTTCCGTATTATAATTATGCTCAGAGGCTTATGAATTGGCTTGAAGACGTAGAGATTGAACATTTACCAAGGAGCAAGAACAAGTAAGCCGATGCTTTGGCAAAGCTAGCATCAACCATAGCAATGCCCAAAGCACTTGTTCAGGTACCGATCTGCAAAAGTTGGGTGGTACCTCCCTTCTTCGAAGATGAAGATGGTGAAGAAGTTGAGTATTGCACCATAGAGGTTTTTGATATTGAGAAAGAAGACTGGCGTCAACCGTCCGTGGATTACTTGAAGAATGATAAGCTTCCTAATGATCCACATCTAAAGGTTGATGTCCGACGTAGAGCACCACGATTCTTCTATTACAAAGATTCACTCTATAGAAGATCGTTTGATGGTATTCTCTTAAGATGCTTAAGTGATGAAGAAGCTCTTCAAGCTATGGAGGAAGCTCATTCTGGAATATGTGGCGCCCATCAGTCTGGACCCAAGTTACATTTCAGAATCAAGAGGATGGGATATTACTGGCCTTCTATGGTGAAGGATTGCATAGATTATGTACAAAGATGTCAGCCATGCCAGTTTCATGCAAATCTCATTCATCAGCCTCCCGAACCATTACATCCAACAGTTTCTTCGTGGCCATTTGATGCATGGGGCTTAGATGTGGTGGGGCCATTAACGAAGTCTTCCGGAGGCCATCTTTATATTCTGGCTGCCACTGATTACTTTTCCAAGTGGGCGGAAGTTGTACCCTTGAGAGAAGTGAAGAAAGAAAACGTGGCTAATTTCATCCACATTAACATCATATATAGATATGGAGTGCCTCGATACATTATCACAGACAATGGGAGGCCATTCAGTAACTCTTTGATTGATAAGCTTTGTGAGAAGCTTGACTTCAAGCAAAGAAAATCTTCTATGTATAATGCAGCAGCTAATGGGCTTGCCGAAGCCTTCAACAAAACACTGTGTAATCTGTTGAAGAAGGTGGTCTCCAAGTCAAAGTGAGACTGGCATGAAAGGGTTCATGAAGCTTTATGGGCGTATCGAACTACTTATAGAACGCCTACTCAAGCTACTCCGTACTCTCTTGTATATGGGGTTGAAGCTGTGGTGCCCCTTGAAAAGCAAATACCATCTTTAAGAATAGCCATACAAGAAGGTTTAACTGAAGAAGAGAACGCACGACTGCATCTCGAAGAATTAGAGGCACTTGATGAGAAGAGGTTAGAAGCACAACAGAGACTTGAGTGCTATCAAGCTCGCCTCTCCAGAACGTTTAACAAGAAAATAAAAATACGTCCTTTTCAAGTCGGAGACTTAGTCCTGGCTGTAAGAAGGCCTATTGTCATCACTCACCGAGTTGGAAATAAATTCTTGCCCAAGTGGGATGGCCCACATGTTGTGAAAGAAGTGTATACAAATGGTGCATACAAGTTGATATCTGAAGATGGTGTAGGAATCGGCCCCATAAATGGCAAATTCCTGAAACGCTACTATGCGTAATCAAATCCAAGGAACGCTCCGTGACGCACGAGCCTAAACTGCATGTTACTTCTGGTCCGCATGAGTATAAATTGTGCACAACATCCACCAAAGGTAATTATACGTGGTTAAACTGTTAATTCACCCCACTCAGATATTTTAAGTGGTTAAAGCATTAAATATCCTACTTTGTCTAAAGTGGTTAAAGAATAGTCACTCCTGGCCCGCATGAGTATAAACTGTGCATGGCACCCCCCCATCCAAATCAAATCATGTCTCTTTGAACTACGTAATGACTTGATCCTCTGCGAAGAGGTACGTAGACAGCTTAGCACTTTGCTAAGTTCAGTCATGTCTTTGGTTTATTCACGTCAAGTTTGTGGGGCAAATAATAAATTAGAGCATGAAGGCAGCAAATAAATATGAAAGACTAGAAAACAAATTAATGATGTAACATAAAGGTGAAGTAAGGAGGAGAATGGACTTTATTGATAATATCATTAGATGTTCAAAAACATAAAAGGGGAAAGCGAATAAATAACTAAGGGAGCAAATTAAAAGAAAATCAGTCCTACGCTAAACAAGAAAGTTATCAGAGAGTATGCTTTGTAAAACAGACTTCAGAGCTGCTTTCTCATCTTCAGATGATGATTCTTTCAAGACGGTTGCATTGTCAAGCATAAGGATCTCTTCTTCTATGAGTTCAAATTCCTTCTTAGCATGACAGAGAGTTTGTTGGAGACGATCAGCTGCTTCAGACAAAGTTTTCTCTCCCTTCCGCAGATTGGTCATCTCTTTGCCTATCGACTCCAACTCTTCCCAAGTAGTCTTTAGTTTTTTTGTCTCTGTCATGTGATTATCTCTGCAATTCTGAAGGCGACTCTTAACGTTGGTCAAGCATTTTGCAATATTTTCCGTGGATGCCGCTTCATCAGACTTCAATTTTGTCGCAGTATAAGTATCGGCCTTATTAAATAGAGGTTCCAGGGCTACCTCTAAAGGAGAACAGTCGATTCTAAGAGCCTTCACTTCCTTTATCAAGAAAAATATTTCTTGTCTCAGAGTTGATAAAAACTCAAGAGGGGTCCGTTTGAGTTTTCTTCTTATTTTACTCCATGCACTCCGAGCAAATTTCCCTTTGAGATCACGAGTAATCTTCTTAGATATAAATTCTGAGATCATGGGACATGCCTTTGAAGAATTCGCCCCTGTGGTCGATGCATTACTTTCAGTAGAATCATCACTCTCATCAGAATCGTCACCGCTACCAAAATTTGAAGAGATGCCCAAGATCTGATAAGAGGAGAAATATGTTAGTATAAAAATGAAGATATACAATGAAAAATAAGATAAGGGAAAGGGGGAAACCTCATCTGCCAAAACTTTTGAAGTAACATCAGTAATTAATTCAGTTCCTTCAGCAGTCTTAGAGCCAGAAATTTTCAGCGCAACCTTCGATAATAAAAGAAAGCTTTGTAAGGAAATAAAATAAAGGAAAAAGGAAAAGAGGAGAGAGAATGGAAGAGACCTCATTATGAACAACAGATTTCTTTCTCTTCCAATGGCGTTCATTAGAGGCGCTACAACTTTCTGTAGAATGGGGGGAACTTTTCTTCCTTTTATGCACCGTAGGTTGTAAAACTTCATCATACACCGGAGAAATATCCTGAACTTCTTGATTATCATCATCAAGGTCATTAATGATGTCTACTTCTTCCTCCAGAGGCTCTGAAACTAAGGTAGTCAAAGCCTTGATATGATTAGATAGGTAAGTTCCGTGGACTTGCTTCCACCACTCCTTATATTCAGTAGTGGAGTAGTTTTTAGGAGCTGGGGTTGCACATGGAAAGTAAGCTTCGGAGGTAGAGTTATACGAAGTGCAATGTCTCCAATGGTTGAATCCTTCTTCTAAAGATGCTTTTCGAAGGTTGGTTCTAAGCATCTTAGGAACATCTTGTAGGAAGCCAAATTGACGAGCAAACCTGTGAGGGGAGTAAGGCTCCATCACAAAATGACTACCCTGCCGCAAAGTGAGATAGCTAGTATGGATAGCCACCAGATGAGCCCAATTATCCCATTTCTTATTTCCATCATCCGTGTAGTGGATCGCTTTGTCTTTTGAAAAAATATTGCAAGTCCATAAGGCGTTATCAGCTGTGTGGATTCGTTTGCGAGCATCTTCAGCATCGAAGTATCTTGCTCCCTGCTCTCCAGAGTATGTCACCATTCGAGGATATGCTATCTTACTTCCAACTGGAAAATGAGTTTTGAAGTAATGAGCCAGCCAAGCATGAACGAAATGAACCGGAAAGGTTGATTTAATTTCAGATAAACTCGATAAGTTTGAAATCGCATTCAGGCCATGGTAAATGTTTGCCAAAACTGGAAAGCAAGACTCACTTTTTTTCCTGCAGCCATTATGCTTGCCACTTTAAAGGTACTCGGTCGTATCGAGCCTACTTCATCACTCGGAAGTGCAAACGCACAAAGCCAGCAAGCTAAGTAAGCAGCTAGATAGGTCTCTTCCTGATCGGTTTGAGAAATGCCCAACTTTTTAAATTGATCTATCTCAGCAGATGTCCATGGCTGGTGACTCGAAATAACGCCAGTCGGGTTATAAGTTTTTTTTGGCCGAGAAGCCGTCTTTCTTTCAACGTGTGTAGGAGGTTCAAGATATGTTATAGCCTTCTTAGACCAAAAATCTACCCACTGGTCAATGGTTACATTTCTTCTGTTAGCACCCTTGCAAAGTACGTGATAGGCGCCAAGTAAATATCTACAGCTGCGCGGGATACATAAACCATCCTTCGTGGAAAGCAATTCTTCTGCACAGAGCACGATTTCATCATACACATAACCCGCTATGGGTAGTCCCATCAAGTTGTATAAGTCCCATAAAGAAAGTGACATCTCTCCGAATTTAGTAAGTAAAGTATTGGTGGAAGAACACCAAGCTTCACAGAAGGCCTTCATGATTTCACAGCTGCAATCATAGGTAAAGAGGGATGCAAAGACAGCATCATAAAGCTTTGTGTTTCGAAGAATGGATCCGCATCGGCTTAAAATATCTTCAGTCCATTCCCAGTAACCCTTGATGTAGTGGAAGTCTCCAAGAAACTTGATGGGTTCTCCCCAGGATGCTTTTCCTTTTGCAATGCAGTGTCCCAAAGAGGGTAAAGGTGCTGAATTGATTTCTGGCTCAATGTCAGCTCCCTTCAAGGTCCAACTTATGTTATTTTTACTTGAAGAAGATTCATGAGACCAACATGCCAAGAAAAATTCATTCTTGCTTCTTGGAGGGACATAAGCACAGTTCCCTAGCAAAGATTGCCCGGGTAAAAGACGAGTTCCTTGTGGAAAAGGTTGACGTGCATCTTCAAGAATAACCAAGTAGCTTGCGCTGGATTTTCCCATTACAGTTTTGAAGAAAACCATGCTGAGAAATGGATAGGCTGCAAAACAAGTGAAGGGATGTTAGAAAACAATAGTAGGACTTGGAAATAGTTTAAGTTTAAGATTTTAATAATTAAAGGAACTCAAAATAAATTCATGGGATCGGTTAAAGATTAAATTCAAAGCCAGGAGAAGTGAAAGTTCGAATTATTAGAGTGAGCGAATAAATCAATTTGTGCTTGGATGCAATTATAGTTGATTGGGCTCATATCAAATCCAAGATTCATGCTCTTAGACTCTCCAAGCCCAAATTATGAATTAACTTTCACATGGCCCAAGATTTTTTTTTTTTTAAAAAAAAGAGGAAGCCCAAATTGAATTATATGGGCCTAATGAAGGTCAAAATTGGCTTTGAAAGTCAAAATTGGCATCCATTATCAAGTGTTGCCCAGCGTGAAATTGGGACTCTTCCCTCTACACGGCGGGACTCTCCTCGACGCCTGCAGCCGCCGACGACCACCGCCCAGCCGCTTCTGAGGCCTGTCGACGGGATCATGAAGTCGCTCGTTCAGCCACCAGAATTTCCGCTGCCGGGATCGCGACGCGACCACCGTCGCTCAGCCGCATCTTCGCCAGATCCGCCGCTATACGCCGAGAGCAGCCGCCGTATGCTGAGAGCGCCCACCGGTCGCCATTACTGCCTGGAGTTGCTTGCCCGTCGCGAGATCCTCACTGCCTTCGGAGAACCGCCGGCCACCATTGACCATTGATGGACCACCGACGGCTGCTGGATTGTCGACCATCGCTTGATTCGCCTGCTTCCTGCGTCCGTGCCCTTCTTGCCGGTCGTCGACTGCTCGCTCAGCCACCAAAAGTCCCATCGGATCGGATTCCCGCCTTTGTTGGACCGCCATTGATGCCTCCACAGCCGCTCGCCACTGCTGATCCATCGAGGTCTCCCCGCTGTTAATCGGAGAAGTTAAGTCTGCCGCTGCGATCTTCGGTTCTGACCACCATAATTCAAGCCCTCTAGCCACCAATCGCTGCACGTGGCTGCCACTGGATCTCCCGCTCCCCATCCGCTGCTTACCACCATTGCTCGTCACAATACTGAGTCGCATGATCGGGTCTCTTTTCATATATTCGCCATAAACGTCATCGGATGTGTGAGCCCAACAAGCAACCACCATGGGTGGTCCGCCGTTGACCGCTCTGTTAGCAATTGGACCTTATGGTGAACATGATTCAATAAGATAAAACAGATAATTAAATACAGCGGAAGCATTAAATAAATAACCTGACTTCAGGGTTGGTGTAGTGGATGATGATCTGAGAAGAACACCTCTGATCTTCTGCAGTATTACCCAAAGTCAACTCTCTGGTGTTGTGTGGTCAACAATCCCCAGAGAGTTCTCAATCTGTTCCTGATCTCTTTCTACGTAAGTGGCGCAGACTTAGGTTATTAGGAACTGAGACAACTTATATATACTTGGGCTACTGCAGGGACCAGGAGGAGAAATTGGGCTGGGCCTCAATCAGATTTAATTAACCAAGCTTAGCCCAAAGCTTTTAATTAAATCCAATAATAATAATATAGTCCACTAAAATATTATTACTGCACTACCCATCCAATCCCAAAATTACATTCTGGGCTCCTTCTTATTATGAGCCCGATAGTCTCCCCATGTTTAAGATATACAATGCCCATTAATTAATTAAGTTACTGACAACTCAAATTAATTAATATCTCATCCGAGAGTAGTACCACTCAACCTTATTATCATGCCGGAAATTAATCCACTTGCAAGATTTACATGATAAACCTTATGAGCTCCTCAAGGGGACATCATCAACCTATGACGGACATGGTTTCCTTCTACAATCAACAGCACACCATAGAGACAACACTACTTCCCAACTCACCGAGTTTGTTGATTTAATACATTTAAATCTCACCCATTGATAAATCAAATAAATATATACTGCCTTACGTGTCGAGGTTATTGTATAGGGATTAAGAGCACGAGCATCCATAATAACAGAGATCAAGTTCTTCTATATAGACAGTACAAGTCGAACGATCTCAGACGGTCCTACTCAATACACAAAGCAGTGTACTAATGTGGTTCTATAGTCAAGACAAACTAATACCAAACCACACTACAACCATACCGATAAATAGTCCCCGTATATCTCGGTTGTGAGCATCTGTTTATACTTTATAAGAAAACTGATAATATGATCTTTCGCGTGTTGTCGCACAATATATTATCTACAGTATAAAGTAAATGGACTTTTGCACAAACATATAAATAAATAATTTATAATATGCAAAACAGTTTGATCATATGATTCTCATTTCAAATAAAATCGTTATTACATTGTTCAATACAAAAGCAAGGCTTTTAGTATACAAATCTAACAATCTCCCACTTATACTAAAAGACTACGCTGCCTTATCTGCTGACACGCATCTAATCCCCATTCCTTCTACATGCCCATCGAACGCTTTTGCTGGAAGGCTCTTAGTAAAAGGATCAGCTAGGTTATCCTCAGATGCTATCTTAGCAACAACGACTTCCCCTCTTTTAACGATGTCTCGTATCAGGTGGTACTTGCGCTCAATGTGTTTACTCGCCTTATGGGCTCGTGGTTCCTTCGAGTTTGCTACTGCACCACTGTTATCACAATAAATTGTGATTGCTTTGGGCAAACCAGGAATCACATCCAAGTCCATTAAGAAGTTCCTGAGCCACACTGCTTCTTTAGCTGCCTCAGAGGCTGCTACATATTCAGCTTCCATGGTAGAGTCCGCAACGCATTTCTACTTTACACTCCTCCATATTATAGCTCCTCCTCCAAGAGTATACACATAACCCGAGGTGGATTTACTAGCATCCCTATCTGACTGGAAATCCGAATCAGTATAACCCAAAGGTAACAAAGTATCTGCCCGGTAAACCAGCACATAATCCCTAGTCCTTCGCAGGTACTTCAAAATATGCTTTACCGCAGTCCAATGCCCTTGTCCTGGATTACTTTGATACCTACTGACCATGCCCACGGCATAACAGATATCTGGTCTCGTACATAGCATAGCATACATGAGACTTCCCACTGCCGAAGCATAAGGGACCAGCTTCATTGCCTCTATATCATGTTGTGTCTTAGGACACATTTCCTTAGATAGAGGTATTCCATGTCTGAAAGGTAGAAAACCTTTCTTGGAATCTTGCATGCTAAAACGAGTCAGTATTGTATCAATATATGAAGCTTGGGATAAGCACAACATTCTTTTCTTGCGATCCCTTATTAATTTGATCCCAAGAATGTGTCCGGCCTCTCCCAAGTCCTTCATCTCAAATTGCTTGGACAGCCATACCCTTACGCCCGACAATACCTTTACATTGTTTCCAATTAGCAGAGTATCATCCACGTAGAGTACAAGAAATACCACTACGTTTCCGTCACACTTCTTGTATACACATGATTCATCCGGACATTGAATAAATCCATATGACTGGATTACTTCATCAAACCGGATGTTCCAAGATCTTGAAGCTTGTTTCAATCCATAAATGGACTTTTTAAGCTTGCACACAAGATGCTCTTCGCCCTTTGCAATGAAACCCTCTGGTTGCTTCATATAGATGTTTTCATCAAGACTTCCATTTAGGAAAGCTGTCTTGACATCCATCTGCCATACCTCATAGTCCATATGAGCAGCAATAGACAAAAGAATCCGGATTGACTTAAGCATGGCCACGGGTGAGAAGGTTTCCTCATAATCGATTCCTTCTTTCTGAGTATATCCTTTAGCCACAAGCCTTGCTTTAAAGGTTTCCACCTTACCGTCAGATCCTCTTTTTCTCTTATAGATCCACTTGCATCCAATAGCTTTTACACCATTAGGTGGTTCTACAAGCTCCCAGACATGATTAGAATACATGGATTCTATCTCAGATTTCATTGCGTTTTGCCATAATTGAGCATCTTTATCCTTTAATGCTTCGTTGTAATTCCATGGGTCAATTTCATGTTCACCTGGGACCAAGTCGGATGACTCTCCCAATCCCATGAATCTATCCGGTTGTCTGGCAACCCTCCCACTACGACGAGGCTCCGCAGGTATTTGTGTATCATGTGTGACACGCGGTGCAGTGTCCTGTGGTATATCCTCTTGCACAGTTGGTATATTGTTTGGTGTTTCCTTTCTAACTTCTTCTAGAACAATTGTACTCTTGGGTTTATGATTCATTACATAATCCTCTTCCAAAAATCTGGCGTTCGTACTCACGATCACCTTTTGGTCATTAGGATCATAAAATAGACCACCCCTCGTTCCTTTAGGATATCCTATAAACAGACAAACATCCGTACGCGATTCTAACTTATCAGCATATTGCTTCAACACATGTGCCGGAGCATCCCAAATCCGAAAGTGTTTGAGACTGGGCTTTCGCTTTGTCCACAATTCGATTGGTGTTGAAGCTACTGATTTAGAAGGTAGTAAATTCAGGATATAAGCCGCTGTATCCAAGGCATATCCCCAAAACGAGCTGGGTAATTCCGAATAACTCATCATAGATCTTACCATTTCCATAAGAGTCCTATTCCTTCTTTCCGCTACACCATTCTGCTGGGGTGTGCCCGGTGCAGACAATTGGGATTCAATCCCATTTTCTGATAAATAATTCCTAAACTCTCCCAAGAGGTATTCGCCACCACGATCAGATCGTAGTGTCTTGATATATTTTCCAAGATGCTTTTCCACATCAGCCTTGTACTCTTTGAATTTATCAAAGCACTCAGATTTGCGGCGCATCAAATAAACATACCCGTATCTAGAATAATCGTCAATGAAAGTGACGAAATATTCATAATCACCTCTTGCCTGGACAGACATAGGACCACATAAATCTGAATGAACCAATTCCAACAAATCCTTGGCTCTATACCCCTTTGCCTTGAAAGGCCTTTTTGTCATTTTTCCTTCCAAGCAGGATTCGCAAGTTGGATAATTTTCCACTACTAATGAACTCAGAGGTCCATCAGCTATCAACCTTTGAATCCTACTCAAGTTAATATGACCTAGTCTTAGATGCCAAAGATATGTTTGGTTCATTTTAGAAGGTTCTTTTCTCTTATTAGTAGATGTATCATTCATTTCAATTTGTTGCACTGTGGGAGTAATTGGATTAAGAGTATACAAATTATCTATCAATGCACCATCACAGATAAAAATTCTATTTTTCCTTAAAACAACCTTGTCATTAAAAGAAACAGAATATCCATCCATAAACAATTTAGAAACTGAAATTAAATTCTTTATAAAATGAGGTACATAAAGACAATTCCTCAAAACAAGAGTTTTATTCTTATTAAAAGATAAATAGACGTCTCCCACTCCAACAGCCGCTACTCTTGTAGCATTTCCCATGAGTATAGTAATCTCTCCATCACTGGGCTATCGGGTTTGGTGGAACCCCTGCAAAGAATTGCAGACATGATCAGTGGCTCCCATATCTACACACCAAGTGTCAGCAGATTCAGCCGCTAAACACGATTCAACAACTAGAATATAAGACTTACCATTCCTGTTCCCCTTCAGAAGAGGGCAGTCTGCCTTGTAGTGTCCCGGCTGCTTGCATTTGAAGCACTTGCCTTTAGGCTTCTTGACTGCACCAGTCTTTGCTTTCACTTGGTTCACCGGTGCTGAATTTCCTTGCTTCTTTTTCTTCCTACCGCCTTTCAGCCTAGGATGAGCAGCATATTCAGCAACATGAACCTGAGGAGGTCTACGAAACAGTTCTTCCGCCGCCACAAGTTCTGTCAGAAGTTCCGCCAATGTGTACAAATATTTGTTCATACCATAGTTCAGGCGAAACTGCTCAAAACTCCTAGGCAAGCTTTGGAGTATGATATCGACCTGGGTTTCCCCATCGATTTCAGCTCCAAGAACTTCCAACTCATTGAGTTGTCCCATCATCCTGAGGACATGTTCCCTTACGGAAGTACCCTCAGCCATTTTGGTATTCATCAAGACCGACATGCCCTTCGACCTAGCAGGACGACTCTGATGTCCGAAGAGTTCCTTAAGATTATGCATCATATCATAGGCGGTCTCCATGGCTTGATGCTGAGTCTGAAGCACATTTGACATAGAAGCCAAAATGTAGCATTTAGCCATCCTATCAGCCTTGGTCCACCTATTATAAGCATTTCTTTGCTCTTCAGTAGAGTCATCATTAGGTTCCGGAGGACATTCCTCAGAAAGAACAAAGATATAATCTTCAGCAGTTAAAACAATGTCCATGTTTCGCTTCCAGTCGACATAATTTGTACCAGTAAGTTTATGCTCTTTAAGTATTACAGAAAGTGAGTTGAGTGCCATTTGAAAATCCTGAGAATCATAATTAAATAAACAGATCAAACACTTCGAATTTATCAATTTATATTGAATCCCTCAAAACAATATAAAATAAAATTCACCAACATCTCAAGCACCGTGAATTTGCATGCCACGTTAGGGTGGACGTATACAAACCCGAACATTTACAAGAGTAGGTTTTTACCCATTAATTTCATTCGTCAACCTGACTTTATGACAAAATAATTAATAGTCGGTTACTTTTTAGCCATGCAAATAACAGCAGTGACTCCGTTGGGGAGGATACTTATTATTTACACCAAAGTGTATACCATTATTTGATTCCAAGTCCGCTGCCCAAGCTTATGTGCCTTCAGTTGGTGAAATCCACACGCGCTCGGATAACTTTCTATAATCATCATTAAGAAGTTTGTACTAGTGAACCATGAATAAACTCATCCGTTAGGGAGGAAGGCTCTAATGCCAACGCGCAAGTTTACTCATATCACTTACAAACCAATAATGGAGGCCATGGGAATTTATTTACCAATCCCCTCTCCCACTTAGTTATTTAGCACAGAGGGTTTTTAACATGCATATAATATTTCATAATAAAATATACAACTTAGCATGCTTCTATTAAAGTAATTTAAATCAAATAAATCACATAGAACATGCCATACACATATATAACAATTAATTGTCAAACAAAACAATTAAATCAATTATATATAATAATTAATTGCAAAATAATATTGGATCAAATTAATGGGCCCATTAGACCCAAACAACATTGGCATAAAATAAGCAGCCCATAAATTAATTTAATTATGCCCATTTAATCCAGCCAATATAATTATGATCTGGCCCAATACCACAAACAATTAAACAAAATTGGGCCCAGCTCCATTAATAATTTAATACCACCCATGAAGCCCAATACGAATCTCAATAAAAAAGATACAGGCCCAACATGCACTAAATTAAATCAAGCCCAAAAGCAGCTATAACATAACAGGCCTAAAGCAATTAATAAAAAGATTTGGGCCCAACAGAACCTAACCCAAACACCAATTAATAAAATTAAGCCCAACAAACTTAAGCCCACAACAGCTGAAACCCTAGGAGTAGCAGCCGCCATCTCCTCTTCACCGGCTCAGCCAGTCGCCGCCTTGCCGCTGTCCCCGGAGGCGCCGCCAACAGGCGACCTAAATCACGCCGTTAGCCCGCCGCCGACAGCTCCCAGCTGCACCCGCCAGCCGCCGCGTATAGACGAAACTGACGCAGCAGACATGGCACCGATGCTGCCGCCGCCGGCTTCCCTCGTAGCCACCGGCCCTTAGTCGTCCAGCAGACTGTCCAGCGCCGCCGCACAGACGTCCGCTTCTGCAGACCGCCTGGAGTTGACCTCTCCACCAGCCGACGTCAACGCTCGATCTGCGCCGACGTGTGCCGCCGCAATCGTCGCCTTCAGATATGCACGAATCTCCCCCGGTGCTGCATCAATCTACTGCTGCCTCGACTCCGTCGCTCAGCCGCGTGCCATCACCAGTGCCGCCAGATCCTACGGCGACGTGCACCGATCTGAACGGATCTTCCACGCTGGTCCGTCCAGTCGCGCTGTCCCCATCGCCGCCCAGACGCCTCGCCTTGGAGTTCAAGCCGCCGCGTCATAATCGAACTCGAACCCGCGCCTACTGGTCTTGGAATCGTCACCGCCGCGCCGTCGCCTCGATTCTGCACCGACTGGTCTTGGAATCATCACCGCCGCGCCGTCGCCTCGATTCCGCGTCGTCAGAAGGTCACGCGCCACCGGGATGGACGCTGTCGGATTTCTCGACATGGTGCACGTGTGTGATGAGTGTGAAACAAACACACCAGAGAGTTGACTATTGTGTATGATAATAGTGTGTACAGTGTAAAAGAAACACACATCACATCAAATCAACAAAACAATCTGTCTACTGACTTCAACACACGAAAAATTGCCAATGAACATGTGATTAAAAACAGATTAAAACAATTAATCAAATAATCACAAAACAACCTTACAAATCACATTTCACCAAGTAACAAGGCTCTGATACCAATTGTTAGCAATTGGACCTTATGGTGAACATGATTCAATAAGATAAAACAGATAATTAAATACAGCGGAAGCATTAAATAAATAACCTGACTTCAGGGTTGGTGTAGTGGATGATGATCTGAGAAGAACACCTCTGATCTTCTGCAGTATTACCCAAAGTCAACTCTCTGGTGTTGTGTGGTCAACAATCCCCAGAGAGTTCTCAATCTGTTCCTGATCTCTTTCTACGTAAGTGGCGCAGACTTAGGTTATTAGGAACTGAGACAACTTATATATACTTGGGCTACTGCAGGGACCAGGAGGAAAAATTGGGCTGGGCCTCAATCAGATTTAATTAACCAAGCTTAGCCCAAAGCTTTTAATTAAATCCAATAATAATAATATAGTCCACTAAAATATTATTACTGCACTACCCATCCAATCCCAAAATTACATTCTGGGCTCCTTCTTATTATGAGCCCGATAGTCTCCCCATGTTTAAGATATACAATGCCCATTAATTAATTAAGTTACTGACAACTCAAATTAATTAATATCTCATCCGAGAGTAGTACCACTCAACCTTATTATCATGCCGGAAATTAATCCACTTGCAAGATTTACATGATAAACCTTATGAGCTCCTCAAGGGGACATCATCAACCTATGACGGACATGGTTTCCTTCTACAATCAACAGCACACCATAGAGACAACACTACTTCCCAACTCACCGAGTTTGTTAATTTAATACCTTTAAATCTCACCCATTGATGAATCAAAGAAATATATACTGCCTTACGTGTCGAGGTTATTGTATAGGGATTAAGAGCACGAGCATCCATAATAACAGAGATCAAGTTCTTCTATATAGACAGTACAAGTCGAACGATCTCAGACGGTCCTACTCAATACACAAAGCAGTGTACTAATGTGGTTCTATAGTCAAGACAAACTAATACCAAACCACACTACAACCATACCGATAAATAGTCCCCGTATATCTCGGTTGTGAGCATCTGTTTATACTTTATAAGAAAACTGATAATATGATCTTCCGCGTGTTGTCGCACAACATATTATCTACAGTATAAAGTAAATGGACTTTTGTACAAACATATAAATAAATAATTTATAATATGCAAAACAGTTTGATCATATGATTCTCATTTCAAATAAAATCGTTATTACATTGTTCAATACAAAAGCAAGGCTTTTAGTATACAAATCTAACACGCTCTCCACCTCACGGTGCGAGCCCGACAAGCAACCACCATGGGTGGTCCGTCGTCGATTACTCTCCACCTCGATGATGTTGGTCCAACTTCAACCTTGGGGTATGAAGCACCGTCTTCTTCTATATGCGGGTACGGGTCTGTAACTATCGCTGCGTCCATCATCAATTGAAACACCACTGTTGGGGATTCGAGGAGAGGGGAACCAATTTCGTTCGAGGGAATCTTGAAGGGAGCCGATGTAGATAGTAGAAACAGCAAGAAACAAGAAGCAAATATATGCAGGTAAAGCAAATAAATAGAGATATGTGCAAGGAAAAAGAGTAAGAAGCAAAGCAGTAAAAGAAAAGGGAATGGGGAGGAAAGGAGATGGTTACTTTGGTAATAATTGATGAATGCCTGAGTTTCTTGTGCTGCAAACAGCCTTTGAATGTGGAGGCAAGAACCTGCAAAGGAAAGCAGTGTTAGTAGTCGAGACTTTGAGGTGGAAAAGTGGAATGCTGGGGTTGTTGTTATATATTATTGGGAATCCTTGGTGATAACCCTTGCATGAATATTTGAGTATATCTGTAGAGATATTTTTGGGTATTTATTCAAAGTGTAGAAATATATCCAGATTAAATCTTGCAAATATGGGTCGACGAAGATATCTACTGGCATTCAAATATGGGAATAATATCAAGAGCATATCTTGAAAATACGGATTGAATAAAATCAGTTCAGCGAGCATAAAATAAGCCCGTTGCAAAGATTGCATGTGTATTTGGATATATTTGCAAGAAATATTTCAGGTTATCTATTCGCACCCAGAAAAAGATAGAAGTCCAAGTATTGGAGAGTAAAATAAAGAGAGCCCAAGGTAAATTAATGGACCAAGAAGAACATACAAGGAGATAAGTTATATATTGCAATTTGTCCACTTCAAAATAAGTTTCAGTGAACAAAATGCAAGGGGGCATTTGTAGGCAATTAAATTTTATTGCTGCTTAAATATATGCTAAGGAAAATATATTGAATATTGATTAAATATTTATTTATTAAGGGATTTAAATAAATTAATTCCTAGGATAAGTAAATAAATAATTGATAATTAATATAATTATTTGAGTTCAAATCCAAGTCAAATGGGCTCGATCCAAGTCAAAAGAGTCTCATTCAAGTTAAATAGGCCCACATCAAATTCAGTAGGCCGAATTAAATTAAAAAGGCCCAAGTCAAATCTAGCAGGCTTATTTAAATTAAATAAGCACATATCCAGTCCAGCAGACTTAATTAAAGGAGAAAAGCCCAACATATCTTTTGAAGGAGAAAATATCTCTCAAGTGGTTATTTTCTCTACCTATAAATAAGGACCTTCAGTCCTCATTCCATTCACTCTGAAAATCCTGAAGACCTGAAGAACTCTGAAGATTCAAGTGAAAATCAAGTTCGATCAAGATCCGATCAAGTGAAGTTCAAGTCAAGATCAAGACCAAGTTCAAGATCAAGATAAAGTCGAAGAACACTCAAGATCTTCAAATCAAGTTCAAGTCATCTTCAAGTCAAGAACCGCCTCAGATCAAAGACCAAGGTGCTAAGCCTCTTTGATCTGGCATTCTTCATATCAAATTCATCCATCTGTCTCCGTGAAGTCAACGTTCTACCAAATTGAGTGTCGTACTTCACAATAAATCTTCAAGTCAACGTTTGATCCGAACAAAGGCTCGACGCCTCCGGATAAATTTTTAAAGCTTCAAGTCAACCCCGAGCTCGGACAAGCTTCATCTGAAGATCCGGCTCCGAAAGTTGAGGAAGTCAAGAAATCAACTCAAGAGATGAATCAGAGGATAGCTAGAAGTTGTTTTCCTAAATTCTCAAGTTTGATCCATCTCGGATTATCATTGTAATTTCTTTTGTATTTATTATTTTATTATTTTGTAATTTCTTTTGGAGAAAATGTATGAGGAGTTATTAAAATTCTCATTATGGTGTTCTTAACTAATGAATATACTTCAACGGTCTTTTTGATGTGAATATTTTTTTATAGTCTGAATTTTTTTTCCTCATATGTTCCCACTAAAGGTTATCATTTAATAGATGATCATTTAATTTAAAAGCCTGTGGTGCATGCAATATTAGGATTTAGGGTTTTAGAGATTAGGGTTTTATATGATACACTTATTTATCATCATTTTACTCTTTTGCAGGTTATGTATTATTAGTTATTAAAATTCTCATTATAGTATTCTTGACTAATGAATGTATTTTAATGGTCTTTTAAAATTTTGATGTTTTTTAAATAATCTGAATTTTTGCCCTTATATGTTCTCACTAATGGTGATCATTCTGTGCAAGCAATTAATCATAAAGCTTCAATGTTTTAAAAAAAATTAAAATATAATTACAATTTATTTAATATATATATATATATACATATATGTGTATTAATATAATATAATAAGATTCACGAACGATTACAAAAAAATTGTTTAACTCATGAACGGTTACATAAAAAATAATAAGATTAAAAAATATAGTATTCATATAAATTCTAAATATTACGATTCAAGAAAACAAAAAAGTTTCTATTAATAATAATTCTAAATATTTATATTAAAAAATATTATATTAAAGAATTTATGGTTTATAATAAAATTGACGAAACTAATTCCCGTGCAACGCACGAGTAAGTTAGCTAGTACTCCCTCCGTCCCACACTAAGGGTCTCTTTTTCCATTTGGTCGTCCCACCCAAAGGGCCCTCTTTCCTTTTTTATACACATGGGTCACACACTCACCCACTAATACAATTAAAATATGGGGTCCACACTCCCACTAATACAACTACCTATTACACATTAAATAATAATACTCCTTAATCTACGTGCAAAAAAGCAAAATGCACCCTTGGTGCGGGACGGAGGGAGTATATATAAAAGCACAATAGTGCTATTTTTGGAAAGTTCCCGTAAAAAATTATTACTATAAATAGAATATTATATTATTATTATTATTTAAATTAAACAAAAAGTTATTACAGCTGTTTAATGGGGTGGCTTAGTGTAGACATGTACAAAAAAACCGGAACCGGCGGTTCGAACCGGGGAACTGCCGGTTTTAACCGGAACCAAAACCGCCGGTTTCGGAACCGTAAAAAAAGAAACCAAAACCGGTAGAACACGGTTCGGTTTCGGTTCCAGCCGAGCACAAACCGGAACCGCCGGTTCGAACCGGCGGTTCGCCGGTTCACGGTTAAAACCGGCGGTTCCTCTTTTTTTTTTTTTTTTTTTGAACGGCCAAGATCGACTGTCCGTTGGAGATCCGACAGCCCAAAAAAGTGACCGTTGGGGAGGTGAACCGACGGTGAACCGGCGGTTCCGGTTCGAACCGGCGGTTTGGGCGGGAGAGCGGGCTTTTTTGAATTTTGAAAATTCAAACGTGCGGCCGAGATCGTGTGACCGTTGAAGATCAACGGCGGAGATGGAAGGCGGAACCGGCGGTTCCGGTTCAAACCGGCGGTTCCGGTGAACCGGCGGTTCCGGCCGATTTTTTTTTTTTTTTTTTAAATTCAAGGGTTGAGATTTTTTTGTGTTTAAAATTTGAAATGGATGGATGAGATCACTTCCAATCCTCTATAAATACCCTCCAAGTGTGATCAATTTTTGCACACAACATTCACATTCAATCTACTACTTCTTCTACTACTACTACACTCTCTTCTCTACACTACTTATTCTTCTATACTCAATTTGAATCTATTCCACATTCTTGATTGATTCTACATTTCTACTCAACTACTCAAGTTCTCAATCTCATCTCATCTCAAATTGTAGTATTTTATTTCAATTCTCTTATTATCACTTTCATTTCAATTCTCTCATTATAATTTTCTATTCTTTCCCACACATATACTACTAATTAGTATACTTCTATAGTTCTACTTCTAGTCTCTTAGTTTTAGTTCATAAATCTTATATATTCATCTTATTTTCAATTTAAAAAAAATGTCTAGAAGATGTTCTTCTTCATCCGGTGCCTCACCTTCTTCATCTAGAGGAAAATCCATACCCAACACCTTAAATTGTCCTCCACCACCTCCACGTGAACCACGCCAACTTCCACCAACTCTAGAAGATATTGAACTTGAAAATATTCCTTCGGATGAAGAAATCTCCCCTCATTTGTTCAACTTGAATGTTAGGGAGATACTTGGAGATGATTTCCCCTCCGACGATGACAACGATAATACTCAAGGTCAATCACAACAAAGGGCGAGTGGAAGTCAACCAACCTCGGGTGGTACGGGTACGGGTACCGGAGACGGAGCCGGAGGCTCTAGCGGAGGCGGAGGATCGACTCGAAGTTCCCAACAAGTGTTACGTTCCGATATATTTTCCATTCATTTCAAGAAGGAGGCGATTGAGAATTCGAATGAATTCAAAGTTATTTGCAACTATTGTGGCACTAAGTATAAATTCAAGCATGGCGGAGGATATGGAACGTTCATCAAGCACATCAACTCGAAGCATCCGGACAAGATTGGCATCTCAACCGGTCAAACACAAATAGGACGAGGGTTCACGGCCTCTTCCAGAGGAGAAGGTTCATCAGCGTCGGGTAACACTCTTTTTAAATTTGATGAACCTAATTATTTGAGATTATACCTTAAACTTATGTGCACCAAACATTTGCCATTTAACTTTGCCGAAAATACTTTTTTTCAAGATTGGGTAAATCTCACTTTAAATCCTCAAGCCCCACCTTTGCATCGTAATAAATGTAAACTTGGTGTTGCTAAAGTTGTTAAAGAGTATGGTTTGATTTTAAAACAAATTTTGCAACAATTACTTCATAAAGTGTCTATATGTTCGGATATTTGGAGCAATTTTTGGCAAAAAGCGGATTATATGGGTATTACTTGTCATTGGATTGATAGTTCATGGAATTTGCAAAAAAGATTAATTGCTTATAGATCATTTGATGTTCCTCATACCGCCGTTAATATTGCTCACAAAATTAGTACTATTTTGCAAGAATATGGTTTAGTTACAAAGATTTTTACAATCTCATTTGATAATGCTAGTGCTAATACGGCTAGTTTAGAAAGTCTTATTGATATTTGCAAACCCTCAATTGGTGGTAGATTTTTTCATGTTAGATGTATTTGTCATATATTGAATTTATGTGTTCAAGATGGTATAAATGCTTTGAAAACACACATTCAACCTATTAAAAGTGCTATATGGTATATAATGAGAAACCCTTCCGTTACTAAAAGGTGGAAAAGATATTGTCATTCTGTGAACATTCGCCCAAAAAAATTTCCTTTAGATGTTTCAACTCGTTGGAATTCAACGTATAAAATGTTGCATGACTCTTTTGATTATAAAGATCATATTTGTGCTTTTTACTCACAAGATGCGGGTGGTCAAATCTTGTTTGCTAATCAATGGGACACATGTTATACTCTATGTGATATTTTGCAAATTTTTAATGATGCTACGGAAGAACTATCCGGTGTTTATTATCCTACTTCAAATTTAGTTGTTGATAATTGTGTTAAAATTGCTATGGTTTTTAGTGCTAATGAAGCACACCCGTTGTTGTCAAATGCTATTCTTTCCATGAAATCTAAGTGGTTAAAATATTTTTTTCAAATACCGGACTTGTGTTTAGTTGCTAAATTGTTGGACCCACGTATTAGAACAGATGGTTTAGAAGAATTGTTAACGCTTTACTATGATTCATTGTATGCTAATTGTGATTCTCCTACTAGACAACAAGCTCCTAATCCTAAAGACATAGTTGCAAGTACTTATAATCTACTAAAGGAACATTTTAAGGAGTATAAAGAACAAAATGGTACAAATGATGATCAATCTAGTGGTGATGATAGTAGTGATAGTGTTGATAATTCTAGGAAATATGATGCTCTTCAAAAATTTTATAGTTTTTATGATGCTAGATCTCAAAAACGTGCACGGGTGATATCTAATCCTTTTCAAGAACTTGATTCATATTTTACTAACACTTTTGAGTTTGAAACAAGCGGAACTAGTTTTGATATTTTGAAGTGGTGGTCAAGGAGAACAAAGTCATTCCCTATTTTATCATTGATTGTAAAAGAGGTTTTTGCATCTCCCGCCTCTACGGTTGCCGTCGAACAAGCATTTAGTCTTGGTAATCTCACTTTGGATCCGACACGATCCAATTTAAGTGTGACAAATTTAGAAAATTTGTGTTTGCTTGATGATTGGTCAAAGGCGGAAAGACGGATTCAAAATCAAATTGAAGAAGACCGATCGGATGATGAAATTACGGAATATGGAAGCGAGTTAGATTGGTAGAGTAAACAAAAAAAGCCATCACCATTCACCTCCACAGAGCCAAAGAGGTAAGTTGAGGTAAGTTAAGAGAACTACGTGGGCTTTGATTCCTTTCGAGGATACGTAGGCAACTTAAATTTAAGTTGAACTTGAATTTTCAAGTTTAACCCTAAATTTAAGCTCAAGTCCTTTTTTTTTACTTTTTTTTTTCCTCTATTATGTTGTTGTATTTTATCTTATAAAGTTTGTATTTTTAAAATTTTTGAAGTGTAACAATAGAGTAGTTGACATGGAAGTAAACTTGTAGTGTTCTCTACACTTCTACATTTGTAAATTGTAATGGTTTAGACTTTATTAATTAAATTTTTTATGTGATCACATTAATTAATATTGTTTGATTATTATGAATTTAATATCAACTTTGAAATATTGCATAGTGCATACATGATACATCATGTTTTCAATTTTAATGATATTATTATTACATTAATTCAAATTCAATATTTTCATTTTCAATTACACATGTTTCATTTATTTAATAAATAAATTACACATAATAACTGATAAATGCAAAAAAAAAAAACCGAAAAAAATATAACATAAAGGAACAAAAAAATGCAAAAAAAAAAAAAAAACCGAAAAACCGGCGGTTCCGAACCGGAACCGAAACCGCCGGTTCACGAACCGAACACCCTATACCCCGGTTCGGTTCCGGTTCCTCCTCCGTTGGAACCGGAACCGCCGGTTCGGAACCGGAACCGGCGGTTCCGAACCGGGGTGCATGTCTAGCTTAGTGTAAGATTTGTATGGGGAAATGAGGAATCAATTGTCATTATTTCTTTTGCAATCAATAATTAATTATAATAATAATAATATTATTATTACTATTATTTTAAAAAATTAAATAAATGCAGATTGCCTCTCTTCTTGGCCAATCAAATGTGTATTTGTCGTTGCAGATAGGCCTTCGTCCTCCCAATCAAATACTACATAATTATTTTTATATCAGTTTAATTGATTTTTAAGGCCAGTTTAATTTTCCAAATGGAGAAAATATCAATTTTGGTCCTGTATTTTTTTCAAAATCTAATTTTAGTCCTATAATTTTTGATATTTTCAATTTTAGTCATTTTAGTTTTAATTTTGGTCCTATAACTTTTAAATTTTCAATTTTAGTCCTATAAGTTTCAAATTTAGTCTTGTATCTTTTTAAATTATCAAAATTAATCCTGTATCTTTTGAAATATGATATAATTTTTAATAGGACTAATTTTAAAAATTCAAAAAGATAAAGGACTAAATTTGAAACTTATAGGTCTAAAATTAAAATTTTAAAAGTTATAGGACCAAAATTGAAACTAAAAAAACTAAAATTGAAAATACTAAAAGTTATAGGACTAAAATTGAATTTCGTAAAAGATAAATGACAAAAATTGATATTTTCGTCTTTTTCAATGTGCGGCTGAATCACAGTAGTAAAAAAGCAATTTTTGGGAACAGTGGACAACTATGGGGAGTGAGACGCGTGACTATGCCGCTGCTGTAAAATTTGAATAGGCCGCCGCCCTCCCCTACTTGCCCTTGAATAATGTGCTAATCTTCTGCAAGAAGGAAGCCATGGATTATTTATGAAGGTTTTGGCTCCAACGACCCACTCTATCAGACTAAGAGTCTCCGATAGACACAACGAAAGAGGCAACGAGCGGTCAAAATGTGGTCCTCCGGTAGACGAAGCAACGTGGCGACAAGCGGTGTTCGACAGATCTGACCTGTAGCGTGCGGTGGCGGCATTTTGTTGAAGGCACGGAGGGTGAGCAATGAATGGCTGTCGATGGTGGTGGCGGGCAAATCCAGCGGTGACGGAACGAAAGTGAACTCCGGCGAAGGATCTGGTCCACTGTCGGTAGGGATCGATACTGGAGGGGGTGCTCCGACGCTACTAGATTGCGATTTTCAACCTTGGTGAGGAAGTTGGGCGTGAGTATACATGAGACGGTGTGATAGATCTGATTAGACTGTTTTCATGTGTGTTTTAATAAAAGCTGTGCAAATATTTGTTCCGTGTAAATTTTAGTCAATACTTACAAGTTCGCCGTGCTAGGTGGTGGTGTGCTAGGTGAAGTAAACCAACTTCATAGAAAGAACACAGTTATACTTTGCTCTATTGTGCTGTCCGCTGGGTTACTGTGCTTTTGAATTTTGCTTTAGTTGTTTTATAAGCCTCTCATTTTGGTTAAATAGTTGGGTGGCCATATTCATATTCATGAATTCGAAACTTAAATCCTTCTTACTAAAGGAAAAGAGTGGAGCAAAGACATGAGACCTCTAACGGACGCAGACGCGGAGGCAGAGGGTTTAGGTGCGGACAAGAGGGAGGAGGACTGCGTTTAGATGTGGCAGATGACGAGGGCCCCATCTGAAGTTAATTCTAATAGCTTTACAAAGAAACAAGTTTGGAGAGTTGGACTTCGTCCTTCTATTACGTATACTTCATTTAATTTATTATTATAAAAATAAATACTCCATTTAATTGTAATTCATTTTATTGAGGAAAGATTGATAGAGATTTTTAATATATATAGATATAGAAGGGAAAAAATATTTGAAAGAAGAAAAAAAAATCATATATTACTTCTTCAAAGCCTGTTGAAAATAAATTCTCAAATAATAAAAATTGTGTATATATCACAAAGATAGAAAAATTGTAAATTATGATTAAAAAAATAAATGATTGATTTTGAAGATTTATAAGAAAAAGAAAATGTATTGAATTCATTAAAAGATAAATAAATGATTGATTTTGAATATTTATTTATAAGAAAAAGAAAATGTATTGAATTCATTAAAAGAAAGAGATTTAGAAAAAGTTAGAAAAGTATTATCGTTTCACTAAAAATTTTGTCGCCAAAAACAGAAAAAAAAAATTAAAGAGTTTTATTTAGGAAGTATTATTTTTATTGTATATCTTGATATAAACTAGAAAAGTTGAGATTTGCGACCACTTTAGAGAAAGGAAGCAAAGAAATTAACATATACTCCCTCCGTCCCGCCCATATTGCTACCGCCCATATTGCTACGTTTACTGTACCTTTTGTGAGAGTTTTATGTAGTCAAACAATGAAGTTTGACCGGGGCAGAGGGAGTAGAAAATATTATGATCAATTTTAGAGAAGGGAGAGCAGGAATACCTCTGTTTCCCTTTGACGGAAGAGATGTTTTGTGGAAGGTAGAGTCGAGAGGTGGTGATTGAGGCATTGGAGATGTGGAGAGTAGAGATGTTAATACGGTATGGGACTGTAGGTGCAGCCCGTTTAACCCGAAAAAATGTAGGTTTAGGTTTGTATAAGTAGTGCCCCGTTTAAATCAGGTCCTTTTTGGACCGGACCGATTAGCCCGCGGCCCTATAGGGTTAGCCCGTAGGTTAATAGGACTGGCCCGGTTAGCCCGATTAAATTTTTTATAATAAAAAATTAATTAGTAATATATTTAAATTATTAAAATTAATAATAATTTTTTATGTTAACAAATAATTTCTATTGATAATTATATCTAATAGTAATTTAATACCCTCTAACTTACTACATTTTTGTTGGTTTGTCATTTTAAAATAAAATAATTTAAGAATAAAGTATGTGAGACATTTTAAGAAGTAATATTGAAAATAAACTATGTTAATTCACAAATAATATTAACGTATTTGGAATCCCAAAATTCTTTTTTATTTTTTACGTATAAACTTATAAACTTATAGTTTATTATTAATGTTAGAACAACATTTGATGTATTTTTAATGTTTAATTATGTTTCAAATTTAATTATTTTTTTTATTCGCCGACCCGTTAGTGGCCCGTTTAGCCCGAGGTCCACTAGGGTTAAGGTTAGGTTCGCATATATGACGGCCCGTTTAACATGGACCGCTTAACCCATGGTCCGTTTAGCCCGTAACCCTATAGGTCTGGCCTTGTAGGTTCAGGTCCAGCCCGTTTAATATCCCTAGTGGAGAGTACGGTGGCAGAGAAGTGTCTGGAGGTAGAGCCGTCGAAACGGGCCGGCGGGCGGGGCGGGCCAAAACCCGCCTCAACCCGCCTTTTGGCGGGCTTAGGCGGGGTGAGCCCTAGGCGGGTACGGGCTAGGGTTGCTAGGCCCAACCTATTTAAAGGCGGGTGGCGGGTTATGACGGGCCAACCCGCCTCTTTTTTTTTACGATGTTATTATAATTATCATTATTTAAAAATAAAATATCAAAATGATAGAAGTATGCAAAATTATTATTATTTGAAAATAAAATATTTAAATGATGGACACTCTTACAAAATTTATAATATCAATTAAATAATTAAAATATAAATATAGATTTTACAAAATGACTCCATGAACAATTAAACATAAACAAAGATCATTAATCAAATAACATAAAGTTTACTAAATTATATACTTTGTTAAGAATCTCAAATAAAACAATGTAAGTCTAATTATCCTTGAATAACATAAATTTAATCACAAAAAATTTACTAGTTCTAAAGGTGAATCACAAAACTCAAAATATAAGTATAAAGTATAGTAGTATTTAAATTAACTTCATATGTTTTATTAATAAAATTTTTTCGATCAAAAAAAGTAAGTATAAACTATAAAGTATATTATTCAAAACTCATCAATCATAACATCATAATATAAACATCTCAATCTACATGTTGGTCAATTATTTGATTATATTCTTATCAATCTTCAAATGATTAGATATCTTAAAGGTTTATAATTTGCATTTGCTTCTAGCTAGTCCATATATATACATTTATATATTAAAATTTCAAAAATTAAAAATAATTCAAAATCAAGTAAAATAGGATTTTAAATTATTTACATATTTAGGTTCAAAATGCTTAAATTCATGTTATGATTTAATTCATTATTTTAAAAAATATTTAACAAATGAACAACAAATATTTGTAATATTAAATACTTGAACATTTGTAAAAAAAAAAATTATGGCGGGCCCAAACGGGCCAACCCGCCCCCGTTTGGGTTGAGCCCGCCTAGGCCCGCCCCGTTTGGGCCAGCCCATTTAGGCCCGCCTCCAAACGGGCTGCAAATTCTACGGCCCAACCCACCTATTTTGGAGGCGGGGGCGGACCGGCCCGCGAGCCCAATCCCGTTTTGACAGCTCTATCTGGAGGTATTAGACGCCGGCGGTAGGCAAAAACTTAGTTCGAGTAAATGAAATTAGATAATTGTTACATATTTTAATAAATAGAAAATATTAATTAAAAATTATCAATAAAATTTTCCTCCATTCATGTTGAAGAAATAATTTATCCATATATTTGAAGAAATAATTTAAGTTGTGGAATATAACAAAGAAATTAAATGGGAAAAAATATTGAAGATATGACAATATAACAAATAAATAAAATGAAAAAGAAAGATTGAAAATATGGCAACATAAATAAAATGAGAAATAAAAGTTTGAAATATGGCAAGAAAATATAACAACATAAATAAAATGAGAAAGAAAAGTTAGAGATATTGCAAGAGATTAGAAACTCGAATTATTTACATGGTGATGTGACCTTTACTATTTTTTTATTATTTTTATACAATTAGAGATATATTAAAGATTTAAGTAGTTGACCATATTGTGTATTTTTTATTAAATAGGGAAAATGAATACTTTTGAAACGGACGCCAAAAATAGTGAAATTGATATTTTAGAAGCGGACGGAGGGAGTATTACTGAACTTTATATATAATTTTGAATTTTAGTGTATAAACAGTAATCTATATACATAGTATATTTAGGCAAATACAAATAAAATTTAAAATAAACACTTTTAATTTTAGAAAATAACACTGCCCTTATATTTTAGAAATTTTAATTTTGAAATACAAATAACATTGTTTAAAATTACACTAAATAACACTTTTAATTTAAAATTACAAGTCCGTAACAATAAATTAAGAGTTGATTTTTTTTACAAATTAAGAAACACTAAAATATAATACTAAAATAGTAGTAAGAGGTATACAAATTAAGAGTAACACTAAAATAAAATAAATTTATATAAGTACTCCCCCGTCCGGATTCAAAGGTACCATTTACTTTTGGGCACGGAGATTAAGGAGTATTGTTATTTAATGTGTAGTGGGTAATTGTATTAGTGGAGGGGTGGGTCCCATTTCTTAGTTGTATTAGTGGGTGTGTATGACCCTATATGTATAAAAAAGGAAATGAAACCCTTGGGAGCGGACGCCAAAAATGGAAAAATTCCACCCTTAAAAGCGGATGGAGGGAGTATTATATACTACTCACAAATACAAAAGTGTACAAACACTACAATTACGGTTTAAAACATACATATAACTTTTAGTCTAAAATAAGTTTAAAACACACAAATAACTTTTAGTCTAAAATAAATTTTAAATATACTTTTAATTTAAGAGTAAAAAAAATTATATAACTAAATTTGATTGTAATAAATAAAAAATGATAAAATTGCTTCTAAATTTTATAACTCCTTATAGTTTAGGGAAAGACTTGTGTGAGACCGTCTCATATAAGCCTTTTCATGAGACGGGTAAAAAGTGATAATATTGTTATCAATTTTGCTATAAAATATTATCAATTTCGCTATAAAATATTATTATTTTTTATTTATATTATAAATTATTCATAAAATAATTCACTTTATCATTATCATTTCTCATCCAATGAATATCACTTTTTATCCGTAATTTATGATTAATTATAAAGATGTGATTGTAGTTTTATTGATTTAATATATATTTCACTCCTAAGGTTAGAATTTTTAGCAAATTAACTTTATGGAGTATTTTATAATAAGGTATTTATGTAAAATAATAGATAAGAGATAAAAGGATAAAAGAGAAAAAGATGAGATAGAGATGTATGGAAGATAGATATATTATAGACTATAGATTTAAATACAAGAGTGATTTTTAATAGAGATTTTAAAAACTAACATCACTTTATAATTTAGTATTAAGTTATTAATTATTAAATTATAATAGTAATTTATGTATAAGCATATTTTACGCATACCATTCATGTTCTAAATTTTATTCATATAATTTATTTATTTATTTATTTTTACTTTTTTTTAAGATTTAATTATTTTTTCAATTTTTTTAAACAAAATCTAAATTTATAGGGTAGGTTTTGCGAGAGACCGTTTCACGTGAGATCATGTTTGAATATTTTTAATACTCACGAGCAAGAATACTCGATCGTTGTAGTAGTATATCCCAAGAAATAATTATCAATCCACAAAGGAGTTAGGTTTGGACTAGTAAAATACGTGAGCTCTTGTTTACGTCACTTTTGTAAGGATGATCGGGGATTTTGAGAATGATTAAGAAATAAACAAGTAAAGCAAATTAACAAGAGAATAAAATAGCAATTAAGAGAAATGACAAGTAAATATGCTTAACAAGAAAAGAGAATATGTGCTAAAGTTCAAGTATGAAAAAACATAGGATTAGAAATATCCAAGCACACTCAATTCATATTATCATGCAAAAGGAATTTAACTCAATTGATGTAGATTAAGGGTGATCACGATTGTATCCTAAGCTCCCTTTCGGGTTACAAAGGTTGTTGATCCGCTAAAGACTCCCAAAAGCACTTAAGATCAAAGCCCAACATTAACCTCTTCCATCTAGGTACTAATTAATATTAATTCTCCCTTTTTGTGTACTAGAGCTAACGAATGGATTGGTTCCCCTCATCGAATTCAAATATCCTTTCGGTCAAACCCAAACTCGATGTCTATTCATGCTATTTCTAATACTTAAGAGGGTCGTTTCCGTGTCACTCCAAGCAATATACACATGAACATCATAATAGCACTTAATTATTATAAATCAATCCATTGATCAATAATCCATTAAACCAATAAATGAACCAATAATCATTTATGAATAACAAACCATGTCATCACAACATCAAAACAATTAAAGCCCATGAATAGAAATCAACATCAATTAAATCAAAAACTAATTTAATCCACATGATAATATAAATCTAATATGCTCTTCATGTCCCTAATCCCACTAGAGGGATTAGCCTAACATGATAATGGTAACAAAACACATAAATGATTCATTACATATATACATAGTCTTAAATCCAAATGAAAATCAAAAGAGATGTAAATCTTCCCTAGCAATTCCTTGTAGAGAATCTTCAATACTCATTGTTCACCACCTCTAGCTTTTGAATTCTTGAGATCTTTAACACCCAAATGAAAGGGATGAAGAATGGATGAAGATGGATGAAGATGATGGTGTGAATTGGAAGAAATGGTGTGTGATCTATGTGTTTTGGTACAAACCCTTGTGTGGAATTTTCAATCTCTCTCCTTGATACTTTGAATGTTGAACTTGGAGCTATTTATACTCTTCCCCATCTTGGGCCTCAAATTTTGTGCCAACTGGGCTTTAAAACACACTTACACACATTGGCAGGTGAAAATCTGGATTTTTGGCCCAAAAATGCCCTTACTCGAGTTGGCATGTCTAACTCGAGTTAGTAGCTCGAGTCGAGCTGCATATAATGCAACTCGAACTACCCAGCTCGACTCGTGTCGACAACTCGAGCTCTCGCCTGTTGGGTCGTGCTGCGACGCTCTGAAACTTGAAACACCTACGACACCTAGCTCGAGTCGAGCTACAAGTCGAGTAGAGACTCGACAACTCAAGTTGGCTCTCGGATGTCTTTCTCTTCTCCGCACGGCTTGTGACTCGACTTGGACCCTACCCAACACGACTCGAGCTGACAACTCGTGCACTCACCTGTCAAGTCGTGTCGGATCAATCAGAAACTTCAATTTCAGCGGACCTTAGCACGACTCGAGTTGCAAGTCGAGTTGGACCTTGCAACTCGAGTTGACTCACTGGATAATTTTTGGCAATTTTCGAACCCCTACTCGACTCGAGTTGAGTCCCGTAAGTTCGTTTCTTGCTCTTTCAGCTCCCGACTCCATTTTGCTCCTTTTTCACATGTTTTCAACATATTTAATCTCATTCACACACATTTCTATGAAAACATATAACACAACCAAATAACACATGAAATACGGATAAAATAATACAAAAGGACATACAAAAAGATACTAAAATTTAGGTAAAAATAGCGACGATCAGACCATTTTACATTTTTTAAAATAGTTATCACTTTAGTTATAAATCGTTATTACTTTTGTTATAAAGTATTATCACTTTTCCATGTATACTAATAAACGGTTCATGAAATAGCATTTTTAAATAGTTATCACTTCCTCTATAAAATATACTTATTTTCATTTATATTATAAATTGTTCATGAAATAACATTATCACTTTTTTTATTGAGTATCACTATTTATTATAAAAGTTATCACTTTTCATCCGTCTCACGTAAGTCCTTACGTGAGACTAGGGTTGTAAAAGAATCAAATAATTTGGATTTGATTCGATATTCGAATTCGTTTATTGATATTCAAATTTGAAAAAATTGAATTCGAATACGAACACGAATAATTATTTTGGTTCTTATAATATTCGAATCGAATACGATTCAAATGTTATTCGATTCGAATATTCGCAAATATATTCGAATAATAATTTATATTATATTTAATATATATTAATTATATAAAAATATATTATATTTAATTTTATTTGAGAAAATGTATTTATTAATATTGTTATCTTATATTCACAACTTCAAATATGATTTTTATTTATTTACTTATTTATTTTATTTTACATATTCTCATATTTTCTGAAATGATTTTTATTAGGATATTAAAATTTGGATTAAAAAAATTAAAGTAAAAAACATGTACTCCCTCTGTCCCATACTTATCTTCACACTTTCCGTTTTCATCCGTCCCATACTTATGTTCACCACCCAAAAAAGGAAACTTTACATTAACTAACAACCTCAAAAGTTATCTTAATTTCAAAAATAACACTATCACCTAACACACATAACATACTTTATAATTTATTTATTACCTAAAAATACCACAATACCCCTCAAAAGTCAATAAAGTTGGTCAAAAAACAACTTTTCTTAAACTCCGTATCTACAGTGTCGGTGAACTTAACTCCGGGACGGAGGGAGTACATATTTTTGAATTGAATTTGAAGGAAGTGTAAGATTTAAAATAATAAGTAAAAATTCTCGAATACGAATAGTCGAATACATTCGAATAGTTCGAATAATATAAACGAATCGAATACGAATCAGATTTTAAATTCGATTAATATTCAAATTCGAATTTGAATATTTGAAAATTTAGTCGAATTATTCGATTACAGCAGTATTCGCTTCGATTCGATTCGTTTACAACTCTATGTGAGACAAACAAGTCTTTGCCAAATTTAAATCAAATAAATTCGTATTAATTCATTTATTTTTATTTGTATCATAAGTGGTATTATAATTAAAATGATAATATTGTTAGAGTGACTCTCTTGTGAGACGAGCTTTTTGTGAGACAGTTGTAAGACGGATTGATCAATTATTAAAGTATGTTTATCATATATGTAAAGTATGCTTATTTTTAGTTAAAATATGTCAATAATAAATCATATTCTAACATCCTAAAATCATATTTTAAATTTATAATCCACCATACTTTACAAAACATACTTTAACATCCATTAAATGTACTTTATGTATATAATAGGCATACTTTAATACGTCTCACAAACGGTCTCACATAAGTAGCGTCTCACAAGAGACTTTGTCATATTATTATTATATTTTTGAAGAACTATATTCGTATACTATTAATTAATTATATATAATACAATTTTTTTTAGACAAAAGCTCATACGTTTCTGGGGACACCGTGTTTTCAACCCTCTCCCTCCATATTTTATTTAACCCTATGTGTTGTTAACCATTTAAATTATAAAGGGATACGAAAATTGCAAAGGGGCACGGTGCCCCCGGGAGGCCTGGACACAAGAGCCTCACCCTTTTTTTATAATCCTATAAATTTATTTTTTATCCGTGCAACACACGGGCAACACTAGTAATAATAGAAAACCGATACCTATCTTTAGAGAAGACAAAGTATTTTATAAGACTCTTCTTATATTAGACGATTTGTGAAACTTGTTAAAGTATGTCTATTATTTAGATAAAGTATGTTTAATGGTTGTTAAAGTATGTTTTCTAAAGTATGCTAGATTATGCATTAAAGTATGATTTTAGCCTGTCATGATTCGATTTATTATTGATATACTTTAACTACAAATAAACATACTTTATCCTTTAGATAGAGTGTATAATAAATGAATAAAAATTTTATTTATAGATGGAGAGTAGATTATTTGAATATAATTTAAAGATTTTTTTTTTAAAAAAAATTGATCTGATAATATCTATATTCGTATATTACGAAAAATTTATGTAATCATTAGTAATTATTAAAATTGAAGTTAGCAATGAAAATTCAATTTCATTGGTTAAAACATATATTTAAAAAAAATTAAAACAAAAAATTAAAAGAAAATTAACAAAAAATAATTATAATAAATTTCAAAAAGTATTAAAAAAAATTCCAAACACTATAATCAATATATTTTTAGATAAACCCATTATTTATTTGAAATAGAAGAGTTAGCGGCCATGAACCCGTAAAAAATGGGTTAAATAATTTGAAAAACTCAAAAAAAAAAAAAATCTAAAGAAATTATTAAAAAATTAATTCACAAAATTTGTAAAATTAATCATAAAAAAAGTTAATTACGTAAAAAAATCAAAAATTAAAAATTACATAAAAAAGTTTAAAAAAAATAATCAAAAGAGAATTTAAAAAATATAAAAGAAAAAAAATAAACAGTAAAAAAATAAAAAATAAAAAGAAAAGAAAAGGATAAATTTTTTAGAGAGTGAAGATTGTTCGTCATGATGAATAATTTATGTGAACAAATGAATAAAGAGTCTTATTATAGATCGAGATGGATCAATTTTTTTATTTATTTTTTATGTTTCTAAATAAGATTTGATTTAATTTTTATTTGATCTAATCGTATACATATTTGAATTTTAAAGAAATTTTTTTATATTTATAACTAAATCAAAATATTAAAAATTACTAATAAAAATAATAATATAATACAGAGTTAAAACAAAAAAATATAATAAATAAATAAATAGGAAAAAATAATTTAAAGATAAATCATAAAAAATTTAATTAAAAATAATAAAATTAATCATAAAAAAATTATTAATGTAAAAAATAAAATACTAAAATACAAACTAATAAAAAATTAAAAAAATAACAGAAGGTAAACAAAAAAAATATTAATAAAATAAAGTTAATCAAAAAATATGTAAAAAATGCAGTAAAATTTAATTAATACTAAAAAAGGGAGGATTACTACTAGGTACACAAAAAAACCCTAAATTACTATGAGATACAAACATACAAAAGTATTACTACTAGGTACAAAAATATATAGTGATATTCCAATATTACCCCTATTAATGTGCTGCACATAAATATTGTGCAGCAAAAGTTCATGTGCAGCAAAGTGTGTGCAGCAAAAAAAGTGTGTGCAGGAAAAAAAAAGTGTGTGCAGCAAAAAAATGTGGTGGTCCGGCGGCGGCGGCGCGGCAGCTTTCCGGCGACAAGTTTTTTTTTTTTTTTTTCTGACGAACAGATTTTCCGGCGACCGACCGCCGGACCTCCGCCGGCGGCGGCGGTCCGGCAGCGGTCCGGTGGTCCGGTGGTGGGTGGAGGTTGGGGTTAGTGTTTTAAAGGTATATGGGTTTAGGGGTATATTTGGTATTTTACTTTAATATTTTGTATTAAATAATAATTATTTTAAATCAATGTATCTAGTAGTAATTAGGGGTACAAAGTGTGTACCTATCAGTAATTTTTTCTACTAAAAAATATCACATTCATATTGGATCTTTAAAAAAACTTATTTATGTATCATTAAATTTAATATTGGTGAGAATATATTAAAAAAATTAAAAGAAAAATATTAAAAAATAATTAAAAAATAAAAAAAATAAAATAAATGGAATGAAGTTAACTAAATTTTCCTTGTCAAATATATAAATTTAATTACTAAATAAAAAAATATAATAAAATAAATATATATTATTAAGAAAATCATTATAAATAAATTTAAAGAAGTAAGAAAAGAAAAAAAATTATAATAAAATTAATTATAGAAATTTTTTAAACCATGAAAAAAAAATTAATAGCATAAAAATAATTAAAAAATAACATACTAATAATAAAAAAAATTAAAACCAAAAAAAAAATCAAAATTAAACCTTGGATCTATGGCGGAACACGAACTCGGGATCATTGATTTTATGGCCTTTCTTAACTAAGCCTCCTTATTCTTTATGGGACTGCAGTAATCCCTTCCGATGGGGAGAAGGAAGACCATGTGCGACTTATTATATTGGGGACCATAACCTGGTTGCCTTTATATACTACATAACTGGGTCACCCATAATCACCCAGTCATATAATATTGGGTATCTACTCAATTAGCCCATATCAATATTATTATAGCCCATGAACTTTTAACCATAATTGGATCACTTAATTAAGTCCATAAAATAATTGAATAGCTAATATAATTGAATAATAATATATTGCCCACAATTAGATTATATTAGAAATTAAAAATTTCCAACAATCTCCCACTTGAGCTATATATTTTCCCGAAACAATTATATCAAGAGTCCTTAGTTGCGCATCTTTATGCTATTCCTCTTCAGACTATAATTAACAATCTGGTCCATCTCATATACTAATATGGAACTACCGCGGCATTCACCACATTATAAATCGTGGTTAAACCCCGACAATTACCAATATCAATATACTCAATGACATAGATCAAATATGGTGAGTAGCATGAAAATTATATGTCAAATGTGATCAACATCATGTCTATTTCCAACTAATCAAACTTTAATCCTCAGAGAGATCAATCCATAATGTAAAATATTACAAAATGAAAAATTAACGTAAGTGAATTCACAATGAATTCAAAACCATAAACTTAATTCTGCAGAAAATCGAATTATCCAAATCAAAAGTGTCTTGAAAACTTTAAAGAACAATAAATATGGATTCCCAATGACCATTGTATTCTAAAACCATATAACACCCGCATGAGTAGCTAGCTCATAAAATTGCAGGGCGTTGAATATATAATTGGTGGATCCATATTTAGAGTCTATCATAATATGCTCTTCTAAAATTTTATCTACCTATGGGCCGAACATAGAACACATAAATAATTCCACACTCATCTATGTAATTTCAATAAAGTCGCACTCAACACACAGAGGCTGCTATGGCAACATGAGACTTTGATTGACTAGATTGAAAAATTACTAGACCATTTAAACAAATATTTTAAATAAGTATTTATGTTTAATTTCTGACATTAAAAAATATCTGCCCAAATTTAAATTTAATTAAATTCCACTACGAAATGTGAATATTAGATGATTCGCCCAAATTTAAAATTAATGAAAGATTTTAACTCAAAATTCCAAATTCTAATTTAGAATAAACTAAATTAGGCAAATAATCATACTTTGATAGCATGCCAATTTATAATTATAAGGCATTCATCAATTTGAATTTATAATACTCCTGCCATTAATCTCCACTATGCACAAAAAATATATTAATGGAACCCAAATGTTACGAATTAAAGGAGAAATACAACATAAAAAAATCATAATTAAATGTATCCTCATGTATCTCCACAAAACTTCGTAAAGTATAATCACAAAAATTATTTTGAAACTTTAATGACTAAACAGAGGCTTAACAAATCTCATTTCAATACTCTAATATATGTGAATAAAGTACAGTACATTATCACTTAATTTAATTCGATAGCCAAAGACATATGTACAAAATGGATTACTAGATGAAAACCCCAATTATCAAATTGTTTACTCACGTGATGAGAGCATACATATATGCGAATTTCTATAAATGTGAAGGTGCATATCCTCATAATTTGTAATCTTCCAAAAAATGCTTCATGACTCTAAATTGGAATAGGGAGTAGCCATGGCTAATTAATATAATGCACCACTAAATCCAGCTCAAAGTTCCAAATTAATGAACGAATAATTAATTACTACATCATCACACCACCCAAATTCTTTTTTCATTCATGTGACAAAAGGTATATTAGTCAACTCATACCAAATATGCATGTCTTTTCTTACAATAATTTATACTGTATCCCAAAAAATATATATGAACATATATAAATATATATATATATACTAGCATGAATCCCGCGTACTACGCGGATCATTTAATTATTACTTTTATTTTATTTTTTATAATTAAATAATGTGTATCATATAACAATTCAATATTAAATTAGGAAGATTTTTTTTACTTTTGTTTTAATTATTTTTTATTGTAAAGTGGGTAGTTGTATTAGTGTTGTAGGTGGGTCCCATAGATATATTTTAATTATTTTGTGTGGGTCTCATATATCAAAAAGGGAAATGTAATCATTAGGATAAGACACCAAAAAGAAAATATGTAACCATTAGGATGAGATTGTGGAAGTATATAGGAAAAAAATAAAACAAATATGTTCATACACTATTTTAAAAAAGGAAATATTGATAAGGAAAATAATTGGATGTAAATAATTAAAATGTATAAAAATAAATTCAGAAATTCAAAAAATTAAGAAAATTACTCTTGTATCGATACTTTAGGGTAGATATTAAAGAATACTTAAATTGATTCTTAAGAAATAAAACGATTCAAGTCAAGGTTCGTTAAAGAAACTTGAAATGATTTTTAAGTAGTAGATCGATTCAAGAATACTTGAATCGGTTCTCTTTCTCTTTCTCTTAAAGAACCGATTCTTTAGAATATATAGATTGAATCACTACTTGATTCGCTCTATCGAAATAAATTTTTATAGTTTCATAAATCAATTATCTAGAGAAACTTGAAGAAAGCTTCTATTTCCCTTTATATATGAAATGATTTAATTTGATTCTAATTAATTTATTAATTTGCATAAAGATTTAATAAAGTAATTAATAATGATATCTAAATAAATAAATAAAATATAAAAAAAAATATATATTTTTTAAAAGAAATATTTTTTTATGGTAAATTATTGAGGTGTCACCGTGCATAGGTCGTCATTGATGAGATATGAAAACATATAAGAAAAATAATATTTTAATTAATATATATGTTTTTTAATTAAATTTTGTTGTAATTATATATATTTTTATTTGTTACCATATATATAAACAATTAAATTAATATTTTTAATTAATATTTTTTTCTAAATTTCTATAATTTTTTTAAATCTATTACTTAATTGAGATTCATTATTAAAAATAAAAAATATATTATTTTAAAAATAAATATTAAATAAAGAAGTTAAATGAAAGTAAATAAGACAATTAAATAAATATTTTAAATTAATATTTTTGTCCTAATTTCTATAATTTTTTAAAAATTTATTATTTAATTGAGATTCATCATTAAAATAAGAAACACATTATTTTAAAATAAATATTAAATAAAAAAGTTAATTAAAAGTAAATAAGGAATATATATATATATATATATATATATATATATATATATATATATATAAATTGATTATTTATGAAAAATAAAGTCGAATATTTTGTAATGAATTAAAATAAAATTATTTAAATATTTTATATAGTTTCTATATATATATTTTTTTACATAACGTAATATTATAAATAAGATTTAAATAGAGTATTACTTTTTACTAATGATTATGATTTAATATTTCTTAATTAACTATATAATAATAATAATTTTATTTCCATTAATTGTTATTTTTAAGAAACTAATGTTATATATATATATATATATATATATATATATATATATATATAAATAATATTCTTTTAAATATTTATAAATTTATTTTATTTTTTAATTTAATTTTATTAGTTTCAAATTATATAAACAATTATAGAAAATTAATTTTATAATTCATATGTCATAATTGAATAATTAAGATATATGTAAATAAATAAGTAATTATTAATATACTAAATTTAAATTTTTAACAAATATTTACAAACTCATTTTTAGTGTTATTTGATATGAAATAATAATTAAACTTAAAAAACTTAAACTTTCGATTTTATACATGAATTAATTTTTCAACCTCTTATTCTTAGGTAAATCGATTCAAGAGTACTTGAATCGTCGATCCTCTTTTCACTTGAAGAATACTTGAATCAATACTTTAGAGTTAGAATTTAAAGAATACTTGAATCAATTATTAAGAGGTGTTGGGCGTTTTCTCAACACACAATTTAATCCCCAAGTATGAAGGATATCAATTGTAGTTTCGAAGGTGACCAAGTTAAATATCGAATTCACGGGACGGTTAAATATCACTTTAGTTATACTCTAGTTAATTATGACTATGTAGGAAATTGTATTTGTTTGGTATTTTAACAAAGGAATAACTATTAATCGAAATAGCAAATAAGATAACAAGAACAAGAGAGTAGTGGTTGTGATCAAATAAGATAGTAGGTAGTTCGTCAGGTCATCCAATTTCACTTATTAATTCATACTTTCGTGTGTCGATGTCCGACTCTGCCTTGTGGTTTATGGATTCATCACTAGACCATGCAAATCTACTCTATAGACACAAGTAAATATGCGTTTGACACGTGTGAGTATCCTCGGAGAAAGACGTATACTTTACCCCCCTTTCTAGGTACTATCAGAATCAATTATTTCCCGTGCACTTAGTACTCTAACCCGATTTGATCTCCCTTTATAGTACTATAAAGTTATACTCTTTATCCTACTTATGAACCCGAATACGATTCAATTAACAAATATTTATGTAAGATAGTTCTAATAAGACTTCGGAATCCCTTTACTTAGAATTATAACAATAAACCCTGCTCAATAGTAAACACACTCAACCAATAACCATGTTATGCATTCAGACTCTACACAACGATTATTGATGCACAAAACGACTTTGAGTATGGATTAAAAACGCGCAATCTTATATAAAATAAACCACAAGTAGTGTTGTACGGAGTATACACATGAAATACAAATTAACTCATGAAACCTTCATAACCCTAGAACTACCGAAGCGGCTCTAGCCCATGATTGATCTAGGAACAATCATGGTTGGATGGACCGATCTTACTTGAATCTCCAGCAGAGCCTCTGTCACAGCTCCTCCGGATGATGGACGATCACCTCTCCTTGTCTCTTTTTATGATTCTCGATCAAAAGCTCCATTCTCTGGATTGCATGAGCCTCCTTTTATACTTGTAATCACGTCTTTAGGGCTTGGAATGGGCTTTTCAAGTGATCACACGCGTTTTGGCCTCGAAAATCCGGATAAGATAAGTTTCTGTGCAATGGTTCGACCTCAGCAAACAGGTCGAACCACTGGCCGCAGGTCGAACCACAGGTCGAACCCTGCTTCTGGAAGCATTCTGCACTTAGTTCGACCTCTTGTACAGATCGAACCACTCTTTCTTGGTCGAACCACAAGTCGAACCGCAACACTGGACAAATTCCACGCCTGGTTCGACCAACTGGGCACGTCGAACCCTGTCGTCATGGTCGAACCCTTCTCCTCGCGAACTGGTTCGACCTGTCAAACAGGTCGAACCCTTGGGTCGTGGTCGAACCCTCTCCAGTAAACCTCGCAATGCTTGGTTTGACCTGAAGGAGAGGTCGAACCCTCCTCCAACAGGTCGAACTCCACTCTTTCCTTGGCGGTTCGCATGGCTTCGACTCCCTCTCTTCAATTCTTGTCACTTACACTCCGGTTTCGCTATAAAAACCACTCAAAGAGCTCCACTAACACCTGATTCATGCTAATTCACAATATATATAGGTTTTCCACCTATTCCACCTTCAAACTCTCCAAAACTAGCACAAAATCAAGTGTCATACTTGTGAATTTACATACTCATCAAATCTCCAAACTTACATGTTGCTCGTCCCGAGGCAACCAAATCAAATCACCAGAGTCGTGTATAATTCACCGAGATCAAGTACAACATATATTACGCATGCCACTTCATCAAATCAAATAAGTATTAATCGTATCATACATATCACTCATGCAAATAATCCAATCACACACCATTCGAAGTACTAAGTCATCTAGCTCATAAGATAAGTATTTACTCTCTCACTCAAGTGCGTGAGGCACTTCATAGGCTAGCATAAACACTCATTGTCAATCCATATTCACGCGTAACCATAAGTTTGGCAAGGGTCTCAAAAATCAACTAACAATTGAATCATCACTAGGATCACAAAGGACTTGTTTTCGGGTTGTAATGTTGGCTCTTTGGAAAAGGTAGGAAAATTTAGGTAAAGTGACTTAAGACACTAGTAGAGAGTTACCTTGGAGGTTCTTGATTCTTCTTCTTGCTGCAATATCTCCTCCAACTTCTCGTCTTCTTTTCGTGGATTTTTCTTATTTACCGTGCATCAACATCATCCTCTTTTGATAACTTGGGTACCAGTTGCAGGCACTACCCTTCTTCTCATAAGCAATCGGCTACCTTTTAAAAGCCTCAAACTCCATATCTAAGTAATCGGGGTACCAGTTTCGGGCACTACCCCTCAACAAGATTTAACCGTATACTTTTTATTCTTTTATTCAACCACATTCCATCTTCCTTCTTCTTCTTTAAACACTTAATCCCTTTAACTCTCTACCAATGAATAGGTTAAGCAAGCCTCAAGTAAAGGTTCATAAAGCTCTTTATTTTCGGCTACTAAAGAAAAAGCTTTTAACCGCTCAACGGGGCAACCAAAAGTTTCTATAATCACTGGGAAGGTAAAATTTGGCTAAGTGACTTAATTGCACAATAATGGCCTAAGATCATGTCCTAGCAATTTAATCAATTAAAAGTCTCACACAAGACTCCAAGCCAAGTTCTAGAATACGTTCATTTGGATGATTCTCTCAAGAATAAATAATCATGATCAAGCATGGTAAAAGGCTCAAATCCTCACATAGGTAAATAGAATCCTAGTACTCCTCATAGCACATAATCAAGATTAATTCACAAGAACTCAACGTACTTATCAATTAAACCTGCTCTCATAAATAGAAGTACAATGAACATATGAATGCACAAATCAATCCATATATCCAAATCAAACCATACAAGTGTCTCCAACAAAAACCCAGCTCATGCATCAATCTATCAAGAATCAATCCTAAACATAACATTCATGAGTAACTCCGCAAAATACACAACCAAACACCACCGAACATTAGGCAAGTTGCAAAAAATCGACACACCAAAATCGGTTAAAATTTTAAATATGCCGCAAAAAATTAACTCCCCTAACAAACGTTACAAAAAAAATTATACATCCGGTGCTTAATGAGGTAAGTACATCACACCCCCCGAACTTAGTAGAAACTTGTTTGCCTTCTTTTAGCACTCACGAGCAAGAATACTCGATCGTTGTAGTAGTATATCCCAAGAAAAATTATCAATCCATAAAGGAGTTATGTTCGGACTAGCAAAATACGTGAGCTCATGTTCATTGTTGTTTTTGTAAAGATGATCGGGGGTTATGAGATTGATTAACAACAAAAACAAGTAGCAAGTAAATAAGATAGCAAATAAGATAAATGTCAAGTAAAGAAAATGGGTGCTAAAGTTCAAGTATGGAAAAACATGGGATTAGAAACATCCAAGCACACTCGATTCATATTATCATGCAAACGGAATTCAACTCAATTGATGTAGACTAAGGGTGATCACGATTGTATCCTAAGCTCCCTTTCGGGTTACAAAGGTTGTTGATCTATTTTAGACTCCCAAAAGCACTTAAGATCAAAGCCCAACATTAACCCCTTCCATCTAGGTACTAGTTAGATTAAACTCTCCCTTTTTGTGTACTAAGGCCAACGAATGGATTGGTTCCCTTCATTGAATTCAAATATCCTTTCGGTCAAACTCAAACTCAATGTCTATTCATGCCTTCCTAATACTATAGAGGGTCGTTTCCGTCTCACTCCAAGCAATACATACATGAACATCATGATAGCATTTAATTACAACAAATAATCCATTGATCAACAATCCATTAAATCAATAAACATTCATGAATAACAAACCATGCCATCACAACATCAAGACAATTAAACTCCATGAATAGAAATCAACATTAATTAAATCAAAAACCAATTTAATCCACATGATAATATAAATCTAATATGCTCTTCATATTCCTAATCCCACTAGAGGGATTAGCCTAACATGATAAAAGTAATAAAACAAATAAATAATTCATTACAAATACCCATAGTCTTGATCTAAAGAAATACAAAATGAATGGATTCTTCCCTATCAATTTCTTGAAGAGAATCTTCTATTCTTCTTGATCTCCACCTCTAGCTCTTGATTTTGAAGTATTTAGCACCAAAAAATGGAAGATATGATGGGTGGATGAAGATGGATAAAGATGGATGAAGATGATGGTGGAAAATGGAAGAAATGGTGTGTGATGTGTGTGTAGATGATAGGATTTCGGATCTGATCCACAAAATGTTGAAATGGGGTCTATTTATACCCCATGTGGGCCTTCTAGAAGATTCCAGCACTTTCTGCGTTTTTGCACCAACACGGCTCGAGCTCCGCCACACGACCCGTGTTCTAACACAGCGCACGACTCGTGCGCAGCACACGACCACAGGGGTGGCCGTGTTGTGTTTTCTGACGTTCGCGCACGGCTTTCTCGACAGGCCCGTGCGCGGTGCACGGGCCGTGTTTCTGTACTCAACACGGGGCGTGTTCTGTACTCGGCCACAGGCGTGGCCGAGTTGGTGTTTCGAGTGTCAGCGCACGGCCACTTCTTACAGGGCCGTGCGCTGTACACGGCCCGTGTTCTTGCTGCCCTACTTCCTCTTTTCACTGTTTTGGCTCGTTCTCCCTCGTTTCAACTCCGAATTGAGATCTGTTTTTTCCTACATCTTCCTTATCACACATTTCACTAAAAACACAAAACACAACCAAATAACACATAAAATACAGATAAAATAATACGAAAACACATATAAAAAGACACTAAAATATAGCTGAAAATAGCTCTAATCAAAACTATAAGTGAAACTATGTTTGCAAAAAAATGTAATTGCCGATAAGTAAGCACTTTCAATATAAAAATTTCTTACTCACACAAATGAAATAAAGCAATAAAACGGGAGGGAAAGCCCCCAATAGGCGCTCCTGTTTAACGTCGGAGAGTCACGACGGATTACCACTTCATAGACTACTTTATCTGAGGACAATCCTCTCGCATCCTCACCATCAAGTACTTATTTCCTCTTTTATTTCCTCCACCAATCATCTCACCTTTCTGTGTAACTAGAACAGAACGTTTCGAATTTCTTTCCTCCCATGACTGGCTTGATTCCCTCTTATCAATCCTCCACTCAACTGTAGGCTCAATGTGCGTAGCAAAACAAGGATCAAACAAGTTAAAATTTACAACACCAATATAAGAATAACAATTCGAAGGTATGTCCGGAGGCTTCAGATATGGATCATCCATCTTTCCTGCAACCACAAGATCATTGATTATCACATTAGAGTTAGTAACAGGAAAAGTAAGAAATACGCTTGGTCCTGTGATCTCCTCTACCACTTCAATTGTCTTGCTCTCATGCTTCTCTTCCTTAGTAGCAGGCTTCATTTCCTCCTTAACAGTGGACTTCCGATTCACCATGTCAGCAGTGGTCTTCCTTAGCTGCGCCTCCCTGGCATCACCTAATGCAAGTAACTTCTCAAGATAGTCAATGCATGCATCATTGGATAAATCCTCAAACGCTGCATCAGACAAGACTAAGTTCTCCTCAAACTTTATGTCGACTACTTCCACAGACTTGCATTGGTGTTGATCTGCAGGCTTCTTCATTGCTTTGTCAAGGTTGAATAACACCTCTTCCTTATCCATCCGCAACCTTAGCTCCCCCTTTTGAACATCAATCATAGCTCCAGCAGTAGCAAGGAAAGGTCTCCCCAAGATAAGAGGGATATTATCCTTGTCATCATCCATCTCAAGTACAAGAAAATCCACAAGAAAGACTAGCTTCTCCACTTTGACGAGTACGTCTTCAATAATACCTTTCGAAAACGTCATCGACATATCCGCCAATTGTAGAGCAACTGTTGTAGGAGTTAACTCTCCCAAACCAAGCTTTTGAAAGATAGACAATGGCATCAAATTGATGCTTGCCCCTAGATCGCACAAAGCTCGACGTGCCGCCCTTTTCCGATCTCACATAAGATAGTAAAGCTTCTCGGATCCTTCATCTTTTGTGACAGCTTCTTTAGAATGATCGAGCTGCAATTCTCAGATAAGTTCACCGTTTCAACACCAATCAAACTCCTCTTCTTCAACAATATGTCCTTAAGGAATCGGGCATAGTATGGCATCTCCATTATTGCTTCCGAGAAAGGAATGCTCAAGCTTATCTTGTTCATGATCTCTGAAAACTTCTTGAACTTCTCTTCCAATCCCTTCTTCACGAGCTTATAAGGAAACGGCGGAGGTATCTTTGTTTTGGGAATGCCCCATTCATCACGTTTAACCTTCTCCGCTTTCTCCTTTTTGGCTCTCAATCGTTTGGCTCTCTCCCACTTTTTCTCTGCTATAATCTCTGAATTTTGCTCATTCTGAACCACTGGAGTAGCATCCAAATCATTGAGAGTGTTTGGTGTAACAATAGGCACGTTTCGGATGGGTTCAACCTGGGTCCGACCTGTGGAACAGGTCGAACCGGGTACGTAGTCGTCGAACTGAATGTTAGGAATGCTGCTCTCACTTTGAAGTTGAGGTTCGACCTGGGTTCGACCTGTTTGATAGGTCGAACCACCAGCCCCCAGGTCGAACCGGCCTACTATACTCTTTCTGCCCTCCAGTTCGACCAAGGTTCGACCTGTTTGGTAGGTTGAACCATGTCCGTCGTGGTCGAATCGTTCCTGTGACAAAACAGGGTGCTCCAAGTTGTGTGGTTCGATGTGGGTTTGACCTGCTGTCCAGGTCGAACCATCCTGGATTTGGTCAAACCGTCCATCTGGAAAAATAGAGTGCCATAAATTATGGGGTTCGACCATGGTTCGACCTGTTGGATAGATCGAACCATCTGCATGTTGGTCGAACCAGTGCTGCAATACCTCCGGATCATGTCCAGTGCTCTGGTTCGACTTCCCCTGTGTGGTTCGACCTTCAGTGTTGATCAAACCCTGGTCGAATCGCGGCCTGGACGCGTCCGTCTTTGATTCCGGGCTCATCGGTCCTTTGTACTGCGTTCCCGACCTCAGTATGATGGCATTGCACGACTTTGGATTCTCAATACTCTGAGACAGAAGCTTCCCCTTCTCTACAGATTGAGTCAATGTACTCACATTCTCTGCAATTGTTCCCATCAACAACGTAAGATCTCTAACTTGAGTGGACAAATTCTTGTGATGATCATCGATCTTCTTCTCAAGTATAGCCTCAAGGCGATTCACTCTTTCATCATTCCTTGCTATGTACCTGTTCACCGTATCCTCAAAACCAGGCTTTCCTTCCTCCACCTTCGCACCCAGATCAACCCCCGTAGGAGCTTGAACTGAATTGTTCAGATTTCTCCACAAAAACTCCGGCCTCCTAGGCGGTTGATAGTTACCCGGGGGACCACGGTTGTTGTAGTTCCCTTGGTAATTCCGATTGCCCTGATTTTGATACCTTGTCCCTTGAATACTTTGGCCCATGGCATAGTTTGCTTCCTCCAACTCCTCTTGGATTGTTCCTTCATTCATTACTTCCTGCTGTATGATCGGTACGCGCTGAGATATATCGCTGATTTGCTTTTGCTGGGACTCAAGTAGCTTGTTGATAGACGACAAGCTAGAGACGATCTCATCTTCTCTACTTGTTTTCACCATAGCATGTTCAACCTTAGCTACCTTTCCAAGGACGTAAGTACCTCGAACTCTATCAGTTGGCCAATCCCTCGAATTCATCGAGATATCTTCAAACAACTTCTCGGCCTCTACGGATGACTTAGTAAGCAATGCTCTATTAGAAGAAGCATCCAATAACACTCGTGAATCACAGTCCAATCCACTGTATAATATGCTGATATTGGGCTTTAGATAGCCCATGTTGAGGACACTTTCGAAGCATGTCCTTGAATCTGTCCCAAGCTTCATGAAACTTCTCTCCTCTACCAATAGCAAATTGATTAACCTCTTGTTTCATCTTAAACACCTTCGACGGTGGCATGTACCTCTCCAAGAACCTTAACTTCAATTGCTCCCAAGTGGTGCACTCAGCTGCATTTATTGTATCGTACCAATCTCTCGCCTTTTCAGACAACGAGAATTTAAACAAGAGGATCTTCCTAGCATCTTCATGTTCCCCTGCGTCTTTTTGAGTAATTGCATAGCCCAAGAACTTGTTTAGATGCTGCTGTGGATCCTCGAAAGTCCCTCCGGCGGAGGAGTTCCTTTCTATCATGCTAATAAGAGCGGGATGAAGATCAAAATCGGCATTAGCACCTCTCGCTCCTAGAAGCCCAAAATTTCCAGCCCCATTATTCTTGAAAACCACACGGATGGCTAGATTATCTGGATTTGCTGCCATGTTGACTGTCTCTACTTCCAAATTAGCTTCGGTTGTAGCTTCAATCGTTTGCGAAATCTGCTCGTCAACTTCAACTCCAATGTTTAGAGCTGCAGTTGGATCTATAGTCTTTGTCTTACTCTTCTTCTTCTTCTTTCTCGACGATGCTCCAATCTCAGGATTGTAGGGTTCAAGTTCACCTTTCTTTGATCTCGTGAGCATACACCTGAAAAGAAAATAGAATTAAAACAGCAAAACAAGAAAAATAACCCTAATAAACTAGAAATAACAAAAGATATTTTAAGCCGTCCCCGGCAACGGCGCCAGAAACTTGTTGGGCGTTTTCTCAACACACAATTTAATCCCCAAGTATGAAGGATATTAATTGTAGTTTCGAAGGTGACCAAGTTAAATATCGAATCCAAGGGACGGTTAAATATCACTTTAGTTATACTCTAGTTAATTATGACTATGTAGGAAATTGTATTTGTTTGGTATTTTAACTAAGGAATAACTATTAATCGAAATAGCAAATAAGATAACAAGAACAAGAGAGTAGTGGTTGTGATCAAATAAGATAGTAGGTAGTTCGTCAGGTCATCCAGTTTCACTTATTAATTCATACTTTCGTGTGTCGATGTCCGACTCTGCCTTGTGGTTTATGGACGCATCACTAGACCATGCAAATCTACTCTATAGACACAAGTAAATATGTGTTTGACACGTGTGAGTATCCTTGGAGCAAGACGTATACTTTACCCCCCTTTCTAGGTACTATCAGAATTAATTATTTCCCGTGCACTTAGTACTCTAACCTGATTTGATCTCCCTTTATATGTACTATAAAGTTATACTCTTTATCCTACTTATCACCCGAATACGATTCAATTAACAAATATTTATATAAGATAGTTCTAATAAGACTTCGGAATCCCTTCACTTAGAATTATAACAATAAACCCTGCTCAATAGTGAACGCACTCAACCAATAATCATGTTATGCATTCAGACTCTACACAACGATTATTGATGCACACAACGACTTTGAGTATGGATTAAAAACGCGCAATCTTATATAAAATAAACCACAAGTAGTGTTGTACGGAGTATACACATGAAATACAAATTAACTCATGAAATCTTCATAACCCTAGAACTACTGAAGCGACTCTAGCCCATGATTGATCTAGGAACAATCATGGTTAGATGGACCGATCTTACTTGAATCTCCAGCAGAGCCTCTGTCACAACTCCTCCGGATGATGGACGATCGCCTCTCCTTGTCTCTTCTTATGATTCTCGATCAAAAGCTCCCTTCTCTGGACTGCATGAGCCTCCTTTTATACTTGTAATCACGTCTTTAGGGCTTGGAATGGGCTTTTCAAGTGATCACACGTGTTTTATCCTCGAAAATCTGGATAAGGTAAGTTTCTGTGCGATGGTTCGACCTCAGCAAACAGGTCAAACCACAGGTCGAACCCTGCTTCTGGAAGCATTCTGCACATGGTTCGACCTCTTGTACAGGTCGAACCACTCCTCCTTGGTCGAACCACAAGTTGAACCGCAATACTGGACAAATTCCGTGCCTGGTTCGACCAACTGGGCACGTCGAACTCTGTCGTCGTGGTCGAACCCTTCTCCTCGCGAACTGGTTCGACCATGGTTCGACCTGTCAAACAGGCCAAACTCTTGAGTCGTGGTCGAACCCTCTCCAGTAAACCTCGCAATGCTTGGTTCGACCTGAAGGAGAGGTCGAACCCTCCTCCAACAGGTCAAACTCCACTCTTTCCTTGGCGGTTCGCATGGCTTCGACTCCGTCTGTTCAATTCTTGTCATTTACACTCCGGTTTCGCTATAAAAACTACTCAAAGAGCTCCACTAACACCTGATTCATGCTAATTCACAATATATATAGGTTTTCCACCTATTCCACTTTCAAACTCTCCAAAACTAGCACAAAATCAAGTGTCATACTTGTGAATTTACACACTCATCAAGAGGTAATACTTGAATCGATTTTTTTCTCTTAAAGAATCGATTCTTAAGATATAAATCGATTCAAGTATTCTTTAATCGGTCTTCTTACTTTTGAAAAATTGATTTTTAAGATGTAAATCTATTCAAGAAAGAATCGGTTCTCTTCCTCTTGATCGATTCTCCATACTTGAATCTTAAGAGGTAAATCGATTCAAGAATACTTGAATCAATTCTCTTCTTTTTAGAGAATACTTGAATCGATTTTTTAGAGGTAGAATGAATCTCTATTTGATTCGCTCTATCGAAATAAATTTTTATACTTTCATAAATCAATTCTCTAGAGGAACTTGAAGAAAGCTCATATTCCTCATCGGAGAATCGAATGTGTGTATTTAGAATGAATAACCAAAAGGTCTTATTTATAGGTGGGTGAGAGAGAATATTATATGGAATATTCTTTGTTCCCTTTATATATATATATATATATATATATATATATATATATATATATATATATATATATATATATATATATATACACACACACTAGTATGAAACCCGCGTAATACGCGGGATCATTTAATTATCACTCTTTTTTTAATAATATGATATATAGCTGAATCATATGTAAAAGTTAATATATACTAACTTTATTAATTTATGTGAGTTACGTAATTTTAATTGATTTTTATTATTTTCAAATACTCCTTCCGTACCGCCCAAATAACACAATTTTACTATATTGGGCCTCCACTAATTGCACAATTTTCCCCTTTTAGTAAAAAGGGTCCACCAATGACCACCACTACCCATCACATCTCTCTAATACACCTACCCACTTTACATAAAATAATAATATTTCTTAATCTACGTGCAAAAAGCAAATGGTTCTGTTTGCCCGGACAGAGGGAGTACATGTTAATGCGATTCTATATAAATATATATATATATAGTATATAATATTTAATATTTTTATTTATGATAAAAGTTAAGTATTTCTTAATCAGTAGTTCTATTTCAATTAATTATTTTTTTTAAATTAATATGAAATATAAATAAAATTAAATTTATATACAATATATTTTTAAATATTTATAAATTTATAATGAATTTATTATATTTATTTTTTTAACTAAATTTTTTGGGTAAGTCTTGTGTGAGACCGTCTCACATGAGACTATTTTACACCTTTTAAAATAGTAATCACTTTCGCTACAAAATGTTATCACTTTTCATTTATACTATAAATATTGGTTCATGAAATAATATTATCATTTTTTATTAATTAAGTATCACTTTTCATAGTAAAGTTATCATTTTTTGTTCGTCTCATGTAAGTTACATGAGACGGTCTCACACAAGTTTTTGACTAATTTTTTAGGTTTCAAATTATATAAATAATAAGTATATTTTAAAATATTTATAAATTTGTAATGAATTTATTATATATAGAGTTAATTTTCTTAGTTTCAGATTATATTAATAATTAAAGAAAATAAATTTTATATGTCATAATTGAATAATTCAAATACATATGAATAATTAAATAAAATTAATATGCTAAAATTAATAAAATAACAATTATTTAAAAGCTCGATTCCAATATCATTTTGCCAACATCAAGTAATATATTAAAAATATAATATAAAATAATGATTAAAGTTAAATAACTTAAGAAAGCTTTTGATTGAGGTAAATCGATTAAAAAATACTTGAATGATCTACATGAATAAATTTTTAACCTCTTATTCATCTTATAGAATAATCTTAACAAAGACTTTAATAGATTAGAGTGAGGCTTGCGTGCGCCCGGGTACACGGGAACACATTCTGTGCGCCTTTAGAAATTTAGTATTATGGGTAAGGGTACATTGCTTTGGTTTAAAGGGTATACACTTTAATTAATAAAAGGTACACCATTTTGTTCTAAATGGTATACACTTTTCATTAATATTTTATTTCTTTAGAAAATAAAGGGTACATATTTTTATACTAAAGGGTATACAATTTAACACAAAATTCTAAAGGCGCACGGAGTATTGTTCATGCACCCTGATACACAAAATTTTATTTAGGAAATAAATGGTACACATCTGCATACTAAAGGGTATATAATTTAACATAAATTTCTAAAGGCGTACGGAATGTGATCCGTGCGTCCGGGTGCACAGGAGTTTTTGCCAATAGATTATCTACTTGAAGAGGTAAATCGATTCCAAAAATACTTGAATAATCTACATGAATCAATTTTTTAACCTCTTATTCATCTTAAAGAATATATACTTGAATCGATTATTATCTACTTGAAGAAATAAATCGATTTTAAAAATACTTGAATCAATCCTCTTATTCCTCTTCTTAAAGAATACTTGAGATTATTTACTTGAAGAGTTAAATCGATTCCAAAAATACTTGAACGATTCAAGAATACTTGAATCGATCCTCTTATTCCCCTTGAAGAAAGAATACTTGAGATTATATACTTGAAGAGGTAAATCGATTCCAAAAATACTTGAATGATTCAAGAATAATTGAATCGATCAATTATCTTATTTCTCTTGAAGAATACTTGAATCGATTCTCTTATTCATTTTGAAAAATACTTGAATTGATTAATGAGATTCAATTATTTAAAAGTGAATCGAATCTCGCTCCATCAAAATAAATTTGTATACTTTTTATAAATCTAATTATCTAGAGGAATTTGAAGAAAGCTTCTATTCCTCTTGAAAAATCGAATGTGTGTTTGGAATGAATAACCAAAAAGGCTTATTTATAGGTGGTGTGTGAGAGAATATTATATGGAATATTTTTTTTTTCTTTTATATATAATTTAAATTTATTCTTATTAATTTATTTACAATAAAAGATTTAGTAATTAAATAATGATACCAAAATAAATACATAAAGATATTCAAAATTTAATTAGTCATCAATCAAAATAAAATAAAAAAGGAATTTATTTTATGATAAATTAATGAGGTGCACATGTAAGAAAAGATAAATATATTTTTAATTTATGTTTTGATATATATTTTTAATTTGAAATTTTTTTCTTAAATTATGTATATATATATTTTTATTTATTATTATCTCATATAAACATAATTTTTATTTTTAATTAATATTTTGTTCTTAATTTCTATAAATAATTTTATAATTTATTTCTTATTTAAGATTAATAAATAGAATAATAAAATACATTATTTTAAAAAGAAAATATTAAATAAGGAAGTTAATGATAAGTAAATAAGGGAAGACCATGTGCGACTTATAGGACCGCAGTAATCCCTCCCGATGGGGAGAAGGAAAGACCATGTGCGACTTATTATATTGGGGACCATAACCTGGTTGCCTTTATATACTACATAATTGGTCACCCATAATCACCCAGTCATATAGTATTGTGAATCTACTCAATTGACCCATATCAATATTATTATAGCCTATGTACTTTTAACCATAATTGGATCACTTAATTAAGTTCATAAAATAATTGAATAGCTAATAAAATTTTTAACTTTTGTAGTTGATAAATTGAGCTGATTTCCTGTTTTAACATGACTCTTTATTTTGGTATGAAGGAAGAAACGCATAGCGAGAATTTTATCAGAAATTTACTTGAAAGCCTTATTTTACACTATAAGAAATTATTCTACCATTTTAATTGGTGGTAAGCAAAGTAGTCACAAAATTTTGTCAGTCTCTTATCTACATATACTCTACATTGGCTTATCGTATAGATATTATCAATTATCTTTTCATTAATTTATAAAAATATTTAAGCATTAGCACTTCTAGTAAAAGATGACTCTAAATGCAGAGAAAATACTTGTACATGGTTAGGTCATATGCATTAATATAAAAAATTAGGAATGTCAGCATGAAAATTTAAGATAGTACAATCATTGAAGGTCTCCAAAAACAAGCTAGAATAATTTGTAACGCAAATGTAGAGTATAGATAGATAATGCCACTAGAAGATTGAGAAAATAAGGAAAAAAACAGAACTTAAGCATGTGCTAGTAATAGTAATATAGTATGCATACTTTAACAATGACTGAACAACATCAGTATTAGAGGGCAACACCAATATGTTGACAATAAGATGAAAAACAAAATAATAGCGAGGAGGCAAAGAGGAGCATATTGAGCAGCATTTGATAAAAGAATTATCATAATTATTTTCACATTTTGGCAAAAGCATATTTCAGCTGCCATGTGGAAATTCGCTAAGGAGAAAAGAGAAGATATCACAAAATTTTTTATAATAATGAACCAAAAAAATGTGAGAGATAAGAGCCACCATAAAAATCCCGAAGCATATATTGAAGTTAAATGTTGATTAATGAAGTAAAGAATTCAAAAATATCTTAGAAACATTGAGGGTAAATATTTATAAACCCTTTCCATAAAGAGTTGATATTCGGTGCACTCGGGTGCAAGAGTGCATCCATATATGTATAACTTTATATTCTACTTGGTATACATGTTATTTTATTTTATATACATATTTATTAATAATTGTATACTTTTTTTACACTCAGTTTTTCATTTAAAAAACTAGTATATGTATAACTTTTTATTCAATAGTGTATATATATTTTTTAATATTTGTATATTTTTTTACTCTCAATTTTTTATTAAAAAAACTAACAAATAAATTGTATACATTTTTGTTTATAATTGTATATGTTTTTGTTCATAATTGTATATAATCTGAAAGTAGGTGCACTGTATCCTGGGGTGCACCCAGGTACACAGTAATATTAGCCTTTCATAAAATCCTTCACACTTTCAAAAAGGAAATAACACCAGAATTGTCACTCTCACCTAACACAAGTAAAATACTTTACATTTTATTTATTACCTAAAAATACTAAAAGACTTTGTTCATGCATCCCCGGGACACCGTACCACCAACCCTTCCCCTCCATATTCTATTTAATCTTGCTAAGGGTTTAAATTGAATTTGGGGACATGGTATCCCCGGGACACAAGAGCTAAATTGAGATTGGGGACACGGTGACTCCATGCACACAAGAACCTCACTCATACTAAAATACCATCAAGGTCAAGAAAGTTGGTTAAAAATAAATAAAATTCTTAAACAAGATGGAGCAATAAACCTGAAGGTAGAGTGAGGCGAAGGGAGAATAAATTAATCTTCAGTCTAGTGGCAGAAAAAAAGCCCAAGGACGAGTTTGCACAATAGTTATTTTGTTTAAGGCAAAAGTTCATGCACCTCCACGAATACGGAGAGATACTCCGTGTCCCCATGTGAACACAATTTTCCTCCCTATATTTTATTTAAACCTATGTATTGCTAGGGGTTTAAATTTTAAAAGAGCAAGAAAATTGCAAAGGCACACAGAATATGCTCTGTGCGCCCGAGTGCATAGTAGCCTCACTCTATGTTTAAAAGAAAAATGTGGAGAGAAGTAAATTGAACAGTACAAAAGCCTTGGCTTTTTTCTTTTTTTTTTTTTATTCCATGAGTTTAGGTATTCCGATTTCATCTCCAAAAATCCTGAAAATACCTTAATAATCATTAAGCACACACATGCATATACGCTACCAGATATTTTGTTAAATAACTATTTATACTTAAATTCAAATACATACATACTACCATCTAACATGCAGCTAGCTTGCAACCAATTTTAGGAAAGAGTAAAGAATAGAAAGCCTTATCGGCCCATCGACCTTAGAAAGAACTTTGTTAACAAACAATATTAGTACAAGAGCTTCATTACGCAGCAACACCAACATGATAAAATCTCGGAATTTTATCAATACAGGGCCTGAAAAATGGGTAATCTATCAATTCGGGGCTTGAATTATGTATACTATCGATTAGGGGCCTGAATTATTTAAAACTATCAATTCAGGGCCTGAACTTAGGCCTTAAATTGATAAAATAAGTGATAATATTTGACAAATTCAGGTCTTAGATTGATAGTTTTATATATTTCAGGCCTTAGATTGATAGAAAAAATAATCTATGCCCCTAATTGATAATTTACTCATAATTCGAGCCTTCAATTGATAAAATCTTATCTCTTATATGACTCTGATAGGGAGCAATACCAGATATTTTGTTAAATAACTATTTATACCTAAATTCAAATACATACCATCTAACATGCATAACTTTGCTAACAAACAACATTAGTACAAGAGCTTCAATACGCAGCAACACTAACATGATAAAATCTTATCGCTTATATGACTATGATAGGAAGCAAATAATAAGGTTTACTGTTGACGGGAGCGGACTTAGGTCGGGCTGATCTTATTTATTTAAGGGTGGCACTATTGACACCCTGATTTTTCTTAGGCACCATATGGAGGACAAAAATATGTAAAATGTTAATTGTACCCCTAATTCATTTTAAAACCTTAACAAATCCTAACCTTAATTAAAAAAAAATATGTAGTTTGCTTTAGGCACCCAGCACCCAAGACACACTTAAAAAATACACACAACACACACTACACCATTCCACCAGAATACACAATGATGAACGTGCACGTCATCTCCACCAGCACAAGTCGGCCCGCCACCACCGCCGCCCCATTTGCCGCGCGGATCGCTGTACAGCACTTCCTCCATCTCCACGCTGTACACACAGAAGAAATAGATGTGCACATGAAGGATCAGAACATTATATCTACCCATTATCTTCACCAGACCAATTCCATTCTCAATACTGGTGTGGCTTCAGTCTGTCGGCACGATTTCCCCCATCGTCGACCCGTCTCTCGCCACCCTCTCGCCGGAATCCGAATCCACCACGTCGGCCTCCGCGAATCGATGTTCCTCACTGCCTCGTTGGCTCACTCCGGCGCCAACAGATTCTCCCATTCTTGCTTCCAAGCACACGACACCACCGATCCACCTGTCTCTGTCAACCCGAGCTCGTGACTCTCGATGAAGCCCTGAGACCTGCCTGGCCCAGAACAGCGGCAGGAGGTGGTGCTCCGGCCATCAGCCGTCATTATTTCCGGGGTTCTAGGGTAACGGCGGCAGGAGGCGACAAGGGGGCGGCGCTCTTGAGTCTTGACTGTGTTCTGCATTGGGCGTAAAAAAATAAAATAAAATAAATTTAGTAAATAAATGGGTTAAGATTTTTAAAATAGAATAAGGATATAATTGTCATTTTACATACTTTTTCGTCTTCTATATGGGTGCCTTAAGCAAAGTCTCGGGTGGCAATAGTGTCGCCCTTTATTTAATTATATTTATGTTTAGGCTTGATCCCATTGTTTGTGGGCTAGGCTTATTTATTTATTTATGTTTAGATCTTTAGGGTTTTGGTTTCTTTCTTTTTTTGGTATTAGTGAGTAGTATTCCACATCCGTGGACTGACCTTATTTATTTAATTATATTTATGTTTAGGTTTGAGCCCATTGTTTGTGGGCTAGGCTTATTTATTTATTTATTTATTTATGTTTTGACCTTTAGAGTTTTGGTTTCTTTTCTTTTTGGTATTAGTGAGTAGTATTATTTAAGGTGTGATTAGGGTTCATGGATTCTTATAAAAAATATTATTGGATTAAGGAGTCTAGAGGCTTTTGGGCAAACGGAGCTTTCCGTTTGATTTGGCAAACGGTATATACCGTTTGATTTTCTTTTTCTTTTCCTTCTTATTTTTCTTCTTATCAATTGGTCCGACCTGCCGGATCCCGTTCCCCTCGACATGGCAACAACTCGTTCTTTGAGGTATGTATAGATATTTTGGGGTATATTATAAATGAAAATCTTAATTGATGAGACAAGGGGTATAAATAAGAATTTGAGGTATGTATATATATTTTGGGGTATATTATAAATGAAAATCTTAATTTATAACTTGTATAAGGGTATTTATGTCTTAACAAATAAGTATATTTTATTCTTATATATTTATGGAGTACGATAAGTAAAATCGGGGGGTGCGAATAGCCTCTCCGCTCCCTTTATTTATTTATGTTTAGCCTTTAGGGTTTTGATTTCTTTCCTTTTTGGTATTAGTGAGTAGTACTCCCTCCGTCCCATACTTATGTTCACTCTTTCCGTTTTCTCCCGTCCCACACTTATGTTCATTACTCAAAAAAAGAAAATTTCACATCAACCAACATCTCAAAAGTTATCATAATTTCAAAAATATCACTCTCATCTAACACACATAACATACTTTATACTTTATTTATTACCTAAAAATACCACAATACCCCTAAAAAGTCAATAAAGTTTGTCAAAAAATAACATTTCTTAAACTCCGTATCTACAGTGCCCGTGAACATAAGTACGGGACGGAGGGAATATTATTTAAGGTGTGATTAGGGTTCATGGATTCTTATCAAAAATATTATTAGATTAAGGAGCCTAGAGACTTTTGAGCAAACGGAGCTTTCCGTTTAATTGGGCAAACGATATTTACCGTTTGATTTTCTTTTTCTTTTCTTTCTTATTTTTCTTCTTGTCAGACTCCTAACAAACCAAATCTAGAAATTGTCAAAATAATTTTTTTTTCTAAAATCAAATCCTTAATAGATAAAAATTCTTGAAAGATGAAATGCAAATTCATTACTTGAACACAAATAGTGACAATCATCAACTCCTTCAAAGAAATCATATGGAAGCCAAAAAGTTATCAAGAAATGAAACGAAATGTTGATTATATGATACGTTATATATATATATATATATATATATATATATATATATATATAGTTATACTATATGTTAATTATATCGAATAGGGTTTCACTAAATACACACCCTTTTTTATTAAATGCACACTCCCTATTATTATATAATTAAAATATATATTTTTAAAAATCTAAATTACCCTCCACCAATTAAATACAAACCCCAATATCTTAATATTAATTTGTTGATGGATACAGTGGCCGCCGCTCATCCGTTGTCCTACCGACCGCCGCTGAGACATTACCCAATTGGAGTGACAGCAAAGAAGAAGAAGTTAGTGACAGCAAAGAAGAGGCAGACGGCAGAGAAAGCAGTGACGGAGCCCGTAAAGCCGGCAGCGAATCGGCCGAAGCAGGGCCCTTTAAGAAATGCTACAGGAAGACGCAGACGGGCTCGACGTAGAGGAGGAAGAGAAGGTACAGAATGGAGAAATCGAGGGCGTTGATGAGAAAAATAGGATGTGCCAATAATCAACGCCGTGGATCTGTGTCCAATCTCAACCTCCGGCCCAATTAATGTTCAAGTTAATCTCTGCATTTGCACTTGAATGATTAGAAAAGTGCTCAAATGTAACAAGAGAGAAGATTAAGGGATGTTGAATCTTAGGCAATTAAATTTTATTGCCTAATAAATAAAGATGCAAAGAAAATATATTAAATATTAATTAAATATTTATTTATTAAGAAATTTAAATAAATTAATTCCTAAAATAAATAAATAAATAATTGATAATTAATATAATTATTTGAGCCCAAATCCAAGTCAAGTGGGCTCAATTCAAGTTAAATGGGTTCAATTCAAGTTAAATGGGCTCAAGTCAAATCCAGCAGACCTAGTTAACAAACCCAAATCAAATCCAGCACTAAAATAGGCATGTATCCAACCCAGCAGGTTTAATGAATGGAGAAAAGCCCAACATATCTTTTGAAGGAGAAAATATCTCTCTAGTGGTTATTTTCTCTACCTATAAATAAGGACCTTCAGTCCTCATTCTACACTCTCTGAAAATCCTGAAGACCTGAAGAACTCTGAAGATTCAAGTGAAAATCAAGTTCGATCAAGATCCGGTCAAGTGAAGTTCAAGTCAAGATCAAGACCAAGTCGGCATATACCAAAATACCACAGTATTGATCATTTATATACCTTTATCGTACCAAAATTTTCAATATGGTATCATACCTTACCAAAAATTTCGGCATACATAAAATTTTGATAAAATCGGTATTTTTCGTTATGGTAAGGGCGGTATACCGAAATTTCGGTATTTTTCCCCAGCCCTACCCGATAGGGTATTACACGCAGGGTATTCGAATCCGCCACTACAACAAAAAAATATTAAGACACCAGTTAATACACTACATACATTAGAAATATTTGTAGTCGTATGCTTTATATATGTTGTCTTAAATTTTTTTACATGCACAAAGACAACACATATTGACTGGTGTAGTCCTAATGTGTTGTCATATTTGTTATTTTTCAAGGTAATTTATTATAAGACAACATATATGACTACATATGTTGTTATAATTTTTTTTAACGCACAAAGAAAACATATACTCCCTCCGTCCCAGACTTGTTGTCTGCGACACTGTAGACACGGAATTTAAGAAAAGTTAGCTTTTTAGGGGTATTGTGGTATTTTTAGGTAATAAATAAATTATAAAGTATGTTATGTGTGTTAGGTAGGTGTGGTAAAGTTGTATGAGATGAACTTTTAGGGGTGGGATTGATGTGATATTTCATTTTTTGGAATAAGATAATTAGTTTGGGACTGATGAAAGTGAAAAGTAAGAAAACGAGTTTGGGACGGATGGAGTATATAATATGTGTTGTCTTAAATTGTTGTAATAATTTTTTTTTGACAATAACTAGAAGAGTTAGTCTCTTGTTAGACGGGTTATTGGTGAGACGGATGTGAGACGGGTCAACCCGTCACTAAAGTATGCTTATTTGTGGTTAAAGTGTGCTTATTTGTGGTTAAAATATGTCAATAATAAATCAAATTATAACACACTAACATCATACTTTAATACATAATCCAACATACTTTAAAAAATATACATTAACAACCATTTAACATAATTTATTTAAATAATCGACATACTTTAACACGTCTCACAAACCGTCTCATGAAGGTAGCGTCTCACAAGAGACTTTGTCTAACTAGAATGGAACTGTTCTAAATTTCAAATACGTTGAACCGGATGCTTCACCTCATTTAGTGTGGTCCCTTATGGTCCCCTCCTTATATATTTCTTTTCTTAATTAAAGCATGTACTCCCTCCGTCCCGTTTCAATGTTTACGTTTGCTTTTTGCACGTTGATTGAAAAGTATTATATTTTAATAGATAGTGAGTGGAAAAATATAATATTTGATGTGAAGTGGATAGATGTATCAGTGTTGGATGATATATTAATTTTTTAAGGTTGGTCCCATATTCCTAAAAAGGAAAAAGTAAGCATTGAAATGAGAGACGCAAAATAGAAACGTAAACATTGAAACGGGACGGAGGGAGTATGTGTTCCCTGTGGTCCCCTCCTTTATATATTTCTTTCCTTAATTAAAGCATGGTTCTTTTCTTAATTAAAGTATGTACGTGACTCCTGTGGTCCCCTGTTATATATAGTCCTCTCCTAAATTAATTAAATTTGTGGTTCCCCACTTTAATAGTCAACTGTCCATTCACAAACGACTATTTATTAGATAATATTATTTTTATTTTTATTTTATTTAAAAGTGCAATCTAATTATTTTTATAGAGTGGTCTAATTAATCTAAAAGAGTAATCTAATTACTTCTATTAGAGTAATAATGTAATAATTACTTCATATTGGGATTTCAGAAAATAAAATATTATTTTATTTGGTTAATATTTTTTAGGTTACTCTTTTACGTTAATTGGGTTATTTGACCCGTCTAACGAAATGAGAGTCGTGAGACGGTCTCGTGCAAGTCTTTTTCTTTATATTATATTTATTTTATATTTAATTAAGGGAAAATCACTGATAGGTATACACTTTTAACCTAAATTACTACTCCCTCCGTCCAGAGCAAAGGTACTCGTTTGCTGTTTGGACATGGACAATTCTAAGATCTTTATTTATTTTTTGCACATGGATTAAGGAGTATTATTATTATAGGTAAAATGGGTAGTTGTATTAGAGGGAAATGGTGGGTCACATTGTGTACTTTCTTTACTAAATAGAGGAAATTGATAGCTTTGAAGCGGACGACAGGAATAGTGAAATGGATACCTTTGCAGCGGACGGAGGTAGTATTAGATACATGGAATTTAAATAATTACTCTCAACTACAAAATATTAAAGTAAAATACCAAATATAACCATATACTCAATACACTTTTAAACCAACAACTCTACCCCACACCCACCCACCGGAGTTGACCGGCATTGACCGGCGCCATTGACCGCTACCGCCTGCTGCCAGAATTTAAATTGTGCAAATAAAATGTGCAAAAATAAAATTGTGCAAAACAATTGTGCAAAATAAAATTGTGCAGAACCAAATTGTACAGAATCAATTTGTGCAGAATAATTGTGCAAATATATATGGGTATTTATGGTATTACAGTCATAATTGTGTAGTTATTAGTAATAGTGCTTTGAGTCATGTAGTTAAAACTCCCTCCGTCCCATTGATTAGAGCTATTTTCACCTAGATTTTAGTGTCTTTTTATATGTGTTTTTCGTATTATTTTATCCGTATTTGTGTATTAATTGGTGGTGTTTTGTGTTTTTATTGAAATGTGTGTGAATGAGCTTAAACTTAAGATTTTCACTTTTTATTTGATGCTAAACATGATAAGGAATATGTAGGAAAAAGCTGATCTCAATTCGGAGTTGAAATGAGGGAGAACGAGCCAAAACAGTGAAGAAATACAGGAGCCAGCACCAACACGGGCCGTGTAGCCAACACGGCCCTGTAAGAAGTGGCCGTGTGCCGACATCAGAAGAGCCAACACGACCACCCTGTGCCCGTGTTACAACACACGACTCGTGTTGGCAGCACGAGTCGTGTCATCAACACGGCCCTGTAAGGAAAGGCCGTGCGGCAACATCAGAAGACACAACACGGCCACCTCGTGGCCGTGTTGCAGAGCACGACTCGTGCTGTGTATTTTCCTGCTGAAATTTCCAAATTCTTCTAGAAGCCTCCATATGGGTATAAATACCCCTTTATTCAACAATTGGCAGGAGATCCGAAAATCCCACCATCTACACACACATCGCACACCATTTCTTCCATTTTCCACCATCATCTTCATCCACCTTCATCCATTTTGATCCATCTCCATCATCTCCATTAATTCTCCATAAAAACTTCATCCCTTCCATTGGATGTGAGAGATCTCAAGAAATCAAGAGCTAGAGGTGGAGATCAAGAAGAATAGAAGATTCTCTTCAAGAAATTGATAGGGAATAATCCATTCATTTTGTATTTCTTTAGATCTAAGACTATGGGTATTTGTAATGAATCATTTATTTGTTTTATTACTTTTATCATGTTAGGCTAATCCCTCTAGTGGGATTAGGAATATGAAGAGCATATTAGATTTATATTATCATGTGGATTAAATTGGTTTTTGATTTAATTGATGTTGATTTCTATTCATGGAGTTTAATTGTCTTGATGTTGTGATGGCATGGTTTATTATTCATGAATGTTTATTGGTTTAATGGATTGTTGATCAATGGATTATTTGTGGTAATTAAATGCTATCATGATGTTCATGTATGTATTGCTTGGAGTGAGACGGAAACGACCCTCTATAGTATTAGGAAGGCATGAATTGACATTGAGTTTGGGTTTGACCGAAAGGATATTTGAATTCAATGAGGGGAATCAATCCATTCGTTGGCCTTAGTACACAAAAAGGGAGAGTTTAATCTAACTAGTACCTAGATGGAAGGGGTTAATGTTGGGCTTTGATCTTAAGTGCTTTTGGGAGTCTAAAATGGATCAACAACCTTTGTAACCCGAAAGGGAGCTTAGGATACAATCGTGATCACCCTTAGTCTACATCAATTGAGTTGAATTCCGTTTGCATGATAATATGAATCGAGTGTGCTTGGATGTTTCTAATCCCATGTTTTTCACACTTGAACTTTAGCACCCATTATCTTTACTTGTCATTTTTCTTATTTGCTATCTTATTTACTTGCTACTTGATTTAGTTGTTAATCATATCAAAATCCCCCGATCATCTTTATAAAAACAACATGAACATGAGCTCACGTACATTGCTAGTCCGAACATAACTCCTTTGTGGATTGATAATTTTTCTTGGGATATACTACTACAACGATCGAGTATTCTTGCTCGTGAGTGCTATAAAAATAGGCAAACAAGAAAATGGCGCCGTTGCCAAAGGGGAGTTTGACGGACTAGTCGAGTACTGTGTTATTGTTTTAGTTGTTCTTGATAAGGATACTTTTTATTTTATTTTTACTTTGTTTTTTTTTATTTGTGTTTGTGGTCTCACTCTTTGCCTTTTCGTAGGTGTTTTATGATCACAAGATCAAAGGGAAATCAATCGATCATTCCTTTGGATTTGGAGATTGAAAAGACCGCACGACAAAGGAAGCGAGAGAGACGGAAAGCTAGAAAAGGAACAAAAATGGAGAATCAACGGGGGAGATAATGTTAATTATGACCCACCCCATGATCCATTACAAGATCAACGGGGGGTACAAGAAGGAGTGCAAGAGAATCAAGCGGAGATAATGAGGAATTTAATGGCTCAAAATCAAGAATATATGCAATTGCTTGCCAATCAAGAAGCTCAAATGATACTCCAACAACAAGAGGCACAACCACATGTTCGTAGAAATGTCCGAGAGATGGTTAATATGTTCAATAACCAAGCTATGCAAGGAAATGTGCAAATACAACAAGAGTTGCAAAGGCCTAGAGCGATTTGGGATTACTTCCAACCGAGAGCCGTGCGCAATATGGTTCCTCCGGTTCAAGCCAATGATTATGAAATTAAGACCGGATTGATCAACATGGTCAAAGCAAATCAGTTTGGGGGAGGTCCTCTTGAAGACCCGAATGCTCATCTAGCTACTTTCTTGGAAGTTGCGAATACCGTCAAGATGAAGGGAGTATCGGAATATGCCATTCGTATGAGATTGTTCTCTTTTTCTTTAAGAGACAAGGCTAAAGCATGGTATAATACAATTTCGTTGGGAAGTTGTAATACATGGGAAGATCTTGAGCAAAAGTTCTTAAACAAGTATTTTCCTCCTTCGAAGACTCTCCAATTGAAAAGCCTTATCACTCAATTTAGGCAACTCCCGGATGAAAATTTTTATGAAGCATGGGAACGCTACAAAGAGATGCTCCGAAAGTGCCCTCAACATGATTTTCATGAGAATCAACAAGTGGCATTCTTCTATCAAGGGTTGAGCCAACAACATCGGATGCATGTAGATGCCTCATCCGGAGGGTCTATATTTGGAGTGGATGCTATGAAAGCCATGGATATTTTTGAAGACATTGCAATGAATGCTTATCAATGGCCTTCCGAGCGAGTAATGGGAGGTTATGCATTTGGAAAGGTAGCTCAAGTGGAGAGTGTGAACAAAGTGAAGAGTGAGGTGCTTCAAAATGAAGGGATGAAAGAATTCAATGAGAGCATTCAAGCTTTAACAAAGCAATTGAATTTGATCACTTAAGGAGTAAGTCAAGGGGGAAGCACAAGTGCTATTGTGAATGATGAGAGCCATGTTATGCAAAGTATAGAGGATGTTGCCTACTTAGATAGGAGAAATTACCAAGGGAATTTCCAAGGTAATTATCCTTCTAACCAAGGTAACTTTCAAGGAGGATATCAAGGACAAGCTCGGGGAAGCAATTTCAATCAATCAAGTGGAAATTATCAAGCTCCGAGAAAGCATGAAAATCTTTCTTACTCTAATCCTCAAGCCGCCGTGTCATTTCCTCCGGGATTCGATCCAAGTGCCAAACCATTGAATGGAGAAGGTAAGCCATCATTGGAAGAGACATTGCTAGCATTCATGAAAGATACAAGGGCTTATATGGAAAAGAGAGATGCTAAGTTTGAAGCTAGAATGGAGGAAAATGAGAAGAAATCCGACAATAGGATGAGAGCATTTGAGCATCAAATGGGGCAAATTGCTTCTTCCGTGGGATCACAACACCAACAAGGAAAATTCCCATCTACCACGGAAATAAATCCAAAAGAGCATTGCATGTGCATAAGGTGAAAGAGCATAGCTTGGTTGAAGAAGGTTTGGTGGATTGCACGGTGGATGAAGAAAAAGAAGAAGCAAAAAGAGTAGAAATTGAGTTAGAAGAAAAGAGGAAGAAATGGAAAGAAGAACATGTGCCCAAGTGGAAAAAGGCTAAGGAGAAAAGGGAAAAAGAAGTGGAATATGAACGTGATTATTGGGGAATTCCGATTACTCCTTATCCACTCCCTTATCCTCAAAGATTTGTTAAAAAAGAAAAGATGGAGGAATTTCAAAAGTTTGTTGAAACTTTGAAGAAGAAATTTGAAGAGAGAAAGAAAGCGAAGCTAGTTGAAACAAATGAACCATTGCATGAGGAGCCTTCTATGAAAGTTGGTGATCCGGGGAAGTTCGTTATCCCTTGTGAAGTTGAAGGAAAGAAGGTTGTTAATGCATTGTGTGACTTGGGAGCTAGTGTGAATGTTATGCCTCATTCTCTTTTTGAAGAATTGGATATTGGAGAGCTCAAGCCTTCCACTACATGCCTTCAAGTAGCGGATGGATCAACTATTAAGTCCTTAGGGGTGGTGGAGGATGTAGTGGTTGAAGTGAAGAAGTTGACTTTTCCGGTGGATTTTGTTGTCTTGGAGATGAAGGTTGATCCTCAAACGCCTATGATCTTGGGAAGACCATTCTTAGCCACGGGAAAAGCTCATATTGATGTGGAAAGAGGAGAACTTTCTTTGAGTTCAAATACGGAGAGTGTTACATTTTCATGTAACAAGGCAAGAAAGAAGGAAGATTCTTACCTCAAGCCTCCAATCCTACCTCCGGATGATCCTCATGGATTTGAAAATTCTTACCCTTTTAAATATTCTAATTCTCTTTTTCATGATTATATTGAAGATTTTAATCTTAACTTGTCTTTGCTTGATATGTATAGGAATGAGGACTCGGACATCGAATGGAAGGTTGATAAAGGAGAATTTCATTGGCCTTATGGAGACAAAGCATTTCCATCCACAATTCTTCGTGATGATTTGATAATTATAAGCAAGAATGGAGAAATCATGTTGATGGAAAAGAAAAGAGCCAAGAAATTTCTCAAAGTGAAGATGAGAACCGATGGGGTCTTGGATTTCTCCGACTGTTAAGAGCTTACATTCGTCCGGCTTGAAGACGTTAAACTTAGCGCTAAATGGGAGGCAACCCATTCTTTTTATCTTTTGTTGCTTGTTTGTTTTGGCCTTGTAGGTTGATTGTGCTCATGAAAAAATGCTCATTGAAGAAAAGAGAAATGCTTCATGGATTCAAGTTGACATGTTCCACCATTTGTTGCAAACTTAATTCGTGACTCTTGTCTCGAGTTAAGTTTGGGGGGTGCTAGTGCGTGGTGGACATAGCTTGAGTCGTGTGGATGCGATTACTTCTCAACAAGAAGATCATCAATGGAAACTACAAGGGTAAGTCTCACCATTTTTTGCAAACTTAAGTCTCAACTCTTGTTTCGATTTAAGTTTGGGGGGAGAGTGTGTGGTGTGACTCACCACTTGAGTATGATTCTTGTAAAATTGGACAATTTTTAAAAAAAATTTCTCATGAGTTTGGGTTGATTTTGGCATGATTGGTGGTGTTGAAGTGCATGATAGTCCATATTTATAATGAAATTGTTGAAATAATGGTGTTTGTTGAGTGTTTGAGCGTGAATGAGAGGTATTGGAAGCATGATGGAGCTTGAAGCTAACGCTTTCCTTACCAAATGCCTATCGAGGGAGTACTCTACACCTTATCATTTTATTACTTGAAATGAATTGATTTTGATTTGGATTGTTGTGACTAGCATGCTACTTCATGTGTTATGTTTGTGGGAGGTTTACTTTCGTATTTTAGGATTTTCTTTTCAATAAAGGTTGGGATGAATGTGTGCTTAATTTTCTTATGGATGATGGTATTTTGTGTTTTTGCATGTTTTGTGTTTTTGTTATGTCTTGTTTGTTGAGTCCTTATTTTTATATTTTGTGTATTTTCATTCGTGTCTTGGGTTGTTTGATGGTTTGTTTAGGGATGTCGTGAGTCATTTTTGAACGTAAGTGATGATAGGTTGTGGTGATAAGTGATGACAAATTATGATTAAGAATCTCTACACTTTCAAATTGTGACATGTTTTACTTAACTTGTTCAATCTTGAGATGAATGTGGTGTAATAAGTTTCTTAAGGTCCGAGCACAAGCTTGTGAGCATTTGAGCCTCAACCATGCACACATGGTATTTCTTCATGAGTGGATCGATTGTGTTTGATAAGTTAGAACTTGCTCAAGGACTATAGGAACGAGCCCGATTAGTGGAGATTGGTGAAATGATCTAGGGCCATCCTTGTTATTATAGTCATTGCCATATATATTCCTACCTTGAACATCATCCTTAGTCAACCACTTTGAGCCTATAAGCCTATTTCTTGTGAATTTAGCACATTACAAGCCTTAATTACCCATTCAAGCTTATATATACCTTTGTGTGGGTGATTGAGGAGATGGTAGCTAGAAATGATTGATTGATTACCAAAAGAAGAAAAGGGAATGGTAAACAAGCAAGAAAAAGGATGAAAAGAGCAAAAGTAAGAAATGGACATGCAACCTCAAAGCAAGAGAAAGAGCAAATCAACATCAAAATGCTCAAGTAAACAAAATTCAAAGAAAGGAAGCATGCATCAAAAGAAGCTCAATACAAGGAAAGTTAATGAATAGTGCTTGAGATTGTAAAGATAAGAAAGGAAGAAAAGAAAGTGAAGAAGTTGAGGAAATTGACCATCTCTTTGATTACTTACACATGATTAGTCACTCTTATCCATATACTTCCTACCATACCAAATAGCCTATCATTACATCCTAATTAAAGACCTTTTTGATCATTAATTGAAACTTTGGTGATTTGTGAATATAGTCCGCGAACAAGTTTATAGCGAGTCGAGCCAATCGATTAATGAGTGTGATTTATCCTATTTCAAAAGAGTGTTGAGACATCGATATCCATTGTGAGGCTTGGACTAAAAGGGACTATATTACACTATTACTCTCTTGTGATTGAACGTGTTAATTTTACATGTCATGATTTTAATATTGTAGGATGACTTAGCATAGTTTGTAGTTATTATTGCTAACGATATGTTATTGCTTATATTCGTTTAGTCTTTTCTAGGTGAAAATTTCTCCTTTTGATTTGTCATTTTCGTTGCTCGGGGACGAACAACACCTTAAGTTTGGGGGTTGATTAGAGTTATTTTCACCTAGATTTTAATGTCTTTTTATATGTGTTTTTCGTATTATTTTATCCGTATTTGTGTATTAATTGGTGGTGTTTTGTATTTTTATTGAAATGTGTGTGAATGAGCTTAAACATGATAAGGAAGATGTAGGAAAAAGCGGATCTCAATTCGGAGTTGAAACGAGGGAGAACGAGCCAAAACAGTGAAGAAATACAGGAGCCAGCACCAACACGGGCCGTGTAGCCAACACGGCCCTGTAAGAAGTGGCCGTGTGCCGACATCAGAAGAGCCAACACGACCACCCTGTGCCCGTGTTACAACACACGACTCGTGTTGGCAGCACGAGCCGTGTCATCAACACGACCCTGTAAGAAAAGGCCGTGCGGCAGCATCAGAAGACACAACACGGCCACCTCATGGCCGTGTTGCAGAGCACGACTCGTGCTGTGTATTTTCCTGCTGAAATTTCCAAATTCTTCTAGAAGCCTCCATAGGGGTATAAATACCCCTTTATTCAACAATTGGCAGGAGATCCGAAAATCCCACCATCTACACACACATCGCACACCATTTCTTCAATTTTCCACCATCATCTTCATCCACCTTCATCCATGTTGATCCATCTCCATCATCTCCATTAATTCTCCATAAAAACTTCATCCCTTCCATTGGGTGTGAGAGATCTCAAGAAATCAAGAGCTAGAGGTTGAGATCAAGAAGAATAGAAGATTCTCTTCAAGAAATTGATAGGGAATAATCCATTCATTTTGTATTTCTTTAGATCTAAGACTATGGGTATTTGTAATGAATCATTTATTTGTTTTATTATTTTTATCATGTTAGGCTAATCCCTCTAGTGGGATTAGGAATATGAAGAGCATATTAGATTTATATTATCATGTGGATTAAATTGGTTTTTGATTTAATTGATGTTGATTTCTATTCATGGAGTTTAATTGTCTTGATGTTGTGATGGCATGGTTTGTTATTCATGAATGTTTATTGGTTTAATGGATTGTTGATCAATGGATTATTTGTGGTAATTAAATGCTATCATGATGTTCATGTATGTATTGCTTGGAGTGAGACGGAAACGACCCTCTATAGTATTAGGAAGGCATGAATAGACATTGAGTTTGGGTTTGACCGAAAGGATATTTGAATTCAATGAGGGGAACCAATCCATTCGTTGGCCTTAGTACACAAAAAGGGAGAGTTTAATCTAACTAGTACCTAGATGGAAGGGGTTAATGTTGGGCTTTGATCTTAAGTGCTTTTGGGAGTCTAAAATGGATCAACAACCTTTGTAACCCGAAAGGGAGCTTAGGATACAATCGTGATCACCCTTAGTCTACATCAATTGAGTTGAATTCCGTTTGCATGATAATATGAATCGAGTGTGCTTGGATGTTTCTAATCTCATGTTTTCACACTTGAACTTTAGCACCCATTATCTTTACTTGTCATTTTTCTTATTTGCTATCTTATTTACTTGCTACTTGCTTTAGTTGTTAATCATATCAAAACCCCCCGATCATCTTTACAAAAACAACATGAACATGAGCTCACGTACATTGCTAGTCCGAACATAACTCCTTTGTGGATTGATAATTTTTCTTGGGATATACTACTACAACGATCGAGTATTCTTGCTCGTGAGTACTATAAAAATAGGCAAACACCCATAAACAAATTCACACTTTCTATTTTTGTCCGTCCCATAAACAAGTTCATACCCCCATATAAGGAAATACACATAAATCAATAACCTCACAACACACTTTAATTTCAAAGATTTCAAGCACTTGGGAAGTGGTTCTGACCTCGGGCTCGTAAGGCCTGCCATGAAGACTTGAACTTATCTATAATCTGAATTGTTGTTTCAATCATCATGATGTAATATATAAAAAGGTGCGTATTAAAAAAAAGAATGGTGATATTTAAGTGAAAATTAATACTGTATTTGAATGAATGAACATGAAGACGATTCTGGTGCTGCCTCCTCTTCAGTTTGTAACTTCATCTATCGGCGTTTCATTTCTTTCTCTACGATTCAGCTAAACTGTGGAATTTGAAAAAATATCGGTGATGAATTTCATTCTTACGGTGGCCGAAGTGAGCGTCGTGGTGTTGCTGTTGAGGAGCTACGTGAAACAATCCGCTGCCACAGCTCGAGGAATAATCATCTTCTGCGGCAAAAATGGGGTTAGGCTTGTATTCAAATTTGAGCTGATCATTCCAAAGATTTCAGTCAAAATGAGATCAAGAATACGGATGTATACATGCCATTAGATGTGTGTTAGGATGATGTGATTGTAAAGAAATGGAGAAGAGGCAAAAACCAAAAAGAAACATTTGGTAAATATGTTTCCAAAATGACAAGTATTAGGTTGAATTCAAGCCATGCTCGTTTCATTAGAAAGCTCTATCTAATTTCATCAAACTTGGTTAAATTCATGCCTCGAGCAACTACAGTATGCTTTCAGGAGTTTGTATGTTCTGTTTTCTTTGACACTCATTCTGGTTTTTGATATTCTTGGGAAGTAGAATCATTTCATCCATTATGATGTTATTTTTCCTGAATTTTACTAGATAATATACTATAGATAAATGGAAATATTGGAGTTTAGTTTAACCGAAATATATTAAAGGGGTGTGTATTAAATAAATTAAGGGTAATTTAGACTTTTTAAAATTATATTTTTTTTAATTATATATTAATGGAGTGTGTATTTAATAAAATAGGGTGTGTATTTAATGAGACCCAATAATTTATCATACCTATTTGTTATGTCTCAATCCCGCATTACTAAAAGAAAATAATGTAGATACAAGGTTAAAATTAAAATTTATTTTTATTAACCTTATCTACATAAAAGGATAATAATATTATTTTTAAATAATAAATAAATTTTAACATGTATAAGTGAGTGTGAAAATTTTGTAGTTAACATTTTTTTTAAATTATACGATTAAAGTAATGATCCACGGTTAATCTATCCATTTTACTATTTTGGATCGTTCATTCTTAATCCATCAATTTTCCTTTCTAAACTATGAGACACATACCTTCAACTAATATAAATAAAGTATAGGACTCACACATAAGAACGAAAATATCACGATATATCCACGATATATTCATTTTTTGAGAGTACCAATATCGATATGGGGAAAAATGATATATCTTTTTTGATATCGAGGATATATCGAGAAATATCAAGAAATATCGGTAACAATATCGATATCGAATTGCCACAGTTCAAAATTTCCCAAATATCGAGATATATCGAGGAAATATCGATACAATATCGACAAAATATCGAAGATATATCGAAAATATCGAAAAATTATCTATAATTTTAAAAAATAAAATAATTTTTTGTTTTACTAACCAAATACCTTTTTTTGTTATTATATGTTTAATTTTAAAAAATAAAATTAAAAATAAAGCAACACTTACGTGAAACCATCTCTTGGTGTTATTGTTTTACTTTTGATTAATTAATTATCAATTTTATTAAAATTGTTATCATTTTCATTAACATTATTATGACTAAGTAAATTAAAAGAGTTCAATCATTGTTCAATCATGCCTCAAGAACATGGTGGTTGGATTAGCCCACACTATCCAATCCATAGTCAAACAATTGGACAAGATAGAACGACGTACTACTGGCACATTCAGAACTATGTTCAGAAAATTTGATAAGCTGGTACCAATATTGTTTAGATTCAGACGGCATGACATGTTTTACATTTAAATCTCATAGATCATCATTTTGGTATTAGTTATTGTGTACAAGTAGTAATTATTGTATGACTCCAAACTATTTAAATTCGTTATTGATTTGCTTATAATATAGAATGGATAAAACGTGATAATATTTTTAATAAAAAGTGATTCCTAATCTAAGAAAATTGATATTCGTATAATTGAATTATTTCACGAAGTATCATTTACGGAAATAATAAAAAGTGATAGTATTTTTTTTTAAAAAGTGATACATAATAAACAAAAAGTGATAATCATTTAGTTAATTTATTTATGAACTATTCGTATAATAGATAAAAAAATGATAATATTTTTAGTATGAAGTGATACCTGAATAAAATAAAGTGATAATAATAGAATAATCGAATTATCTAAAAAACAATACTAATAATAATAATAATAATAATATTATTGAATAGTTAATATTAATATTAATAATATTAATATAATAATTAATATATAAAGTGAATTATTTAATTTAATAAGCGTGAATGCTTGAGTGAAAATCGCCGAAAGTTTTTGCTGGCCGTTTAGGCATTTTCAGTGAAGCGCTAATCTTAGTTAAATGTTCAACTCCAATTTGCAGTTTTGATTAAACAAAAACCAAACAGAGCCCGTCTTTTATTTATTTATTTATTTATTTTAACTTAAAATATAATTAATTTAGTTAATGGATAATTTGTCTCACGAATTATGATTCGTGAGACGGTCTCATGCAAGACTTACCCTTATAAATATAGAGAGGTTACTCATGACCCTCTCACAAGAGGGGTGGGGGCAACCCCTGATATGTGGGCCCACCCCCTCATGTGAGAGGGCCATGAGTGACCACAAGTTATCCAAGTGATACTCATAAATATAATATAAAATGAAAAGAAAATTATAGATTGGATGGAGATGTGAAAATTTGAGACATTGGAGTATTATTTTAGTAAAACGAGAAACTCTCCCTCATGTGTAACCTTCTCCAACGACTCATTAATTGATCCAAGGGCTAAAATTGAATAGATTTGATCTATTGGTTAAAAACCCAAAATACTACTCATATAAGTATATAACCCTCGCTCTTTAAGAATTAATTTATAACTTTTGGGTGTCTGGGTTAGGGTTTGATCGTAGACGTGAGTGGAGGAAGGGAATACTAATAGGGGTGGAGAGTTGAGAGCGAGAGGTGGGTGTTATGGATTCAGTGTTTGAGGAATCGATAGGGATGAAGGTGGTGGGTCTGGGGCAGAGGGAGATGGAGATGGAGATGGAGATGGAGAAGGTGGGGCAGAGGGAGAGGGAGAGGGATATACAGAGGCTGAAGTTGTGGGTGAGGGAGGAGTCGGAGTTAGCTCAACGGATGGTGGAGACGCGGAAGGTGGCGCGGCTGGAGATGGAGGATATATTGGACAGAGAGATTCCAGGGAGAAGGGAGAGCAGACTGAGGCAGGAGTTGAGGGAGAGGGAGAGGGAGAGGGAGATGGATGAGGCTGGGCTGGGGCAGAGGGAGAGGGAGATACAGAGGCTGAAGTTGTGGGTGAGGGAGGAGTCGGAGTTAGCTCAACGGATGGTGGAGACGCGGAAGGTGGTGCCGCAGCATCTCCAAGATATGGAGGAGAGCAGACAGAGGCAGGAGGTGAGGGTGAGGGTGAGGGTGAGGGTGAGGGAGAGGGAGAGGCAGGTGCAGGATATGTGGCCAGGGGAGAGCAGACAGAGGCAGGAGTTGCGGGAGAGGGAGGGGTTGGGGTTAGCCCGCAGACAGATGGAGGAGGTGGAAGTGGAGGTGGAGGTGTAGGTGCCGCACGTGATGCGGCTACGGTATATGTGGGAGGAGGGAAGTAGGGAGAGGCTGGAAGATTAATTCTGAGGTATTTCTTTTTAATTCTTCTTCTCATTGGGTGCTGCTACTGAATTCAATATGATATATTATCTTGCAACCTAGTTTCTGCTTTCCAATACACTTATGTTATATACTTGTCCATTTATCATCTACTAGACTAGATGTGGCAGTGGCATCAATTCCTACCATAAAATCTTTTACTTGGAACATCCTAACCTCAATCCGAGTACTATAATGAAGATAATCCCATTACAAAGCCTTCATTTTACCTTATTAATTACATTATTTTCAAAGAAAGCCTTTTGTCCAATTTATTCATAAGCAAACAATTTTGCTCTTCTCTTGACATACAGAACAACAGATTAGCAAAATAAGCCATCTACTCTATTCTTTGCTTCCCAAAACTCATCCATTGTTCATAAGTTTTTCAAAACCTTGAATCTGATATTTTGAGAATCTATAGTCCTTTCAATATAAACAGGCCGCCCTCTGTTATCTTCACCATGGTAACCTTGAGCTCAGCTCAACTAGTTCCAATTCATCATAGTGAAAATCCTTGACATAGTAGTGGCAGTGGCAACTATCAGGCAATTCAAAGATATGATGCAAGATGTTATAATATATCGAAACCAACAAATCATGTATTCCTAAGTCCTAACTCTATCCGGAATAGTCAAAACTGAACATATCATAATTAATCAAACTTGTGGCAACATCTGTTTGACGTTTGAGGAAACTTAAACAAGGAGTTTTGAGGCTGTGGCAGATGTAAAATAAAAGGAAATGCATTGATATAAACTAGTAATTATGGAGTCATGTCTTGCATAGTTGTTAGAGGCGAGGAGGCTCAAGCCCATGCAAAATTTTGGCGCCCCCCCCCCCCCCCCCCCCCCTTTAAGATGCGCACATCCTATCCAACTCCTAATTATCCATTTTCTTTAATATTTTTAAAAGTTCTTACACACTTTCAATTAGTAAAAAGCAATGCTTACCTCTTTTTTGGGAGATTAACTTTTATTTATGTATATACACTATGAATTAGCCAATTAGGAAAAGATTTCGATACGGATGTTTATAAAGGGTGTGATAAGAGGTAAGAAGTAGTTATGGGAATTACATATCTTATTTTTACAGTTAGTTTCTTTAAGTTTTTAAGATTAGATTAGATATGATTAGACATATATGGGATTCATATATCTAATTTTTACAGAAATTAAATTAGATATGATCCTATGTGAATCTTATAATTTAAGTTAGTTTCTTTTATTTATTTGATTAGATTAGATAAGATAAGATACGAGTTGTTGGACCTTGTTTACATGCGTTTAGGTTTAATTTAGTATTTGTAATTCTAATTTCTTGGTTGAATGTCTGTTTTTGGATAATCATTTAAATAACTTCTTAAACTTTAACAATTAGTTTAATTGACTTACTACTGTTTATTTGAATTGAAGATTTTAACCTTGAAGTTAATTATGTATGAATGTTCTATGTATTATTATGCTATTTATGAGTTATTATGTATAACTATGTGATATTATATGATTTTCACCTTTATTTAGCTAGCAAGTATGATTTTAGTAGATATGTATATATGTGGTAGAATATTACAGCGGTATGTATGGGGTGCTCTTCTCACCTCAGGGTCCTTGCGCCTCTGCCTCTTACCTCTAACAACTTTGATGTCTTACCCTCGGAATGGCAGTTATTATTGGTGACACAGTGAAAAGATATACTTGCATTCAATAAGTTTGAGGTGAAAGGTTGCTTTAAGTATTTGGGTCTGTGTTATGGAATTTGTGAAAATGTAGAAATTTGTTGGTTTTTAATGATGTCTTACTGGATTAAGGAAAAATTATTGATGATATTAGAAGTAAGGTGTGTGCTTGGTTACATGTAAAGAATCAAATTAGAATAGATGGAGGTGTAAACAGTTTGTTTCATTCACCAAGAGATTGTTTATAGATTAGGAGTTGAAATCAACGTTATTCTCTATTGTACTTGTCTAGTCCCGTATTACTGGTTGAGTACTCTCTTTACTGTTCCAAAAAATAAAAAAATCCTTGGTGACACAGTATATGTAACTTGCAGTTTGCATGCCTAGAGGCAATAACATAAGTTATCATATGTGTGCCATGCTAGATACTCTATTCTCTTCATGCATAAAACTTCATATCTTCCTCCCAAGATCTAACTAAAAACACATCCCCAATGATGATGATGATGGAGCAAAATATAAATTTAGACAATTTTGCAGCTTTGAGGCTAGTTAAATGTTTCCTTGCATGCTAACGAATTTCTGATATTGAGATTGCAGAAGTAGAAAGATTGTGATAATTTATTCGAGTGAGTGATTAACCATAAAGATTGTTGGCTAGTGATCCTCTAAATAGATATTCACAAACAAGAGTATGCAATTTTGATTAATATGAGATTCCTTCCAATGATAGAAGATTAGGATGACGAATAGTGACACCTAGAATGAAGATTGGAAAGGATGATGAAATGACTCAATCATCGGAGGAAGTCAACACTACTGTACCTCATTAGTGAAAGGATCAACTCCCCTCTGAGTTTTATAAAACCAAAATTAACAGCTACTGATTTGCCATCCGGGAACTTGCCAACGCGCTCACAACTTAAATTACCATGCCCTATCGCCTGTTTGAAGGGGTTTGTAGCTGATTTGATCTTTTTGTAGATAAAAACTCTTGCTGCACCGCACCCAAGGTCTGCATGTCAGTTCCATACGACATAAAATTTCAGTTAATGAGACATTGTATTTTAAAATTTTCTGAATTTTCATTAGAATGTGACATTTTTTCGTGCTTGGTATATTCACATCTTCTCACCTTTCCTATAAATGACATGATGAAAAGTGGAAGAACAGTTCCTCTCACAGCACCAAGCCTAACAACAATATGGCTATGGCTTTAGTGTTTTCATGGTGTAAATATTGTGACTTGGCTATCTTGAAGTGATGAATTACTTGAAATCTCATTGCAGAAAGAAAGAGACAGGTTCCCTGATGTCGTGAAATTAGAGAACAACAAGAGACTATGTTAGAAAGACCAGATGCCAGGTACAATATATGATTGTGGGAGTGGCCCTTGTTTTGCATGAAAAAATTTGAATATTCATATTAGAGATTGTTCAAAATTGTTATTAAGTTTGATGAATTATGTTGAAAGTTGTTGGGACTGTAATTTACTCGGCAGGATTCTCCGGCACTGCTCCTTGTAAGCTGTTCTTTTGCTGGTTCCTTCATACAAAAGCAATTATACTCCCTCTATCCCTCGTATTTGACACATTCCTTTTTAATCCGCCCCCTCAAAATATTTCACACTTTTATTAAAAATTAGTAACAAAATGGAGTATATTATAGTTATACTAGTATTTTTTTTCTTCATCCCACCCAAAGAGTTATTTTCTCTCATTTTGTGTGTCCAACTCATTTCTTCATTTATACATGGGAACATACAAATCCTAGTTCCACTAATACTGGTAGGAAGCAATCATATTGAACCATAGATATTTAGATGTAAATAGCATTATTCCATGCTCAATAGGAACTCGGCTTAAATTTGATTTATTGCATCTGAAAATAGAGCATCACAAACCAATGGAGATGGAGCAATGAGCAATGTAGTCAACTGTATTAATGAACCTACTTTGAATATGGAAACAAATTAGTGATGAATATATCTTATCATGAAGATTTATACAAATTTTATGAAATCTTTTTATGCACAAAGAATTCACCTCAATTAAATAATTTACAATATTGATAAGGTTCAGATTTTGGCATCTGCACATTATTAGAATTATCAAAATATATATTGAGAACATAAAATAAAAGAATACACTAAAGTAATACAGACCACATTGAGTTCCACTATTTCATCTCATGGCTTCCCTTCATTTGGTTCATCCGTTGCTATAAAAATGAATATATATAGCCATGTTATTAAATATGTATCAAATTAGAAGATGAAATTAATCCAAGCACTCCAGAAATTCTGAAAATACTAAAACTCAATAATGTATTTTGTTCACATAACATAACTACTTAAAAGTATCATCATGCATGTTCTATCCAAAACTCCCATAAGCAATTTAGATCTAATCAGTCTTACAATATGTATATATTAATTTCTAAGTATCCCAGCCTTTAATGCATTTATAGTATGTATATATTAATTTCTAAGTATCCCAGCCTCATATAAAGCTCTAGCAAAGGTTATTCCAATGTGCTTTATATTTTAAAGCAATATGATATCAAGGCTTTAGTTACAATGACTAATACCTGAGAAGGAACAGTTTGAGTCAGAGTATCTGATAATAAATGGTCATTCCGTTTTAGTAGATTCTCCTCATTAGGCATTATATCATCTTTTAAGGGACATTCACGATCACTACTTTGGTGGCCATAGGTCCCACATCTCAACTACAAATGGTTTTACCCAGCCAGCAGCGCCGGTCTCTAACCTAGAATGAAAGCACAATCATGTCAGTTTTTTATCAATAAAACCTGGATGAAAGCACAATCATGTCATCTAACGGATCACTAAACCCTTGAGGCGAAAGCAAGACGCTTCTTAGAGTTTAGAAACAATAATTCGAATAGGAGAATCAGAAAAGCACAAAAGGAAGACAGGTAAATAAAACTTCCACTAAAATTACCCAAATAGTTGAGAATTTCATCTATCTTAGCAGCCAAATTAACAGGTAATACAGTTTCAAAGTCAGATACTGCAGGTCCTACCTGCAAAACCTCTTTACATTTCATATTGTCTCGAAGAGACCATGCTACTTAAGATTTAACTTAAATAAGTAATAAGCAATCAAGGGACTAACCTCACGACCTGGGGGACTAATGTGGTAGATGCAGAGGTTGTGGAGAGGAGAGAATGTGTCTGGGCAAAAGAACAATCCTCGTAAACCAGACTTGTCCGTTTGGCAGCGCGAAGGAAAATTGAGTTAATTCTGAAAAACACTTACTGTGCATTTATATCAATAAAATTGAGTCAAAGCTTTTTCTAGAACTGAACTTATTTTACACCACAACTTTGAATACTTTTGTAACTATCAATTATCAGTAAAAAAAATGCTATGAGAACCAGAAATTAGAGTAAAATTAACAATAGTATAGGAAATAAATCAGTTTAGTTTCTTAAAGTTTAAAGCAAATCAGGATAGGTAATAAGAGTTGGCCTGTCCTGGTCTCCAAAAATAGCAACGAAGACATAAGCACAACCAGTTGTGACAATAAAATTAAACAATCCTCAACACACCAGTTGATACAACCGTGGAGGAAGAAAAAAGTTTTTCAAGATATTTATTGTTGAAGGATTGGAAAGGGATTTGATCCTCAGGATTGCGAGGTCGCACGACCTTTAGTATTCAACGTTTGCTAAATTTCATCAGGAAAATCTCATGAGTCATTCTGCCTCTTCGCTTAAACTGAAAAAGTGAATGAAATGAAGGAGGTCAAAAGGCTGCATTTATAAAAAAAAAAATTGAGAAGGGATAAACATTTTAAATTAAAATAAAGTGAACAGACATACGTAATTATGATGAAGTTGAAGGAGGTCAACAGGCTGCATTTATAAGTAAATAAATTGAGAAGTGTTAGACATTTTAAATTGAAATTTAATTAAATAAAAATGGGTGGGAGTTTAGTGTTAGAAATAATAAAAAATGGGTCTCACTAAATACACACCCCATTTTATTAAATACACACCCCTATTATTATATAATTAAAATATATAATTTTAAAAAGTTTAATTTATCCTTAATAATTCATTAAATACACACCCTCTAATATTTTATATTAATCTAATCACCTAAATTAATTAGCGCGTTTATACAGCTAAACTTAAAAACCCTAAATTCTCATATACTGTATTAGATTTTAAAAATCATCATGATGTCTTTTAAAATCACAGCAATAGATTCTGATTCATAGCTGCCATACACATCCAATAATTTCCCAAATTTTAAATTACACAACGACAACAATCTAATAAGCACAAGTGTATCTACTCTTCATCCCGCATTTAATATAACGAGTTTAATGATTAGTTGTTCATCATTAATTCCTGCAACTCGACCAAGCTTTTCCAAATCTCCTTCCTTTGTTAAGTTTGCAAGTTCTCCCCTCTTCCCCTCTATTACGCCCATTATCTCACCTTCTCAATCCATTTATCAATTGGTCGTTTCTATTCTCTTACTTCCTTCTTTGTGCTCACCAATAATTTTCTCTAAAATCATTGTTTATGATTGTTTTAAATATTAAATATTTTTCTTTCTATTTTAATAAGAGTGAATTGGGATTTTACTTTTAATTTAGGGTTTTATGGGGTGTGTATAATTTTAATTTTAAAATGGTAGTTTTGGAATTTAAGGGGGTGTGTATATAATAAAATTAAAAATTAAAAAAATAAAAGGGGTGTGTATTTAATAAAAGGTGTGTATTCAATAAAAAGGGGTGTGTATTTAACAACACTCTAAAAAATTGTTTAGATAAAAAGGTAAGTTTCCCAATCTCTTCTCTTTTTTAATATAGTAGTATAGGATAGGATAGAATAGGATAAAGATTAAAATTAAAAATAAGATTTAACTAAAATACTCTTCTCTTCCTTATTTTATATAATCCCTCCGTCTCGTTTCAATGTTTACGTTTCTATTTTGCACGTCTCATTTCAATGTTTACATTTTCCTTTTTGGAATATGGACTCACCTAAAACAATTAATATATCATCCAACACTAATACATCTACCCACTTTATATTAAATATTATATTTTTTCACCCACTATCTATTAAAATATTATACTTCTTAATCAACGTGCAAAAAACAAACGTAAACATTGAAACAGGACGGAGGGAGTATTAATTTTTTATTTTTTTTTAACCTTGTGTACAAGAATACATGCAATACAAGCTCTAGGAGTAATATATGGTAGGAGTATTATTATTTTTCTTCATTCTCTCAAAATTAAAGTCTCTAGGAAGGGAGCCACTATTCACCTAGTTGAGACATTGATGTATTTAGGTGATTGTAACTGTTAGATATTAATTTTACCCACGTTTTAGGGGAAAGCTTTAAAATGCGCGAATTAATTAAAAAAACTTTTGACTCCATTTTTATAAGCTACTAATAATTAATATAAATTCATAAAAGTTTCGATACAAGATTTTTTAAATATTAAATAAATGTCAGGGCAATATTTTTTAGACTGACGTGAGACCATTTTATACTTTCTAAAATAATTGTCAATTTCGCTATAAAACATCATCACTTCCACAATAAAATGTTATCACTTTTCATTTATATTATAAATTGTTCATGAAATAACATTATCACTTTTTATTAATTTAGTATCCCTTCTAAGTATAAAAATTATCATTTTCTAACCGTCTTACGTAAGCCCTTACGTGACATGGTCTCACCCAAATCTTTGTCTATTTTTTAAAGTATCAAGTATGTATAGAGTTAAAATTAAAAAAGTATTCACTCCATCCGGTTCTAAGGTATCCATTTGTTTTTTGCACGTGGATTAAGGAGTATTATTATATGTAAAGTGAGTAGTTGTATTAGAGGGAAATGGTGGGACATATTGTACTTTTTTACTAAATAGGGGAAATGAATACCTTTGAAACGAACGTAAAAAATATTAAAATGAATACCTTAAAAGCGCACGGAGGGAGCATCAAATTAGTACTCCTACCGTTCAAACTTCAACTTTACACTTTTGTTTTGATTCGTCACAATTTCACACTTCCATAAAAGAAAAAAAACTAACTAATATTCCTCTAATACACTTTAATTTTAAATTTGTCATTACATTTTTAATACACATAGTGTACTTTATCATTTACTTTACCAAAAAAATGTTAAAATTTGACTTTTATTGGTATCCGTCCAAACAATAAACGTAAAGATAAATTTGGGACATAGTCAATATGAGTAAAAAAATTATCGTTACGACTTATTGTTAGTAGAGTTAATATTAGATGCACCCGGGTGTAAGAGTGCACTCATATTTATATAACTTTTTATTCTATTTTGTATACATGTTTCTTTATAATTATACACTAAACTATGTATAACTTTTTATTCAATAGTGTATACATGTTTTTTAATAATTGTATACTTTTTACACATAATTTTTTATTAAAAAAACTATTTAAAAATAAAAGAAAGAAAAAAAGTTGTTTTATTTAATTATTATTATTATTTAAATGGTGTATAATTATTCTTAAATTATTCTAATTAATTTAATTAGTATAATAAATTAGATTATTCAGTTAAGAGTTTTATGCATCTAATTTAGAAGCTCTATATAAATGTTCTTTTACCAACCAAAAAAAATCATACTTTCAATTTGAATTATTTTACTTAACTAAAATAATAATAAATAACAAAATATGATTATCCGCGCTGAACACGGGAACTGTACTAGTGAGCGAGTTAACTTATGAATAAAAGTTAAAGCCGTAAAAATGGATTAGGCCGGTTGAGTCAGCATATAGTTTTCAAATTGGCTGATATTGCCCTGGCCAAACTTGTCATGGGCCAGCCCAAGTCCAGCCCAGTAACATGGGCTAAATGAGTTTAATTTCATGTACTCTCTCTGTTCATTACAATGGATTTCATTTATTTTTTACACGTGAATTTAGGAGTATTATTATTTAATATAGGGTGGATAATTGTATTAGTTGAGGAGTGAGTCTCATATTTTAATTGTATTAGTGGTGTGCATAGGTCCAATGTGTATAAAAAGGAAAATAAGACTCTTAGGGACAGACACCTAAAATGAAAAAATGAGATTCTTTGGAGCGGACGGAGGGAGTATTATTATGGGCTCCAAATAGACTAAAAATTTTAAAAAAACAGCTCGGCCCAACTCAACCCACGGCCCAGACCCATATTTAGCCCTGTTCGGGCCCAAGGCAGATCGATTCTACCTAATTAATTTATTTTTATATAAAATATAAAAATATATTTCTAAACATCAAATTTTATACTCCCTCCGTCCCATTTCAGATGATATACTTTTTATTTTGAGTCCCACAAAAGTTTGCACATTCTTAAAAAAACAAAAAGTCAAACATAATCACTCTTCCCCTACACTTTATTTACAAAAAAAAACCACTTATACCTAGCACATCTAACATACTTTATCATTCACTTTATTATCAAAAAAATACCATAATACCCCAAAAGTTATCACTTTTTAATCTCTGTGCCGGAAAGAAGGGTGCAGACTTTCATGGGATGGAGGGAGTATCTTTAATATGAAATTTTAAAATTTTGTAATTATAAAAAAAATTATTTACAAAATATTAAGTGATTATCTTCTTTATATTACATTATTATACAAAAAATTCTAATAAAAAATTAAATATATTTAATTAATGATTATTTTTCATAATAAGTATATTGATGAATGTAGCAATATATAACTCCCTCCGTCCTCTTGAAAGGTACTCGTTTGTTGTTGGCAAGGTCTTTATTTGATTTTTGCACGTAAATTAAGGAGTATTATTATTATAGATAAGGTGAGTAATTGTATTAAAGGGAAGTGGTGGGTCATATTGTGTATTTTCTTCATTAAATAGAGGAAATTGATGCTTTTGAAGCGAATGCCAGAAATAGTGAAATGAATACCTTTCAAGGGGACGGAGGGAGTATATGTTACTATTAATATTATTTGTATAATATAAGCATTTGATTAATTAGAAAATAGTAATTTTCATTAACTTAATTCATCGGTACACCAATTAAGCTCACGAATCAGCTCCGACCCAGTCTAAGACCAGCTCATTAAATATAATTCATGTGTTGGGCTAATGTTTTTTTTTTAAAAAACCCAACCCAACCTAACTCAATCTGTTACAAGGTGAGCTCATATCAGTCCAATCTACTAAGTATGTGGGTTTAGGCTGGTCCAACTCAGTCCATTTGACAACTATAAATCATGTATCTATGTCTTTCATACTATGATAGTTCCAGCATCAATGTAATTTTCACTTTTAAATATCTATTCATCACTATTTTAGTCTTAAATTTTCTTGTAATAATAATATTAATAATAAATTAAATCATAATTACAATTAAAAATCAAACAAAATATGTGAGTTGACCCGTTATGATCCGCAACACGATGTGAGATTGAACCTAGTACTAATAAATGGGCCGGGATGAGTTATAAATCCGATTTGGCCCAATAGTTCAGAGTTGGCTTTTCCCGCTACTTTTCGGTCCTACATCCACTTTCGCGCCAAAATTATCTTTCCAAAGTAGTGCGTGCAAATGACTTCGAGAGACATAGTTCTACTCTCCGCCGCAGCGGTGTTTGGTGCGGTGTCCTCCGCCATCGCCGTCGGCCTTGTCTTCCGCATTAGAAGCTACAAAAACCGCTCCTTCCCAAACGGCGTCGTGGAGCAGAAACCTTCTGATCAGTGCCCCTTCGATCCTGCAAAACGAAAAGGGTAGGTTATTATACATACGGATTTTCATTGAATTTTTCACCTGTTATTGTTGTTAACTTGCTATTCAATTTAGACACCAGAAACTTTAATTATTGATTGACTTTCAATTCCATCCTCTTGTGAAGTTTGAGTGATACGATCCAACCTCCTTAAGGGAAATGGTTTAAAATTAAGTAATAACTCTTAAGGAGGGACTGTAGGAGTTTATACTTATGAAAGGTACAATAAAATAAGCACGATGTACTATCCAATAGATTGTTTGAACTCCTTTAATGGTATGAATTGGCATTACAATTACCTTTCCTGGGATGACTATTTCATGGCAATTGCATTTCTATCAGCTGAGAGATCAAAGGATCCAAATAGACAGGTTTTATTACCAAACGATGGAATATGACAAGTAATGGTAGATGCTATAAGGTTTTGCAATTAAATCTTTACTTGTTTTTCTTTCCATTGGGTGGGTGCTTGCTTAGTGAGCGAAAAGGGAATTATACTCGGAAAGACTACCTTCGGAGTGCAAGTTTCTGTATTTACTTCTGTTTTGCTGCTACAGAATCTATCTATATGTGATTTTATTTTTGTCTTTTGAGAGGGGCTGGGGAGCACATGTAGACTTTATTTTGTTTGTATAGGGATTGATTTTGTTTCTGTAATAACCTTGTCCTTTTTTACATAGTATAAAAGTTAACATGAGCTACATCTTCTATTCATGAGTCAGTTCAAATAGAATAACCTAGTGCTGATGTTTTGCATGCTGTTTTAAGGTATTGGGTACAATGGATTCCCACGTGGTTGCTCGGACGACAAGCTTCCATGGTCCAAGGTTTGCACTTCTTTTGATCTTTACATTAGATGATCATCAAGTTGATATACTTGAAAATTCTTACTCCTTCACTTCCATGTTAGAAATCAAAGTATGGCGATCCCCTGGAGACTAAGTATCCGTAAGTAGGATGACATTGTACTATTAATTGAATAGATTTTCTTACATCTTGTTTATAATCCTTCTTCAATTACGTATGCCATGCTGAAGTCAATTCTATCTTGAACACGAATCATGCATCTGCTGCAGGGCAACTTAGTTATTTCCAGCCTTGTCGTGTATGCTCGTATGTTTCTTTTCAGGTTTACAATGTCTGATAACATACTATCATTGCAGAGGCTTTACGTGACCATGTTTCCTTGCAACGAGTGCGCAAAGATAATCAATCATCCAGGTGATTTGTAGCGTCGTCTATTTCATAACTAATGCATCAACTGATGTTAGAATGATCTCCCGACACTACCTCAGTTTTCATTCGGGCGTTTCAGAGATCATATACTATGTGGAGAAGAGATTGGATAATCCGGATGCTGCCTATGTTGCTTCTCACAAACTTCTTGCAATGGCAGGTGTAAAAGTAAGCTAATATATATACTTCTCCATCAAAGTTTGTCATCAAGATTACCTTTTGATGTTATTTAGCCTTGGTTTGGATTTCTCATTACACAATCATAGGATAGTAATTTGGTTATATTGAGATAAGATTTGCTTATTACAAGGGAAGGAGACATCAACCACAGATGGATCAGATCTTGCTCAGATTCAAGGACTTTTAGGAGCAATTACCAGCTGCACCCTGCTATCTTTCTATATTTATAAATATGGATAATCGTCATTTTCTGGTTCATCCTCGACTCGTTCATCTGCACTAAACGAGCAATCTCGTCTGAGTAAGAAGAGTGAATATTTAATGGTTCTGAAGGAGTTGTTTTCATACCTTCAAAGCAAAGTTGGATTTCAATACGTAACTCTACTTATTGATCTTGTGATATTCTATGTAGTTATTGATTGTTGTGTTATGTGAAATTTGTAGTAGAATATAATTTAGATAATAGTGTTTACCCATATTAATAACAATACAATATATTCGTATATTGGGGAAGAGAAAAAAACTGAGTTCACAAATTGTATCAATGGAACACTGGAATCTGTAGAACTCCATGAAAAACTAGAAATGTTCTTTAAATTTCTAACTTCTTATTTGTTGTTGTTTAGCCCGTATAGCCGACCATTTAGCTGAAATCTATTAGGGTTATGTTGATCTTTTAGTTACCTGTTCAAAGAGATTCAATTAACTCGAAATCCATTAGGATTGATCCAATGAATTAGAGCAAGATCGTTAATATCCATGTAAAAAATATTGTTTAAGATTTTGGATGTGGGGTGGTGGGGTACATCAATAACGTCACTTTCACCTTTTTCTTTCACTTCCTTCTTTCTTTCTTTCTCTCTCATATTTCGTACAACACCCTCTCTTCTTCTTCTCTCCATTCGTCCAACATCCTCTCTCTTCCTCTCTTCTTTCGTTCCAGTGAAGAACAGTGCATTTCTGGGTGGAGAATTCTTTATTTACGGTCTCCAGAGTGCATCAATTGGAAATGACAAATTTTCAGGTATGTATGTAAGCATTGTTATTGGCATGTTTAAATACGTAATAATGTAATGTGTGTAATGTAATGTAATGTGTTGAATTGGCCTTAACTGTAGTAGGAATGCAGTGGTGGTGTTCATTTATTTTTGTTTATTTTTTTAATTTTGGTTGGCCGAATAGAGGTCTATAGTAGGCCGAACAGAACAATACTTCAGGCCGAATAGAACAAGTGTAAGCCGAATAGAGCAAAGTGTATGAGTAATGACTTTTTTTAATTTTGGTTGGCCGAATAGAGGTTTTCAGTAGGCCGAATAGAATAAATCTTTAGGCCGAATAGAACAAGTGTAGGCCGAATATAGCAAAGTGTATGAGTAATGATTTTTTTTTAATTTTGGTTGGCCGAATAGAGGTTTTCTGTAGGCCGAATAGAACAAATCTTTAGGCCAAATAGAACAAGTGTTGGACGAATAGAACAAAGTGGAAGACTTGTATTTTTTTTAAATTTAATGAAATTTTGGTTGGCCGAATAGAGATTTAGGGTTGGACGAATAGAACAAATCTATAGGCCGAATAGAATAATTGTAGGCCGAATAGAGCAAATATGAGCTGTCAAAATTTTTTGGGAAATGTTGCTTGGTCGAACAGGGCATACTTGGTAGGCCGAATAGAACATTTTGTAGGCCGAATAGAAGGAACTGTGGGCCGAATAGAATAAATGTTGTTGTGTTCAAATATTTGGTTTTAGGGTTTTCATGAACTTATTGTTATTTGTGCAGGGTGAATGGAAGCGTCCTTCCATGCAGGGTCAACACTGCAGTATACATAATTACTGCAAACCTGGGGTCGTTATGGATATCATTCTAGGCAGTTAACTAGGGTTGAGGGTAATGCGGAGGAGATATTTAGGAGATCATGTTTTGGTCATTACTGGAAGCTCAGCGATTATTCGAACGCGAATGCTCATCTGCACACTCTAATGACCCGTGAGATCGTACATAGGGGGGACATGTAACGGCTAGGTATTTTCAGGTTGGGGACGAGTGCCTTAGATTTAGCAGGGTAGAGTTCATGAGGATTATGGGACTCTATTTTCGGGATAGACTCGGGTTTGATCCGAACGAGACGTATGTTATCCCGCCTGGTGGGTTATATGATAGGTTTTATGGTCAGGCTGAGAGACCATTAGTCAGTCAGATTGCTAGTGACTTTGAAGGAAGAAGATTTATAGATGTTAGCCCTGAGGACGCGGTTAAGGTTGCCAAAGTTTTGTTGTTGTACTACTTTCTCCTTGGGTCGGATGTCACCAAGGTGGGTGTAGACAACTGGGTCTGGTGCCTAGTAGAGGACGAACAGAGATGGGATTTATTCCCTTGGGGACAACTCAGCTATATGACGCTTTTGCACTTTCTGGACCACATTTTGACCGAACTCCCAGCTACAGCAAACCCTGATCGGTACAGATATCACTTTTACTGGTGCACATTCGCACTACTGGTACGTGTTTTAGTAGATATATTAAAGTTATAGTGTATTTTCAATTTTAGCAACATTAATTATCTAACATATGTAGTTTACGTGTGACAGGTTTGGGCTTACGAGCGTATACTGCCCTTGCTGCACCGTATGGCCATGTCCCCCACGATAGGGAGAATTTAAGGCCACTTTACTTGCGATGGGTTTTTCGCACAGTGAAGAGGGTTGATAGGAATCTGTTTGATCGGGTATGACTTATTAATCCATTTAGTGAAGACAAATCAGTTAAATTATTTCTTATGTAATTGTTTATTTTGAATCAGACTCTTGTTGTGGTTGATTTTCCGAATATCCTTGCTGATGAGCGTAGACGGGGGTATTGGATTGGCATAGAGGATGATCCCTTGGACGGGTTGATCATGGGGATATACACCAAGGCATTCTCTAACCCCAGACGAAAGGCTGTCCGGGGGCCTGATTACGCACATGTGCAGCAACGTATCGCAAGGGAGGCATACGATCCTACCAGTAATCCATGGGATCAGCGGTACTATACGAGTGTGACTGTTGATGATGCGTGGAGGGGCCAGCATGAGGATGATCCTGCGGCTTGGATGACAAATTTGGATCCCCATTTTTACCAACCTTGATGTACTCCCAGTCCTGACCACAGTGGATATGCTACAGGGGAGACGAGGTATGTTGAGCCCGGTTCCTATGATCCGAGTGGTGGCTGGCATGCTCGATTTATGAAAGAGCATGACGAACAGCAGCGTTACGACGCAGACGCGCAGCAGCACCTTGACTATAGGATGGATGATTCCCCAATTTTTCATGGGAGTGGGTTTAGGGACGCATACAGCGGTGATCAGCACGACCACGGATATGATCAGGATTTCCAAGAAAGGGTCTTTCGTAGGATTGATCAGCAGGATGAGTTGTTACACCAGCTTGCTTGTCAAGTTGTGTCTGAGCGTTAAACAGCTCATTATTTTCGACAGGCGCTTACGGATGAGATTAGGCGCCTTCGAGCAGATCTTGCCCGGACCCGGATGTCTGAAGCTGAGCCAAGCAGCGTGAGGTCAGGGGTTAGACATTCCCCTGCTAGATCGGTGGAGGCGCTCAGTCCGATGGCCCCCACACCCGGCGGTGATGAAAAGGGTATGATGCGGTCTAAGAGGCAATAGAATCCAGCTGCAGCGTTACAGTCTCCATTTACCACGACTGAATGAGAGCGCCAATGGCATCAGTTCCGCAGATTTCTTTCAAGCAAAGATCTGTAAGTGCTATGCAACTAGTATAGACGTTATCATATATTACTTTAAACAATGTTGATTGATTTTAATGAATTGTTGAATGCAGGATCGACGTTGGTCTTGGTAGTGGAGTATGGACTTCCTTTTTAACTGAGATGGAGAACCCTAGTGTTTAGTTTTCCGACCAGATAATATATATTGTTCGTGTTTATATAAAATAATGTAAATATTTTCATTATTTCACCAATTGTTAATTATATTCCTATATGTTTTAGCACCTGGATGCATACTTCCGCTTATTATCAGAGCGACCCAATGACATAGGCGTACACGTGCATCCGGATGTTGGCACCTACTGCATTATGGACATGCAATTCTCTGTAAGTAAATTAACTCATTACAATTGACTGTGACGGATTTCGTATTTAATTTTGAGACTAATATTATGGAATGATTCTCGTGTAAGGTCCGAGTACAATGGGTCTGGAATGAGCACACGGGTCGATTTAGGGATGATAGATCGACATATGCAAACATACTTGATGACCTGTTGACAGATCTCCGTCAGTACGCCCGAGGTTTATTGCCGGTGTGGGGGGTCTCCCTGGATTGATTGTGACGTGGTATTATATCCTATCCCTTGGTTCAATTACATGATAATATCCCCTAGCATGACCCTAGTGTTTTTACATCTAATGTATGCATTCCTTTTAACTTTCTTCGGCAGATATTGTTCATTGTCCACACTACAGGACACTACTACCCATATGCGGTCCTTACAAAGAGTATGAAATTTATTTGTTTTGACTCGTTCCGGCATAGATGGGATGACGAGCCCAAAACGAAGGAGCACTGGACATTGGAGACTACCATACAGACGTGTCATCCCAGCTCTGATGCGCGAGCTTGACTCCTCAGGGGTCCCGCATATATTCCTGCTGTCACAGCTCCCAGAGAGTATTGTTTCAAGCAAGAGGATGAATCGAGTTACGGTCCAGCCTCTCTGAGAACCATAGAGGGAATTTTAGCAATGAACTTTAACTGGGACACCCCGATCACATCCTGCGCTTCCGTAAGCAAGTTGCCTTCCTGATCTTTCAGAGTGGTACTGTTATTGCCAGAGCAGGATGAACTTAGTTTAAAAATACTCAAAATTAATGAAATTCTTTTAGACATTCATTTGTGTATTAAAATTCTTATAAACCTTCATTTACAGCACATGCTTCACCCGTTACAAATATGTTTTATTCGTGAGATGAAAAAATTGTTGACCCAGTGTTTTTAAGTTCAATAGATAGAATTATAAGGACCACACTAGAGTTAAGAAGGACAACGTAGACGTGTATGCCCAATTTCACCACATTTCCCACATTTTTTTTGTCTACGTATACTGGGGTTAGGATATCTATGATAGGAGGAGGTGGATTGTCATGTGAGCACGCCACTCCAGTACAATTATTCGATTGTGACCTGACTGTCGACATCTTGAGCACACATATTTTTTGTGACGTCTCTTGGACGACTCGATCCCTGACCTTATACAAGACATTCGTGGTCGCCCGGCCTGTGTGCGTGGCAGCGGGGGGTTAACCCTCTGTGACAGGACTCCTTCGGGTGTGTCCCACTGAGTGTAGTGGGGAATAGGCAACACTGGACCACGCCACATATTTACTACACTGGTATTATGATACGCTGGAGACACAAAACCACTGGCTGGCAAACTGCAAGCATTGTACAACGTATAGTATAAGAAACACATAAAAATGATAACAATGCAAGTAAGTAAGGTAATGACTGCGTACTCGATTGCCTTCATCGCATGAATGCATGGAACAAGTTCTTTCTGGAACTTCTGACATGTGCAGGTGTAGTAGTTCAGATCAACAGTGAATATCTCACTACCATCCTTGATCGCAAACTTATTATCAAGGAGCATGGAAAATTCTAGCTTTTGGGCTGATTGAGAAAGTTCCACTAGTTCCTCTGTGACTCCCCTTAGTATGAGTGCCGTCAATGACAATGACCGAACGACTAGACTCTAGAAACTCCCGTCTCGATGCACTTAACCTTAAACGGTCATCTTCATCGACAGAGATTCGGGTGCACGTACCGGGATTTGTGGATTCCAACTGATACATGTACACAGGGAGCATTTCATATGAGCTGTCGTGATCCCCGTACGTGTGTCCAACAGCATAGTGTTTCGCCTTTAACGCTATATTGTTGCTAATGTTGAATCCAAAATCAGTCCTGATCTCATCTCTCATCGCCTTGGGTCGGAGGCCATGAACCTTATCAAACTGCCTAGCAACAAAATATTGACCGATTACTTTGGACGACACCTGTGTAGGAGCAGACTTGTCTGGATCATTTAAACAACCAAGATGTTCGACGAATTTAACCACTCTCCACAACCCAGAGCTGATTCTTGCGTGCAACTTAAATGGACAGCCTGTTTGACCCTTCATGTTACATATAACGTTGTACCTTGTCGTGCTAGATCTTTCAACATAGGTCTCCACTCCGTGCCGCAAGTTATACATGCCTACTGCTGTCTGGATCTTCTCTTTTGTCGCAAATACACTGTCCTTTTCAAGAACACCAGACGCATCAAACTCAATGCCAGTCCGCTGATCTACTCTCTCTGCTTCATCCGACATGCCTATGAACGTGGCAGGTGCATTAGTTTCATTAAAAAATATACTTTAGTTCTATTTCTATTATAACTAAACATAGTTTCCATACCTGGAATCAACCAAGGACGGGTGTTGGGTCGTGTACTACGCAACTCTTCTGACTGCATTTCAGGACGGCGCAAGTCATGATTAATCGGTTCAAGAAAGTTAGGCCCGCATCTCTGACGTATGTAATCACATATTTCTTCATACAGTTGGCGTCTTCTCTCCTCAGCACCATCATCGCTTTCGCTAGAAGACTGAATAGTATCCTGCTGTATGTGATCCCCTTCTTCCACAGTTCTATTCCCGGGGTCATCATCATCATCATTACAACCGTCTACGTCATCCGCACCCTCACCAGAGACAGCACCGGATTCTGCATCTACAGATTCTCTAAAACTAGAACACTGCATCTCTGATGACGGACTGTACTCCACATTCAAATCAAAATCATGCCTCCCACAAGAATGTGCCCTCGTACGTGGGTCATTGCTCATACTAGTACCTCCGTCAATATAACCCATCCCTGAAACCATACTACTCCCTGCACCCGCGATAGGATGGAGTGTGACGTACATTATTCCGACATCATCAACACAGTTGAACACTTCTGCGACACGTGCATCATTCTTTATCTTATATTTGAACAAACGACCATCGTAATCAACTAGAGAATGAACTACATAACCGCAATACCCCAAATCAGCTTGCACTATGTCATGAATTTCTTTTAACAAGCTACTATAACATAAACTGGCCTCTGGCAAGAACAACCAGTTCACCACTCCACCTATGTATTGCAACCCTTCCCAAGCTCCACCCCAACACATCCCAACTTTTCTATAAGTCATATGCACATTTTTTTCAAAAACAACTTTAATGACATCAATATTAAAAGATTAGAAAATTAGTTGCATCATTAAATCACTAGAAAATTTGTACTAATATTGTATTATATCCAGTCAACAAATTAATGTATGCAGACCTACACTGTTTCAAAAAACCCTAAACCCTTGACACACCTTAAAATGTGTCAGTATTTTTTTCTTCTATTCGGCCCAAAAGTGTCTCCTATTCGGCCTACTAACTTGCTCTATTCGGCCTACATGTTTTTTAAACATAAAAATTCGTGGAAAATTAAGTTCTTCTATTCGGCCCACATTGATTTTCTATTCGGCCTACCAACGATGTTCTATTCGGCCTACTAAGTTTCTGAAATTTAGAGAATTTTTTGGGCTATTCGGCCAACGGTTGTTCTATTCGGCCCACCAAACTATTCTATTCGGCCCACCACCTTGTTCTATTCGGCCTACTAAGTTTCAGAAAATAAAAGATCATTTTTGGGGCATTTCGGCCAACTAGTGTTCTATTCGGCCCATCAAGTTGTTCTACTCGGCCCAGCAACTGGTTCTATTCGGCCTACTCACCATTGTTTAACAAATTTGAGAAGATAAATTAAAAAATACGATCTAACATGAGTGGTGAAGATTTAAGAGAGAAAAACTTTTGAATGTTAGAAAATTATTCTACACGTCATACAATTTTTTCTATTCTATTATAAAAACGTTGAATAATTAGAATACACTCATGAGCCATGTCAAAATTTATAAAATTAGGGCATCCATAACTATAAAATTAAGGTATTCATAACTGTTAAACACAAGTTTAAACATATCTTGTACATCTGCTCCCCAAAATCTCAATTCTCTCCAAAAATACTAGAAATTTGCTCCCAAATGTTCAACATCTAAACTAACTAGTACAAAAATATTTAATAAGTATTGGACGACCACCCCCATTTTCCACTATATATTACCTCATTTTTTTGTATGGATATGTGGGAGCACATACCTACATAGTACTATTAGGTATTAGGTATTGTACTTCCACACTTTATTCAGAAATAAAGAGGAATCCGATTCCTTTACTGTAGTTTTGGTCAAAAAGTGTGGAATCTCATTTTGTAACCAGGTGAAAAGTGGGTCCCCCACAAGGGTATTTTGGCCAATTCGTTTAAAAGTGTCTAGAAAAATTATGTATAATATATGTGACCACTTAAAATTACAATTATCCAAAAGTGACAACTTTTTACCATTTCCACATGAAACAATATGCTAAAGTCAAAACACGTGGAGTATAAAATTAAAAAGATTATGTTTGATTGGTTTACCCTACTTGTAAATAAACGTCTACAAAATATATAAAATTAAGAAGATTATGTTTGATTAGTTTACCTACTGGTAAATAAACGCCTACAAAATAAGAAAATATTACTATGCAACGGGACATCTTCCAAAATACTATCTGTATCTATGACGAGCTTGAGGGGATATTCTAAGTGACCGGATGTAACCTTATGACTCTTTTAAAAAAATAGAATAAAAAAGAAAAATAAATATTCCCCTCAAAATGTATCTGCAATACATTATGAAAAGCTATTTATTTATTTTTTATTTTTAAAGATTCATAAGGTTATAGAATACTTTATGTGCAACCACTTAATCTTTGAAGAAATTGGTAGTTGAATTTCGAAAGTTTACCCCATCACAGAATACATGATTGGTTCAGGTTAAATTAATTAATATTTTTATAAATTAATTTGAAATATTAATATTTCAGTTTGGCATAACTTACTTGTGAATAGTAATGATGTCGTAAATTGAGATTGTTGCGCTCAAGCAAGAGATGAAAAGGTTCGAGTTAGCCATGTTGGCTGAGACAGAGACACCAAGTTACACAGCTATCTGTATTGGAGTTATCCGGTGAGAACGTACCTAGTGCATATACATCCGGTCACTTGGGGATATCCCCTCGATAGTCCCGTTGCCTAGTAATATTTTCTTATTTTGTACACGTTTATTCACCGGTATTTAAACCAATCAAATGTAATCTTTTTAACTCCACGTGCCATTTGACTTTAGGATATTGTTTCATTTTGTAATTCATGTGGCTGTTAGACTTTGATTATACTGTTTTGAAAATGTCTTTTATTCCTATGAATGTTTTTATTATCAACTATTAACTCTTTTTTATGGCAAAAGCTCCTGCGCCCCGAGGACACAGAGGGATACTCCGTGTTCCCATGTGAACACAACCAGGATTCTTGTAGAGGGGCCCAAATAATACGTATAAAAATATGCTAGACGACTAAAATGTGCAATAAATACTCGATATAAATGGAATATCATTTGTCGAGGGGCCCAAATAATACGTATAAAAATATGCTAGACGACTAAAATGTGCAATAAATACTCGATATAAATGGAATATCATTTGTCGAGGGAGCCCAAATAATACGTATAAAAATATGCTAGACGACTAAAATGTGCAATAAATACTCGATATAAATGGAATATCATTTAATTAATAGAGATATAAAAATAGGAAAACATGTTATATCATTTAATTAAAAGAGAATAAAAATATTAAAAAAAACATGTTATAAGGGTATATTAATAAAAACGTAATATTATGGAAGAAAAAAAACTCCACTAAAATATAAAATAAAATAAAAACATAGAAATATTAGATAGCAAAGAAAAAATAAATTTATAGAGGAGAAAATATTAAAAAAAAAAAGAAGAGAAAAAATGTGGTGTTCCACATTCGAACACAGAACCATCACTTAATGAAGAGCGAGTATAAACCAATTTGGCTACCATACCATTTAATTAAATTTTATTACATATATAGTAATTATATTTAAAAATTGAGGGGGACCAGGGGGGGACACTGCCTCCGTCCTTGAACACAACCCTCCCCCTCCAATTCTATTTAAACCTATGTATTGTTAGGGGTTTAATTTGCGAAGGAGCATGAAAATTGCAAAGGCTCCGTGCGCCCTGGTGCACAGGAGCCTCACTCTTTTTTTTATAGTATATATCTTAAAGCAGTAATTTGTATGCAAAATTCAGATATGTACGCTGAACTTAAAAGATTAATGAGCCTCACTCTTTTTTTATATATATCTTAAAGCAGTAATTTGTATGCAAAATTCAGATATGTATGCTGAATTTAAAAGATTGATTCAAACGCACATCTCTCAATTGAATTGATTACAATATGATTAAATCTAATACTGTAAGAGATCTTTTATTATATTTGAGTATTATAAAATCATTAGGTCATATGCATGAATATAAAAACTTAGGAATGTCAGCATTAAAATTTAAGATACAGTACAATCAATATTGAAGGTCTCAAAAAACAAGTTAGGAATAATTTGTAATGCAAATGTAGAGTATAAGTAGATAATGAGACTGACAAAACAAGAAAAAAACACAACTTAAGCATGTCCTAATAATAGTATGCAAACCTTAGATTGCCGCAGCATGAGTGTTAGAAGGCAACCCCTGGAACAGCAACACCAATATCTTGACAATAAGATGATAAACAAAAAAGTAGCAAAGAGGAGCATATTAAGCAGATGCATTTTATAATAGAGCTATCATAATTATATAGATTTTTTTGTAATAATGAACCAAAAAAATGCGAGCCACCATAAAAGTCCTTAAGAATATGTTGAAGTTAAACATTGAGTAATGAGGTGAATGAATTGGCAGATACTATATCCTAGGAGCCACCATAAAAGTCCTAAAGAATATGTTGAGTAATGAGGTGAAAGAATTGGCAGATACTATATCCTAGGAGCGTTGAGGGTATATAATTTACTGATTGAATTCCCTATTTCACATTTAGTGTTTCATAATATAAAAAAATTATACTCTACAAATGACATTAAACCCTTAGGACATGTGAATATGAAAATAGAATAAGTGATCTCATTTGTATACTCTCTCTGTCTCGCAAAAAGAGTTAGACTTCCTTTATAATTTACAAAGGGAGTGTAACTCTTTTTATGGGACGGATGGAGTAATTTATACATCTTTCCCATAAATTAGAAAAGTTTGAAACCCCAAAATTAGAATTCAAATTCCACACCCAATTTTAAAAAACACCCCCATATATACCTATATACATTCTTTCTCTTCAATTAATACTATATTTTATCTCTTTCTCTCTCCTCTCTCATCACTTTTTTACATAAATTAATACATTCTTACACATTGATTTGACATAAAGTTAAAACCTACCTGTGACACCCGAGCTTCTCACTACTCATGTGTCAATATAATTTAATTTGTGTTATGTGCATTTTATAATTATGTGATAATTATGTGGCAATTATATGATAATTGTTTTTACATTTTATTTATCTTTATATTTTATTTGAGACATACGTGATAATAATGGTGACAATATGTGAATATAGGTGTGCATAAATATTTACGTGCATTAATTTGGATATATAATTAAATTATCTTATGTGTATAAATATATTATTTCTTAATTATTAAGTGTCACACGTGTTCTCGTAATAATAATAGTGGTAAGAAATGTACACGTATGTGTCATATCTTAGTTATTAAGTATTGCACGTAAATCAAGAATGAATAATAATAATAATAATAATAATAATAATAATAATAATAATAATAATAATAATAATAATAATATATAAAAAAAAAGAAGAAGGCAAGTTACTACCTTTTCGTGGATGATTGGCAGCCATGAATTTGTGTGGGATGGTAAGTGCACACGTATTGAAAGCTTCGTAAAAAAAAATTAAAATTACCATAAATAGTAAGTATGGCGATGGGTTGCGAACCCTACTTCGCCTATATATATACAGGCATATTATCCCCAATTGGGGGGATTTAAAAACAAAAGCAGCATGGCTGCGAATCAAAAATAAATAAAAAAAAGAAAGAAAAAAAAAGAGAGAGATAGAGAGAGAAAGAGGAAGGAAGAGAGAAGGAGGGAGCGTGCCGGAACGGGAAGGAGTTAGTGACAGTCTTTCACGGGTCTATAGTGTTATTTTTGTCGGAGTTCAGGTAAGTAGAAGTCCAACTACAATGCATAAACATGTTGTGTGTAAATTATTTATGTTTAATATGTGATAATTCTGTTATAAGCTATTTGTTAATAATTTAATTATGTTATGAATTATTTGGGATTAATTTGTGATACAAGTTGTGGATCTGTGTGATCAGAAACTGTCGAAAATATATCTGTATGGTTTTAGAAGATATTGGTTATAAGGATCTGTGTGATCCGATATAAAGTTGTTATTCTAAAAAGGGGATTGTGTGATCCAAGGTGAAGTTATTATTCTATAAATGGATCTATGTGACTGGGGTGAAGTTGTTATTTCAGAAATGGATATGTGTGAATTAAAGTTAGTTGTTGCTTTATTTGTGATTAAATGTTGATATTGATATTGTAAATGGTTTATGATGCTTATTTAATTGCTCTGGTTGCATACCATGCATAAACATGAAAAAGTGTTTTCCCCAAAATTAATAAGATACTAATGGTGTGTGCGGCCACTATATATGCATCTATGTTCTGGGTTCGGAAAAATCGTTCTCGGCATTATATTCAGGGATCGGAATCGATCCGACACTAAGTGTGTCTATTGAGCTCATTTGGGGTGCATATCATAAGTGTGTCGTGGGGATCCCGCAACGTGAACAGTCTTCAAAATAAAAGATACCAACTAGAAAGACTAGGAAATAGGCGATAGAGAACTAAATGCATTTTCATGCACAGACATGCATGATTTCTACTTACTGAGATTTTTATCTCACTAGTTTATGCATTGTAGGTGAGCCTGTTGATGATTGAGTTTTGTGATGTGATTATGCAAGCTGCGGAGCTCCTTCGGGGTTTTGAGCGGATGTACATAGACGACGACCTGTTGGGCTAGGCCGTGGGTTTATTTTGTTTCCGCTGACGTTTCTGTTATGTAATATAATAAGTATTGTGACGAGTTTGCGTGGTTTGAAATATTGTCAGAAACCAGTTACGTATGTTGAACTAGTATGAGGGTGTTGGTTATAAACATATTATGAAAAAAAATAATATATGCAGATTTTACAATGATGATGTTTATGAATTATAAGTTATGTAAGGTGGGTCGTGTCAGAGTGGTATCAGAGCACGGTTTGGGTCCTGCAGACTGTCTATATACATTAGCCCATTCCTTGGGAGTGCAGCTTTGCATGTAAGTATTATTTTCATTCTGTGTTGTTATGTGTTTTATAAATTATATTGGCTATGTGGTGTAAGACTCGTAGTTAGTAGACAAAATGGTAAGAGCTACAGGTGAGAGTTCTGAAGGGGGTAGGACTGCTGAGCAAGCAGCACCTACTGAAGGAAATAACCGTGATGGGGTGATTACTCGATTGATGGAATTGGTAGAACGTCAGTCCTAATAAATACAACAGCTGATTCAGTAGAGAAATGCGGGTGGACAGCCAGAGGCTAATATTGATCAAGATCGACGTCAGGTGGAACGTGTGGAAATGGTCTGTGAAAGGTTTCGGAAGCTGAGCCATCCAATATTTGAGGATGCAGCAGACCCCACCGATGCAGAGGATTGATTACGTACGGTGGAAAATATATTTCAGTACAGTAGAATTCCAGACGGGGACAGAGTGCTATGTGCTTCTTTCATACTACGAGAAAGTGCAGGCCACTGGTGGGATACTATTAAAAGTATTGAGGACGTCACTACTATGACCTGGGAAAGGTTTAAAGAGCTTTTCAGAAATAAGTACTTCACAGCACCAGTGAGGGCGATGAAGATGAATGAGTTCATCCAATTGAAACAGGGAGGTATGTCCGTTACAGACTACCTTCGTAAGTTTGAGCAATTATCGAGGTTTGCTGAACACATGGTGAGTACAGAGGCACTGAAAGTGGAGAAATTTGTGGAAGGCTTAAGGCCTGAACTTTACAGAGATGTGAGTATGGCAGGACTGCATGGAGCAACATACTCACAAGTTGCAGAAAGGGCCTAAATTGCTGAGCAAGCGGAGATGAGGATCAGTCAAGCGCAGGCTATTAGACGTCAATTTTAGCAGAAACCAGTGCAGCAGTTTGGGAGAGTTGATAGGAGGCCGATGCCATTTCAGAGGCCGAAATTAAATGTTCAAGTGGAGCAAGGACAGAGACAAGGAGAACCAAATAAGCGTCCCAAATTCGATTAGAGTAAGGTGCCACTGGCACCACCACTACCCATATGTCCTAATTGTGCTAAGCCACATGGTGGAGAGTGTCGTATTCCTTTGAGAACCTGTTATACATGCGGAGAGAAAGAGCATGTGAGTACTACATGTCCTAAGCAAGGGAGGCAAGGACAACAGGGAAGAGCTCCAGCCAGGGTGTACACTTTGACGCGGGAGGAGACAGATGTGAATCCCGCAGTTGTCACGGGTAAGTTTTCTATTTTTGACACTTCTACATGTGTGTTATTTGATTCTGGAGCAACACATTCATTTGTATCCACTGAGTATGTGAGGAAGCTGGGTGGAACATTTAACTTGATAGAAGCTAATTATGAGGTAATGATACCTTCTGGTGAATCAAAGCATACCAATCAACTTCTTCGAGGTTGTGTTATTCCTATTGAAGGAAGACAACTCCTCGTCGATTTGATTGTGTTAAGTATGAATGATTATGATATCATATTGGGTATGGATTGGCTGTCAAAGTACGGTGCTACAATAGATTGTCAGAAGAAGAGTATTACTTTTCAGCCAATGAGAGGAGAATCGTTCACCTTTGTTGGAATTAAGAAGAACTTCAGATTTCCTGTGATATCAGCAGCAAAAGAAAAGCGGTTGCTGGAAAGTGGTTGTGAGGGTTATCTGGTGAGTGTGATGAATATTGAGGGACAGCAATGTCCAGTCCTTGGTGATGTACCAGTAGTTCGGGAATACCCGGAGGTGTTTCCAGATGATCTTCCAGATTTACCACCAGATCGGGAAATAGAGTTTGTTATTGAGCTACAGCCAGAAACTGCTCCTATATCTAAAGCGCCATACAGAATGGCACCAGCTGAATTGAAGGAATTAAAGATACAGTTGCAAGAGTTGCTAGACAAATGATTCATCAAACCTAGTTTCTCACCTTGGGGAGCACCAGTTCTTTTCGTTCGAAAGAAGGATGGTACATTGAGGATGTGCATCGATTATCGAGAGCTTAATAAAGTTACAGTCAAGAATAAGTATCCATTATCTCGCATTGATGATTTGTTCGATCAACTACAGGGTGCAGCTATCTTTTCAAAGATTGATTTGCGGTCGGGGTATCATCAGTTGAAGATTAAGAAGGAGGATATTCCGAAGACTGCATTCAGTACAAGGTACAGGCACTATGAGTTCTTGGTGATGCTGTTCGGTTTGACGAATGCTCCGGCAGCATTTATGGATCTGATGAATAGAGTATTTCAAGAATTCCTCGATAAGTTCGTGATTGTGTTTATCGATGATATTCTGATTAACTCTAAGAATAATGAGGATCATGCTCTTCACTTAAGAAAGGTGTTAGAAATTCTAAAGGAGAAGCAGTTGTATGCGAAGTTCAAGAAGTGTGAGTTCTGGTTAGACCAAGTGGTTTTCTTGGGCCACGTGGTATCGGGAGAAGGAATTTCGGTGGATCCAAGCAAAGTTAAAGCAATCCATGATTGTCCACAACCCTCAAATCCTACTGAGGTACGTAGCTTTCTTGAATTGGCTGGATATTATCGAAGGTTTGTTGAAGGATTCTCCAAGATCGCTTCACCGTTAACACAGTTGACTAGGAAGAATGTGAAGTTCACATGGACGGAGGCATGTGAACAGAGTTTTAAGGAATTGAAGAGGTGGTTGACATCAGCACCTATCTTAACTATTCCTACGGAGACAGGAAACTTCAAGGTTTATAGTGATGCTTTAAAGAATGGTCTTGGGTGTGTATTGGTGCAGAATGGAAAATGATAGCATATGCATCCAGACAGTTAAGGGAGTACGAGAAAAACTACCCAACTCATGATTTGGAATTAGCTGCAGTAGTGTTTGCACTTAAGATTTGGAGGCATTACCTTTATGGGGAACGTTGTGAGATCTATACTGACCATAAGAGTTTGAAGTACTTCTTCTCTCAGAAAGAGTTGAACATGAGACAGAGAAGATGGTTAGAACTGGTGAAAGACTACGACTGTGTTATCAATTATCATACGGATAAAGCCAATGTGGTTGCTGATGCATTGAGCCGAAAAGCAATACAGAGTGTAGCTGCTATGACCTTAAATCAGAAACCAGAGTTGCTTGACTTGCAAAGAATGGGTGTGGAGATCATTCAGGAAGGATCATTGGAAGCAAAGATGGCAGCTCTGACACTTCGACCAACTTTGATGGATAAGATTCGACAGGGCCAACAGGAGGATAAGTTGTTTGATAAGATAAAGAATGATATCAATTCTGGAAAGTCCTCTGACTTCCAAGTAAGAGATGACGGTATGATTTGTTATAGAGGTCGATTATGTCTACCTGAAGTGGATGACATTCGGAAGGAAGTGATGACAGAAGCTCATTCAACACCGTACTCTGTATATCCAGGAACTACTAAGATGTATAGAGATTTGAAGTCACATTACTGGTGGCCAGGGATGAAGAGAGATTTCGCTCAATATGTGGAACAATGCTTGACTTGTCAGCAAGTCAAAGCTGAGCATCAGAGACCAGCGGGAACTTTACAGCCTCTATTTATTCCAGAGTGGAAGTGGGAGAATATCACTATGGATTTTGTCATCGGGCTACCAAAGACAGTGAAAGGTCACGATGCCATTTGGGTTATTGTGGATCGTTTGACTAAGTCAGCTCATTTTCTTCCTATATGTTCTATGTTTTCTATGGATCGTTGTGCCCAACTATATATTCAAGAGATTGTCAGACTCCATGGAGTACCACTTACCATTATGTCAGATAGAGACACAAGATTTTTGTCAGCTTTCTGGAAGAGTTTACATAAGGCGCTGGGGACACAGTTATCTTTCAGCACAACATTCCATCCACAGACAGATGGGCAATCGGAGCGTACGATACAAATTTTGGAGGACATGCTAAGAGCATGTGTGTTGGATTTTCAAGGTCAGTGGAGTAAATTTTTGCCTTTGATAGAGTTCTCGTACAACAACAGCTATCAGTCTACTATCGGGATGGCTCCATATGAAGCACTGTACGGGAGAAAGTGTAGGTCTCCAGTACATTGGGATGAAGTTGGAGAGAGGAAACTTTTGGGTCCAGACTTGATTCATGAAATGTCAGAAGCTGTAACACGTATACGAGAGAAGATGAAAGTTGCTCAGGATCGGCAGAAGAGTTATGCAGACAAACGGAGAAGAGAATTGGAATTTGAAGTGGGTGATCAGGTATTCTTGAAAGTATCTCCAATGAAGGGGATAATGCGGTTTGGAAGGAAAAGGAAACTCAGTCCAAGATATGTCGGACCGTTCACTATCATTGAGAGAGTTGGCAGCTTTGCTTATAAGTTGGAGTTACCAGCATCAATGTCTAGAGTACATGATGTATTTCATGTGTCTGTGTTGAGAAAATATGTTCCGAATCCTTCTCATGTTCTTAGGCAAGAACCAGTTGAGTTGAAAGAAGATTTGAGTTATGAAGAGATACCAGTTGAGATTTTACGGCGAGAAGTGAAGAAGCTCAGAAATAAAGAGATACCATTACTAAAGGTGTTATGGAGAAACCAATTAGTTGAGGAGGCTACTTGGGAAAGAGAGGATGAGATGATGGCTAAGTATCCAGAACTGTTCAGGTAAATAAATTTCGAGGACGAAATTTTTATAAGGTGGGGAGGATGTGACACCCGAGCTTCTCACTACTCATGTGTCAATATAATTTAATTTGTGTTATGTACATTTTATAATTATGTGATAATTATGTGGCAATTATATGATAATTGTTTTTACATTTTATTTATCTTTATATTTTATTTGAGACATACGTGATAATAATGGTGACAATATGTGAATATAGGTGTGCATAAATATTTACGTGCATTAATTTGGATATATAATTAAATTATCTTATGTGTATAAATATATTATTTCTTAATTATTAAGTGTCACATGTGTTCTCGTAATAATAATAGTGGTAAGAAATGTATACGTATGTGTCATATCTTAGTTATTAAGTATTGCACGTAAATCAAGAATGGATAATAATAATAATATATAAAAAAAGAAAGCAAGTTACTGCCTTTTCGTGGATGATTGGCAGCCATGAATTTGTGTGGGATGGTAAGTGCACACGTATTGCAAGCTTCGTAAAAAAAAAATTAAAATTACCATAAATAGTAAGTATGGCGGTGGGTTGCGAACCCTACTTTCGCCTATATATATACAGGCATATTAACCCCAATTGTGGGGATTTAAAAACAAAAGCAGCATGGCAGCGAATAAAAATAAAAAATAAAAAAAGAAAGAAAAAAAGGAGAGAGATAGAGAGAGAAAGAGGAAGGAAGAGAGAAGGAGGGAGCGTGCCGGAATGGGAAGGAGTTAGTGACAGTCTTTCACGGGTCTATAGTGTTATTATTGTCGGAGTTCAGGTAAGTAGAAGTCCAACTATAATGCATAAACATGTTGTGTGTAAATTATTTGTGTTTAATATGTGATAATTCTGTTATAAGCTATTTGTTAATAATTTAATTATGTTATGAATTATTTGGGATTAATTTGTGATACAAGTTGTGGATCTATGTGATTTGGGATAATATCAATGTCCTATATAGATCTGTGTGATCAGAAACTGTCGAAAATATATCTGTATGGTTTGAGAAGATATTGGTTATAAGGATCTGTGTGATCCGATATAAAGTTGTTATTCTAAAAAGGGGATTGTGTGATCCAAGGTGAAGTTATTATTTTATAAATGGATCTATGTGACTGGGGTGAAGTTGTTATTTTAGAAATGGATCTGTGTGAATTAAAGTTAGTTGTTGCTTTATTTGTGATTAAATGTTGATATTGATATTGTAAATGGTTTATGATGCTTATTTAATTGCCCTGGTTGCATACCATGCATAAACATGAAAAGTGTTTTCCCCAAAATTAATAAGATACTAATGGTGTGTGCGGCCACTATATATGCATCTCTGTTCTGAGTTCGGAAAAATCGTTCTCGGCATTATATTCAGGGATGGGAATCGATCTGACACTAAGTGTGTCTATTGAGCTCATTTGGGGTGCATATCATAAGTGTGTCGTGGGATCCTGCAACGTGAACAGTCTTCAAAATAAAAGATGCCAACTAGAAAGACTAGAAAATAGGCGATAGAGAACTAAATGCATTTTCATGCACAGATATGCATGATTTCTACTTACTGAGATTTTTGTCTCACTAGTTTATGCATTGTAGGTGAGCCTGTTGATGATTGAGTTTTGTGATGTGATTATGCAAGCTGCGGAGCTCCTTCGGGGTTTTGAGCGGATGTACATAGATGACGACCTGTTGGGCTAGGCCGTGGGTTTATTTTGTTTCCGCTGACGTTTCTGTTATGTAATATGATAAGTATTGTGACGAGTTTGCGTGGTTTGAAATATCGTCAGAAACCATTTACGTATGTTGAACTGGTATGAGGGTGTTGGTTATAAACATATTATGAAAAAAAAAATATATGCAGATTTTACAATGATGATGTTTATGAATTATAAGTTATGTAAGGTGGGTCGTGTCACTACCCTATTAAAAACCCAAAACAAACACAACATCACTATTCATGATTTTCAAACTCCCTAAAACCCCAAAACAAACATCACCTCAAAGAAATAAAACATTTATCCAATAATGTTTAAAAATTCTAATTTCAAGATTATCACTCTCAATCAACACACCTAAAATATTTTATATTTTATTATTTATTGCCTAAAAATCTATCTATCTATCTATACATGTATAAAAGCAAACCTAAATTTTGACTTTTGTTTTTAATTTTTTTTCAATTTTACTTTATTTAGAAATAATTCAATTTTAATCTTGACCGTCCAATCAATACTTTTGATTTCAATTATAAAATTTAATTATACTAATAATGGATTTTATTATTTAAATTTTACTTTTTTATTTTATATACTATAAATTTGGTAGATATGTATGATATTTTTTGGCATATTTGACTAATTTTTAATTAATATATACTTAATTTCAATTAATATATCATTCAATATTCATTTAATATATTATTATATTTTAATTTAATATATATAAAACATATGATTTTTTTTTTGATTTGCTTTTGATTTCAACCATAAAATTTAATTATACTAATAAAAAAATTTATTATTTAAATTTTATTTTTTATTTTACAATATAAATTTGGTAAATATTGGATATATTTTTGGCATATTTGACCAAGTTTTAATCAATATATGTTTAATTTATTTATATTTATATACATCTTTAATATGCTAAATGAGAGTTTAATTTTGATTATGTGTCACCACCAGAATTAATTTCAATTATTTTAATTTTTAATTAAAATTTTATGTAGATAAATACGTATATTATTTTAAGATTTGAATATGATATTATCAAATCAAAATTAATTACTATTAATTAAAAATATATAAATAAATAAACACATATATTTATTGTAAGATTTAGAAAATTTATTACCTCTCCACCTATAAATAAACTTTTTATTATTCATCAATTCTAAACACATAATTTTTTCATCATGACGAACAAAAGTATTCTTCAAATTTTAAAGAAAGATATCCGTTTATTATTATTAAATTAATTTTTGCTGTTTTTCATTTTTATGTTTAAACTTTTTTGTTTTTAATTAATTTTTTTTATGATTTCTCTTTAAATTATTTTTTCTATTTATTTAATTTCTTTTTTTGGTTTTAAGTTTTTAATTTGGTATTTTATTTTTTTTAATAGTAATTTTTAATATTTTAATTTAGTCATAAATACATAAATTTTCATTAAGATTCAAATATGTATATGATTAGATCAAATAAAAATCAAATCAAATCTTATTTAATAAATAAATAAATAAATAAAATTGATCCATATCTACCTATAATATGGCTCTTTATTCATTCGTTTACATTAATTATTCATCATGACGAACAACCTTCCTTCTCTAAAGAAAGTTATCATGTCCTTTTTTTTGTTAGTTAAATTTTTTTTATATTTTTTAATTTCTCTTTTGATTATTTTTTGTTTTTATTTAAATTTTTTTATGTAATTTTTTAATTTTTGATTTTTTACGTAATTAACTTTTTTTATGATTAATTTTACAAATTTTGTGAATTAATTTTTTTATGATTTCTTTATTTATTTATTTTTTAGTTTTTCATGTGAATTTTTGTGTAGTGATTAATTTTTCAAATTATTTCAACCATTTTTTACGGGTTCATCATCGCTAACTCTTCCATTTCAAATAAGTAATGAGTTTATCTAAAAATATATTAATTATAGTATTTGGGATTTCTTTTATATTTGAAAGTCTCTCTTGTGAGACATGTTATTTGTGAAACGGGTCGACCCATCATTAAAGTATGCTTATTGTAGAGATAAAATACTGCTTATTTATAGTTAAAGTATGTCAATAATAAATTATATTATAACATGCTAAAATCATACTTTAATACATAATCCGGCATACTTTAGAAAACATACTTTAACAATTATTAAACATATTTTATCTAAATAATAGACATACTTTAACACGTCTCACAAACTGTCTCACCTAAATAGCGTCTCAAAAGAGAATTTGTCTTTATATTTTTTGAAATTTATTATAATTATTTTTTGTTATTTTACCTTAAATTTTTTGTTTTATTTTTTAAATATGTTTTAATCAATGAAATTGAATATTCATTGCTAATTTCAATTTTAATAATTAATAATGATTAAATAAATTTTTCGTAAGATACGAATATGGATATTATTAGATCAAATTTAAAAAAAATCCTTCAAATTCTATTTAAATAATCTACTCTCTTCCTATAAATAAAACTCTTTATCCATTCATTATACACTCTGTATAAGCCGTAAAGATTGTTATCCATCTTTTATTATTATACTTTTTTTAAATTTTCTATTAATTAATTTCATGGAGATTCTTTTATTTTAAAAAAAAACTAATAATTTTTTTTAAAAAATTGTTTTAATTATGTTTTTCTTTTAAAATTTTTATTATTTTTTTATTTTTTTGATTTCTTTATGTTATTAATTTTTTCATGATTAATATTTTAATTTATTAAATTAAATTTTATAAAATTTCTTTTTTTATCAAATTGATTCATATTGAATTTATTATTTTTATTTTTTTATTAATATAAATTTAATAAAAAAAATTCAATAATTAAATTAATATATGTTAATTTTTTTATTAATTTAATTTGCAACAACAATCATAACAAAATTTGAAAACTAATTCAATAATTTTTTTATATTTTTAGTAAATCAATTTAACAACGAAATTAAACTTTTACTAAATGAATCAAATTTCCATTTAAGTGTATATAAATTGAATTTTACTCTTCAATATAAATTTATATTAAATTATAATTGAATAAATATTTATATTAAACTTGAATTATATTATTTAAAATTGTAACTTTTCAACCCGTGTAACACACGGGATCCATACTAGTACATATATAAAAATAAATTTAATTTCTATTTTTATCTTCAATTTTTCTCCATCTTTTCAATTTTAGTAAATTTAATTTTCATTCAATTTTAATCTTGACCGTCTATTACTTTTGATCTCAATCATGGATCCTATTTATTCTAATAATAAATTATTTATTCAAATCTTTCAACGTTATCTTTGATAATTTTCCACAATTTTTCATACGTCGTTGATTACTTTCAATCACGATCGTTTATTCTTTCAAATCATTCTATATAAATATTTTTATTACCTAATCAAATCTTTACTCTATTTTTTTTTCTAACGTGCATGTTCAATCATTCTCTAAGGTACCATTCTTCTTTTTTATTTTTTTGTTATCTTTTTTTTCTCTTCGATTTTTTTATTTTATTTATAATTCTATAAACCCTATTTATATACTTTAATTTATTTTATCTGTTATACTTTTATTTGATCTTATTTTTATGTTCAATCATTCTCATATTTGATCTTATGTGTTTTAAAGTATCATTCTTTTTTTTATCTTTTTTTCGTTTCTCTACGATTTTTGTATTTTCTTTATAGTTCTATAAACCTTATTTATATACTTTAATTTATTCTATCTTTTATAATTTTATTTGATCTTATTTTCAGGTTCAATCATTTCATTTTCTTTTTTTTTGTTTATCTTAAGATTTATGTTTTTCTTCTTCGTTTATTTGTATATTCTTTATATTCTATAAATCCTGTTTTATAAAAGTCATCAATATTTGGAGTGATGAATTTGGACAATCCATAATTAATTTCAGAATGTTTTCTTTATAATTTTATAAACTCTATTTTTATACTTTAATTTATTTTATCTTTTATACTCTTTTATATCTTTTATATATAATTTCTTTTTCGTTTATCTTATAATTTATGATTTTTTTTCGTTTTTATTGTTTTCTTTATATTTTATATAATCTATTTTTATAATTATTTTAACCTTATTGTTCTTATTATTATTTGATCTTATTTGTAGCTTCAATCATAAAAAAAAGTCACCAGGAGTGATGAATTTGGATAATCTAGAATTAATTTCAAAAATTTTAAATTTGGAGATTCAAAGCAATTATATTTCCATTAGTATCGTCTCTATAAATATTCTTTTAATTAAATCTTTAAGATTAATGTATGAAATTTATTTTTGAAATTTCTGTGATTTATTTTAATTTTTCTTTCAATTTTATTTTTATTAGGATTGTCTCCATAAATATATTTTAATATTTATAATTTAATATATCAAATAATATTTTATATTTTATTTTGTCCATATGTTATTTAATCAAAAATAAAATATAAATTATAGTATACTATATCTTTCTTAAAAAATAGTAATTGAGTTTTACAGAGAGATTATATCTATTTTTTTAGATATCAATTAAAATAAAAAATTAATATAATTAATATTAGAAAGTTAATATATAGTCTATTTATCTTGAATACCGAATCAAATTTAATGTTAAAAAAAATAAGCGTATAAACAATGCGATTTAATTGATAAATATAAAAATAATGTTATTATGTTATAAAAAATACATTTATATAAATAAATAAGTAATTATATATAATATATATGTTATGGTTAAAATAAAAAAAATTAAATATAAAAGTGTATAATTGTAATAGAATTGATCTACTGTACAAAAGTGTACAATGTACCATAGATCCATATTTCAAAAACGGGTCATATATATATAATCCCATGAGACTAAATGGGTCACTTCCATTCCCTCTCCTCCTCTCTCTAACCCCAGAATATGTTCCTTCCCATCCTCTCTAACCGCGCCTCCACCTCCCTCATTCTACCTCCGCCACCGCCCCGCTTCCTCTCTCCATGCCTTCACTGCTCTACCACCGCACTCAGATCTCAATATTCATTTACTCTATCGCTCTATCTCCGTACCGTCTCTCTCCCCTTCAAATCTCAGATCTCATATGATCCGCCATGTAAATTGTTTACAAATTGTTTATTCATTTCAATTTGTACATTTTATAATTTTGATTCGAAATCGATTAGAGATGTTGGTTGGAATGGAGTTGAGGAATTCGAATTAGTTATTGAGATTGCAGTAGAGATGTGGAATTGATGATAGAATACGGTTGGCGATGGGTGAGCGGTCGTGAACATCTAAATGGGTCACTTCCATTCCCTCTCCTCCTCTCTCTAACCCCAGAATACGTTCCTTCCCATCCTCTCTAACCACGCCTCCGCCTCCCTCATTCTATCTCCGCCACCGCCCTGCTCCGCTTCCTCTCTCCATGCCTTCACTCTCCATGCCTTCACTGCTCTACCACCGCACTCAGATCTCAATCTTCATTTGCTCTATCGCTCTATCTCCGTACCGTCTCTCTCCCCTTCAAATCTCAGATCTCATATGATCCGCCATGTAAATTGTTTACAAATTATTTATTCATTTCAGTTTGTACATTTTATAATTTTGATTCAAAATCGATTAGAGATGTTGGTTGGTATGGAGTTGAGGAATTCGACTTAGGTATTGAGATTGCAGTAGAGATGTGGAATTGATGATAGAATACGGTTGGCGGTGGGTGAGCGGTCGTGAACATCTGGACTGTTATTGAGAATCTGGTCCTGACATCCGGACTATGATTGAGAATCTGGACTGTGATTCCTGAACATCCGGACTGTGATTGAGAATCTTAGGAGCTGATTTTTGGTTATTATTTGGTAGTTGTATAAGTTTTGATTAATTAATGTATATTGATTTCTTCATACATGTATTCTTTATATTAAATTTAAATTAAAAAAATATGCTATTAGTAAAACTATCAATATTCATTAATTAAAATAAAATTTGTCAATATATAAAATAACAAAAAACTAATGTGTATAGGTTATAATTTTATAATGTATAAGTTTTTCTTAATTAATGTATACTTTATTATTTTATATTTTAATATAGAAAGTATAATACACTTGTTAATACAAATGTATACATTAATAAGGTAAGGGGGCGGCTATTCGCACCCCCGATTTTGTTAAATATACCCCAATTATTAAATATACCTCATTAAAATTATAAAATTACATATATAAATTACTAAACATTTCCTATTGTAGACTCTTTTACCCTTTTAATTAATTAAACCCTAACTTATAAATAAAACTAAATAATTAAAAATTGAATTGCATCACTAACATCACTAACAGAGAATGAATTGCATGATCATATCCCAAATTAATCATATACCTATGTATGGTGTAAACGTAATTGACTGAAGAGTGCATAGAAATGTCATCCGAGGCTACTCCAAAATATACACAACATGAAGAATCTTGTGAAGAACACAACCCAAAAAGAGATGGTATACATCCCATCTCTACCAATACAAAGGCTTTGATTTCCACATAAACTTACTCCTGGGATAATCTTATCCCCAAAACACTTCCAATCTCAACATTTCAACTGGTTCCTTCTTGGAGATCGATGTCTACACCGACAATCGAATATAAATTTGTGTTCGATTACAGGGTCCGAATAGTGCTAATGAAACATGTTATTCTATGATGTTCGATCACAGTAGTCGAACACTTCAATCTGTTCGGTTGCACCGTCCGAACATATTGAATTTTAAGGGTTTCAAGACATATCCCGGTTTATTGGGTTTATAGTTCTACGATCTCACATTACGATGATGAAAAATTAATAAGGTTTATAAATCTGTGAGATTGGGGTGTACGTATAGAAATTTCACTGGGGTACGTATAGAAATTTAGAGAAAGATTAAATAAAAAATAGTATTAGTTAATATTTTTATAAGGGTATTTATGTATTTACATATAAGAATAACTTAGTCTTATAGATTTATAGGGTACGTTTAGTAAAATCGGGGGAGCGAATAACCGCCCCCATAAGGTAAATCTTATACAATATTTGTAAATTAAACAAAAAATAATATTTGTCAATATATAAAATAACAAAAAATAAAGTGTATAGGTTATAATTTTATAGTGTATAAGTTTTTCTTAATTAATGTATACTTTATTATTTTATACTTTAATATAGAAAGTATAATACACTTGTTAATACAAATATATACATTAATAAGGTAAATCTTGTACAATATTTGTAAATTAAACAAAAAATAATATTTGTTAATATATAAAATAACAAAAAATAAAGTGTATAAGTTATAATTTTATAGTGTACTCCCTCCGTCCCCCAAAGTATTTCACGCTTTCCTTTTCCATCCGTCCCTCAAAATATTTCACACTTCACTTTTACTAAAAATGGTAATGAATACACTATAATAGTACCTACTTTTTACACATATCCCAACAAAATACTCACTTTTTAACACATTCCAATAACTTTACACACCTTTTTCATTAAATTAACTAAAATATTTTTTCTCTTTCTTACTTTATACTTAAAAAAATAAATTTTTCTTAAACTCCTCGCACACAAATATGTGAAATACATCGGAGGACTGAGGGGGTATAAGTTTTTCTTAATTAATGTATACTTTATTATTTTATATTTAAATATAGAAAGTATAATACACATGTTAATACAAATGTATACATTAATAAGGTAAATCTTGTACATTCATTAAAGTGTCATTAAATAATAATCTTCTGAAGAAACCAGATACATGGTCGCCCATTCCTAAGACTCAATCTAAGCAGAAACCTTCATTTCTCAATTCCATATTGATCTTCTAATTACACATAATTTCTAATTACTACTTCAAAGTACTCTAATAACATTAGAAAAAATAAGAAGATAAATCATATAAATTGTAGAATCGACATATCAGCATTAAAATCTTTGAATGTGTGAAAAAACGCAGACTCAGATCCAATTGTTGAAGAAGCAGATTCAACAGCCAATGGTTGAAGAAGCAAATTCAACCGTGTGAAAAACGTAAAAAAGCAGATTCAACAGCTAATGGTTGAAAAAGCAGATTCAACAGTGTAAAAAACGTAAAATTAGATCCAATAATTGAAGAAGCAGATCCAGTTGAAGAAGCAGATCCATAACCATCAAACTTTTGAAAGATGTCGAACACAACATCGGCACTTGAAGATGACCTGGAACGCACGCGATGGAAAGGAGATGCGGCGGGAAGAGAAATGCAACCGAGAAAGGTGGAGGCAGTACGCGCAGACGGTGGAGGAGTCCTTCGGAAAATGCAATCGGAAAAGGTGGAGGCTGTGCGTAGAACCGAGAAAGGGGAGAAGGTGCGCACAAATGGTGGAGGAGTCTATAGGAGTTGGAGAGGGAGAGACCGTTAGAGAGAGAAAGGGGTGAGAGTTAGAATGACCCGTTTAAAACTAATTGAGGTATAAGTATGCGGGTCAACGGGTCAAAATTGACCCGATTGTACCTTAACAATTGGGTACAATAGACTTTGTCATTGTAATATACTCCCTCCATCCGTCGGATAGGTGGATATTTTGCCATTTTGAACGTCCACACCAAAGGTCTACATTTCCCTTTTTAAACACATGAGATCCACACACATCACTAATACAATAAATATATGAGACCCATACACCCCACTAATACAACTACCAACTACACATTAAATAATAATACTCCTTAATTCACGTGCAAAAAGCAAATGTGCACCTTCCCGGCAAACGGAGGGAGTATTTTAATTCTTTCCGTGCAACGCACGTAAGGGTAATATCTAGTATCACTGAAAATCAAGAAAGTCATATTGAAAAAAAAAATCATATTGAAAAAAAAAAAAACAAACATATTTTTCCTTAGACGTGGAAGAATAAATTAATCTTCCGTCTAGTGACGGAAAAAAAAAACACAAGGACAAGTTTGCACAAAATCACCAACAGCAGCTATTTTGTCTGAAATAGAAAGGTGAAGAGAAGTAAATTGAACAGTTCAAAAGCCTTTTTTTTTTTTTTTTTTTTTTTTTTTTTTAATTCCATGATTTAAGGTATTCCGATTTCATCTCCAAAAATCCTGAACATACCTTAAGCATCATTAAGCACACACATCCATACACATGACATGCATATACATCACCAGATATTTTGTTAAATAAGTACTAATATAGTATACCTTAACTCAAATGCATACCAACATACATAACTTTATTAACAACATTAGTACAAGACTTTCATTATGTTTCAACACGCGCACGACAAAATTTTATCTCTTATATGACTCCTAACAAACCAAATCTAGAAATTGTCAAAAAAAAAAATTCTAAAATAATATCAAATTCTTAATAGATGAATTTTCTTTAAAAAATGAAATGCAAATTCATTACTTGAACAGAAACATTGACAAGTATCAACTCCTTCAAAGAAATCTTATGATGGAAGCCTAAAAAAGTTATCAAGAAATGCAATGAGAATTTGAGATGTTGATTCTATGGGATTCGGATCCTCTCCATTTAAAGAAATGTAAATTCCATACTCCCTCCGTTTAACTGGGATCCTATCCTCCTCCCAAGAAGCAACTGAGCACGTACTATCCCTGCACACAGTTTGGTGACTAAACAATATTTTTCACATGGATAATAAACAATCTTTCTCTAATTCATTGGATCAATCCTAACGGATTTCGAGCTAATCGAATCTCTTTGAACAGTTTACTAAAAGATGAACATAATCCTAATGGATTTCAGCTAAACGGTCCGGCTATAAATGCTAAACAACAACAAATAAGAAGTTAAGATTTTAAAGAACATTTCTAGTTTTTCATGGAGTTCTACAGATTCCAGTGTTCCATTGATACAATTTGAACTCAGTTTTTTTCTCTTCCCCAATATATGAATATATTGTATTGTCATTAATTTGGGGTAACCACTATTATCTAAATTATATTCTACTACAAATTTCACAAAACACAACAATCAATAACCACATAGAATATCATAAGATCAGTAAGTAGAGTTACGTATTGATATCCAACTTTGCTTTCAAGGCATGAAAACAACTCCTTCAGAACCATTAAATATCCACTCTTCTTACTAGGACGAGATTGATGGTTTAGTGCAGATGAACGAGGATGAACCACAAAATGATGATTATCCATATTGATAAATATAGAAAGATAGCAGGGTGCAGCTGGTGATTGCTCCTAAAAGTCCTTGAATCTGAGCAAGATCTGATCCATCTGCGGTTGATGTCTCCTTACCTTGTAATAAGCAAGTCTTATCTCAATATAACCAACTTACTATGATTGTGTAATGAAAAATCCAAACCAAAACTAAATAACATAAAAAGATAATCTTGATGACAAAATTTGATGGAGAAGTATATATATAGCTTACTTTTACACCTGCCATTGCGAGAAGTTTGTGAGAAGCAACATAGGCAGCATCCGGGTTGTCCAATCTCTTCTCCACATAGTAGATGACCTCTGAAACACCCGACTGAAAACTGAGGTCGTGTCAGATGATTGTTCTAACATCAGTTGATGCATTAGTTATGAAATAGACGACGTTTTAAATCACCTGAATGATTATTTTTGCACACTCATTGCAAGGAAACATGGTCACATAAAGCCTCTGCATGATAGTATATTATCAGACATTGTAAACCTGAAAAGAAACAGATGAGCATACACAACAAGGCCGGAAATAACTAACTTGCCCTGCAGCAGATGCATGATTTGTATTCAAGATAGCATTGACTTCAGCATGGCATACATAGCTGCAAGAGATGAACCACATTAAATTGATCAGTTGCAACTCAGATGTTAATTGAAGAAGGATTATAAACAAGATGCAAGAAAATCTATTCCGTTAATAGTACAATGTCATCCTACTTACGGATACTTTGTCTCCAAGGGATCGCCATACTTTGATTTCTAACATAGAAGTGAAGGAGTAAGAATTTTCAAGTATATCAACTTGATGACCTTCTAATGTAATTTAAGATCAAAACAAGTGCAAACCTTGGACCATGGAAACTTGTCATCCGAGCAACCACGTGGGAATCCATTGTACCCAATACCTTAAAACAGCATGCAAAACATCAGCACTATGTAATTCTATTTGAACATCTTGACTATGAATAGAAGATGCAGCTCATATTAGCTTTTATACAACATAAAAAAACACAAGGTTATTACAGAAACAAAATCGATCCCTATAGAACAAAATAAAGTCTATATGTGCTCCCCACCCACTCTCAAAAGACAAAAATAAAATCACATATAGATAGATTCTGTAGCAGCAAAACAGAAGTAAATACAGAAACTTGCATTCTGTAGATAGTCTTACCAAGTATAATTCCCTTTTCGCTCACCAAGCAAGCACCCACGTAATGGAAAGAAAAACAAATACTGTAAAGATTTAATTGCAAAACCGTATAGCATCTACCATTGCATTAAAAAAGAGTTGTCATATTCCATCCTTTGGTAATAAACCTGTCTATTTGGATCCTTTGATCTCTCGGCTGATAGAAATGCAATTGCCATGAAATAGTCATCCCAGGAAAGGTAACTGTAATGCCAATTCATACCATTAAAGGAGTTCAAACAAACTATTGGATAGTACATCGTGCTTATTTTATTGTACCTTTCATAAGTATAAACTCCTACACTCCCCCCTCAAGAGTTATTTCGTAATTTTAAACCATTTCTTTAGGAGGTTGAATAGTATCACTCAAACTTCACAAGAGGATGGAATTGAAAGGCAATCATAAATAAAGTTTCTGGTGTCTAAATTATTCCATATGCGAATAGCAAGTTACCAACAATAACAGGTGAAAATTTCAATCAAAATCCGTATGTATAATAACCTACCCTTTTCGTTTTGCAGGATCGAAGGGGCACTGACGAGAAGGCTTCTGCTCCACGACGTCGTTTTGGAAGGAACGGTTTTTGGAGCTTCTGGTGTTGAAGACAAGGCCGATGGCGATGACGGAGGACACCGCACCAAACACTGCTGCGGCGGAGAGTAGAACTATGTCTCGCGAAGTCATTTGCACGCACTACTGTGTGAAAGACAATTTGGCGCGAAAGTGGATGTAGGAACGAAAAGTAGCGGGAAACGATGGGCCAACTCTGAACTATTGGGCCAAATCGGACATATTTCATTCCGGCCCATTTATTCATTACAACTAGAATTTGTACAAATTTCAGGGACCTAAATGTAATGAGTAACGTGCCGGAGTTTACCCTTCAAAACTAGAGCTGTCGTAACGGCCGCGGACTCATAATCTGCTTTAAATCACGTTTTGACGAGTTTAGACAAGCAGTTTAAGGCATAATGCAGGTTAAATATGTTAAGTCCAACCTAATCCATTTGTCTAAATTCATCTTCACGTCTACTATATATACGAATTTTAAAAAAAATTACTTTTTGATTTACTTTTGAGGGGAGTATGATATTTTTTGATAATAATGATAAAGTATATATTATGTTGTAAAAAAAGTGATGACAAATTTGAAATTAAAGTATGTTAGGGGAATATTAGTTAGTTGATTTTTCCTTTAATGAAAGTATGAAATTGAATTTGGGACGGATCAAAACAGAAAGTGTGAAATTGAAGTTGGGACAGAGGGGGTATTTCACTATCATCGTATGAGACATCGATGCATATTTATTTGTCCTCTAATATTAAATTTACGATAATTTTAGAGTACACCCGTTGTATTTAGGGTTTATAGTTGTAAAATATTTTTTTTAATTTTTTTTAATCTCCCTCCGTCCACCTACAAGGTATACATTTTGTCATTTCGAACGTCCACACAAAAGATTCACATTCTATTTTTTAAACACATAAGCCCCACACACATCACTAATACAATTTATATAAGGGACTCACACATCCCAATAATACAACTATTCACTATACATTAAATAATAATATATCTTAATTCATTTGAAAAATAAATGTATGCTCCATCCGTCCCACCAAAACGTTACTGATTGTTTTTTATACGTGGATTAAGAAGTATTTTTATTTTGTGTGTAGTGAGTAGTTGTATTAGTAATGAGTGGTGTGCCACACGTGATATCTTTTTACTAAAAGTGAGAAATAGAGATATTTGGATGGGATGCCCAATATACTAAAATGAGAACCTTTCGATGGGAATGAGAGAGAACCATGCTTGGGACGGATTGACTATAATGATAGAAATTAAATTAAAATTTAATTTAATAGTTATGATCAAATGCACCAATGCACACTAATTAGACTCTAAATTTTAAAACTAAAATTTCATTGAGACTAAACTAAGGTAGACTCCACGATCTTTTGTCATTTCATTATTTTATATTATGTATAAATTATAAATTTTAAAAACAAAAATTGACGAGCTACCTATCTCAGCCCGCCAAAACCCGCAACCCGTCTGAGTTAACCCATATAAGCCGCTTTCAAATGAACTCGCCAATTTTAAGCTCAATCCAACTATTTATTTTTGATGGCGGTGAGCTGACTCACCGGGTTTTGTTCAAAGCGGGCTACAACGTACGGCTCTGTTCAAAACTCACCTTTCCTCCAAGTAAAACTTTTACTTTTGGGACTAAAATGTAATTTGTACAAAGCTTAGGGACTAAAATATGGAGTAATTTTCTATTGGATATATGTAACGCAAAACTGAGATGGGCTCATAAGTGGGACCCCTAAATTAAAATGAATACGAGACACACAACGTTCGTAGTTTTTCTCTCTCTCCTCATGACTTATTGGCTTCGAAACTCCTCTCTGCCAATTTCCTGGACCGCCTTCTCCAACGGCCTCCCTCGATTCCTTCCTTTCCAATTCCGATACAGGCAATATCGCACTCTTGATTCATTATTGTGTTCTCGTTTTGATTCCTTCCTTTATTTAATCCTGCAATGGCGATTGTTATGATTGTGTTTTTTTATGCATTATGCTGCAGCTTGTGATATTCTCTATTGAAATTAATATTATTATGCGTGTGTGTGACTGTGTGTGATGGAATATACTGTTGCGTGTGGTGCAGGAGCTACAGCCTGAATAGGCATAATCCTATTGAAATTATGGAGCATGTTGTGTTTGATGGTGATGAAGTAATGGTGGGTGACCCTGTGTTGCTTCAGAGAAAAATTTCGTCCATTCACCTCGATGGCCCTTCCAAGTTGCAGGTTTTCGTTGTGTCTAATTCTGATTTTGTTTATCTACTCAATTTTTTTTTTTTTGAAAATGTTGCTTTCGAACTCAGACTAGATTGTGAAGCTCACGAATTACTGGCTTATCAGTGTACTCTCGTTAATCGAACGATTGTTTTTTGGTTGCAGACATAAGAATGTAGAAAATAATTGTTGACAATTTTTTTTGAGGGATTCATAATATTTGTGGACGTGCGTTTCTGCAACATTCTGATAAATAAATTTTAGTAAAATTTATGCTAAGTACATCTGAATTCACATGTACATTCTTTTATATAATGAGTTTTTAGCACAATGTAATGTTGGTGATCTGGAAATTTGCGATTGTTAATTTATTTTTTCTCATTGATGCAACTATTAAATGATTTCTTTTTGCTAGTCCATTTATAATTGTAACACTTATTTTATATTGTTGCATCAAAAAACCAGGTTATTGCAGATTTTGATGCTACACTCACAAAGTACTGGGTTGATGGTCAGCGAGGGCATAGTATGTTAAAACTCCTTTCTATATATGGGATATATAACTGCAGCCACATATTAACTTCTTAAACCCTAATTTTGCTGTCGAACTAACTGCTAAATATTTAAAAATATAGGCAGTCATGCCCTCCTGCAGCAGGGAAATATTGAGTATGATATGAAGAGGCAGAAATTGTACGAGTATTATCATCCAATAGAAATTGACCCTACCATTCCCCTCGATGAGAAAGCAAAACTTATGGAAGAGTGGTATGCTATCCTAAATGACAACTTAAAAACTGCTTTTGAAATGCCTAAACTGATCATCAACTTGTATAGTTAATGATGGAAGTTCTTAATTCTGACATTTTTTATTTCTCATATGCACTTTGTTTAAATATTTTTTCATCACATGTTTGGAATATTTTAAAATCTCAGATGTGCTTTGAAGTAATTGAAGTGTTTATTGTATATTTGCAGGTGGGGAAAAACACATGCTCTTCTTATTGAGGGGGGGCTCAACTATGATGCTATAAATAGCTCTGTCGCTAAATCAAGGATTGCATTCAGAGATGGGGTTACTGAACTCTTTGAAATGTTGGAGGTTAAGATCACCAATATTTCCCGAGTTCATTAAAACATTTGTTTGTTCTAGTACTTGACAGTGACTGGGCGGATGGTACATTATATATGTTCTAGATGTACAAGTTAATACAATGATTTATACCATCATAACATTCTTTATAGTTTATATACATTATTATTGGATTTTGTTTCTGATATAGTTTTTTTTTTTTTTGGGCAGAAGAATGATATTCCTATTCTTATATTTTCTGCCGGCCTTGCAGATATTATTGAAGAGGTTGGCTTTCTATTTTTTCCAATTAGTACTTTCATCTGATTTTAGTGAAGTTAATTGAGCTATGTTCCTAGAGAAAGTGGTTCAATATATTGCATATTATAGTTTAACATGGATGCCTTTTTTTTTACCAGGTGTTGAAGCAGAAACTCCATAGATCATTTAAGAATGTTAAAATTATATCCAACCGAATGGTTTTTGACCAGAATGGTAACCTTGTATCATTTAAAGGTTTGCTTCCAAGGCCAATCAGTAAAAATGTTTGCTTTTTATGCACCTCTCTTTGATTTTTGTGATGTGAGCTCATTGATTCTATGTTAATATTTCAGTCTCAAAAACGTATTGGGCAGTTAGATTTATGGTCATTACATTTAGATCCTTTGCTGATTGGCTTAAAAATAATAATATAAACCAAATTGAGTTTTCAATTTCTTTTCATTTGCTAGATAAGGAAGCTCTATAATTCATTGGAGATGTTACGAATGGCTTTTAATAGAAATTTAGAATTCTGCTTTAGCTGAAGCTTCTCATATTTTTTTATTTCAGCTGTTTAATTAGAGCTTCATTGACATCTATATATCTTATAATTTCTTTCTTGTTGATTTTTTCTTGCAAAACTTAGCGATGAAGTCATCCAAGAATTATTCTTTGTTACAGGCAAAACAATTCATGTGTTAAATAAGAATGAGCATGCCGAAGAATCAGCACCTGATATGGACTTGGTGAAAATGAGAAATAATGTGCTACTTCTTGGCGATCACATTGGAGATCTTGGAATGTCTGATGGCTTGAACTACAAGACAAGAATATCTGTGGGATTCCTGTAAGTTGCAAGTGCAAGAAAGAAATTGTGAAACTTTGCTGCATGTAGTATGACGATATTGTAGATGGTAACATGGTACTGATTCCCTTACTTTTCAATTTGTAATCATCATACCAAGTTTGCTGGAATGCTACAATCTTTGAATAAAAATGAATTAATTTTATTAAGCCATGAATTCATTAGTTACTAATCATTTATATAATCACACTTGATGTTGGACTTATTTGACATGTTCACTGTAGATACATTACATACCTTCTTAATAGTTTGAATCTCTAGGCCAGTATATATTGAGCATTAAAACAAAGTAGTACAAAACCAGTGTAGTTGATGTTAAAAAGTGGCCGAGCTATTGGTTAACTTTTGTTTAGATTATATTCAATGTCTTGTCTTGACTTTTGAATTTGAGTAGTTAATAACAATTCTTTTGGTTTGAAATTCTTGCTAATGATTTTCTATCTCCATTTTCTGTGAGTTAGGGGGGGTCCCATCTTCAGTTAACTTCTGTCACCAAAATTTTAATTTTTATTCATCTGCTTCGCTTATGTTGCTCAGAAACTGAGAAATCTAATTCCTTCTTTTAGCAAGTGTGGTCTGTGCTGTAGCTGATTTCTCAAATACCAAGTTGGTTTCATTATCCCACTACTTTTATATCCTCTATGAGTTGTTTTACTTGGGAAATACATATCATCATTTACATACCAGTTTCCTATCACTTTAAGATAATAAAGTTTCACGGCCATGGAATATTTGTTCTGCACGTCACTAATTCGTGATTTGATGAAATGTGGATGTGAGGATTAGCTCATTGTCCTTTTTTTGTGTCTGTACCTTTTGTTGAGAATGGAAGTGCTATATCTGTTTATTTTTCTGTCTTGAAGCTATATTGCAAATTGAAAAGCAAAAATGCATTTCTTTGGTTTCTCTCTACTAACGTGAGCTTGTCTGGTTCAAGTCATTATTATTTATCGCTTGATGCCTCATCAATATCTATTAGCCTTGACATATTTTCTCACTTTATGTAGTACGTTTTGTAGGAATGACAACATTGAGACTTCCAGTGAGAGCCACCGCAATGCCTTTGATGTTGTGTATTTGGTAAAGCTTCATGAATTATATACTTGTTTGTTTTTTTTATTTGTCAGGGGACGTTCTTCGTAAGACCCCTTACCTTGGAATATCACTAGAAGTATGATACTAGATTTTTGCTAAAAGTTTTGTTTGTATTTCTCACATTAAAAGTTTCTAAGTATCAACAGATGGTGCAATCTAGTAACTGCTTCAAAATGAACTTGTTGGAAGTTGTGTGAGGGATATCTTGTTATATATGATTTAAAAATGAGTGAAATCTCTGTGTCTCCCCCTCACACTAGATTTCCTGTAATCATTCCTACAGATTCAGGGGAAAGTTTCAAATACAATGCGTAAAGAAGCTATTACATGTTTTATGTGCATCGCTTAAGTCATGGTCAATTGTAATATATGGTTCTCTTTTGTTTTAATACAGAACGATGCATCCATGTGGGGAGTAATTAAACTTGCCTCTCAGCTTTGTTCAACCGACTTAAATTTAAATGGTATACGGTGATAATATTCATCCTGAAGCAGCGCCTACACTACCAGTTTTAAGCTAGAGTGCAGCTAAATTTGGCTTACTGAGTTCTTCATTCATCAATGCTTTCATTGTTTCCTTGATAAGTTTTTTCCTCTAGCTAGATTGTCGCAATAATATTACTTCCTGAGTCTGGTAACTGGTGCTGGATTCAACCTCAAGAAGGGATTACCTTGAGATGCTCTTTATTGGATTGGTGTAAAGAGATTATTCTTTCATAACATTATCTTGTAAATCAATCAAAACACCTTTCTTTTTTGGTTATGATCAGCTTACGATTATGAGAAAACAAAATGTTTCTTATCTTTCTTCTGCATATTGCATGTGATTGACTTCGTTTTTAGCTAATAAACATCTTTGGCGAAGCTCTTGAAATGTTGTAGTTTACAGGTTAGTATTAAAAAAGATGGTATGCAATCAAATCATTTACATTTCTTAGAAAATTAGTTATTGGTGTAAAGGCAAAGGATAAAACAGAAAAAAAGAGAGAAGGCTCAAACAGATATGTCAGCTTCTAAAGCTTCAACTGGTAAGCTTCTTTTCGTCTCGTTATCTACTACTGCTTTGGTGTAATGGAATTCGATTTGCAGGCGATGATGAAGAAGCGTTGATGCTACTAGCCCCCTTTTCAGATCACATTGCAACTCCCTGATAGGAATAGCAGCCAAAAAGCTCTTGATGTACTCTTTGCACGACTCTTTGCCCGCACAGACCACTCTTGGCTCTTCTTCTACCACTTGTTTTTCGGTACAGCCCTCCTTTTTCTCATCTCTAGGTTTATCTTCAGACTTCTGAGTCTCGTTTGCAATACGTTCAATCATCGAATCCTTATCAAATTTCAAGATAAAGGCTTGGTTGCAGCCTTCGTAGAGCCTCTCCCCCAGTGTGTCAATGATGTAGTATGCATCCTTTTCAACCTTCAAGACGAAGAAGTGATCGTTCCAGCTGATGATGTAGACGCCAGATGGAGGCATCTCTGAGGAAGATCTACAGATTTCATCCCAAATGTTGTCAAATGACATTGCTCCTTGGAGGAAGTCAAATCCTTTGTCTTCTAAACCCTCTGGATGGAAAAATCCAACAAATGATTTCTCCGGTACAACGGTTAGTGGACGTACTCGAGCCTCAACTACTGTCTCTAGGTCAAAATGCTTATCTGGGAATCGCTCCTTGTAAGTGTCGTTCTCACAGAGATTCCTCCACTCGAGTGAGCCTTCATGAATCAGGCTATCGAGCTGGGACTTGATCGGCATCTCATCGTTGCTGGATTGTAACCAATCCGCGATCACAGCAACTAGAGCTGTACACGCGCTTTCACCGGCTGCACGTTCGTTCCTCTGGTCGATTGAAGCAAAGAAAACTTGTGTTTTCAACTTCAACTGTCCGTCACGGCTAGTTATCTCCTTTTGTTCCCAGATACCAACAGCGAAGTTATCGTCTCCAAATGCTGATTCAGTAGGTACATTTCCAATCCCATCCTCCCCATCCTTCTGCACATACACAAAATAAATATGGATTAAATCTCCACCGTTCAAACCTGATCATGATAGATCAAAAAAGATGAGATGGTAGATAGGAAGCCATACCCTTGTGGTGGATTCATCTGATGAACTGAGCTGTCGACGATCGAAATCGATATCATCACCACCTTCCTCTCCATATGATTTCTTGAGCAGTGGCTCTCCTTTGACTTTAGGTGATCTGAAACTCAGTTTCCTTTTTCTCCATGGAAGTATTCTAAGTTTAGAGTTTTGCTGCATTGTATGATCAGGGCCTGATGAGGTGTTGGCCTGATGGCTGTAGTAGACCCAACCCTCGTCATCGCTGTTCGAGAGACTCGACGACCCCACATGATTTGCGTAGGCTAGAGTGCCATAACCAGACGACTTCCTGTCCTCGTTCACTTCCTCCGACTCACCCTCATCCGATTCGTCCTGAGTGTCAGAGTCGATCGGGGAATTGTACTCATCGGTACTGCCTTCCTCTTCATGACCCGCCCTTTTACCTCTCAAGGGAGACAACGCCTTGAAGATGTTTACTCTTCTTGGGCTCGCCTTGAGAGCCGAAACACCCTCCTTCTGATCCGTCGAAAACATCTCCCCGTAGCACGGTGATCGCGGAAACAAAAGAACGTGCCTTGGCAATGCTTCAGATGTTTCCTCAATACTTCTCAGTTCTAGAAGAACGATGGATAGCTGCATATCATGATCAAAGAAGAATGGATGAGCAAGAGAGAGAGATATAGAGAGTAAGATGGGAATTGAGATGTGAGCAAATTAGTTTGTTTACATGAAGTGAGAGGTTGGTTTCGGCAGGTGTTAGGAGAGGAATGCAGAGTTGTTTGTCAGCTGGAAAACCCAAGTCTGCAAGATTCAAGGTTGCAGTGGCAAGACTGTTGTTACCTGTCCCTTGCTTCAAACCCTGTAATGGAGACATCATTCATACCATCACTCATTAGACAAACTACAGCAACAAAGTGAATCAATGACACTAATTCCACACCTAGGTTGTCAACAACCCTAACACAACTCCTTTCTGAAAATTGGTGTGCCTACTCGAACCAGATGACCTTAAACTTTCCCAATCATGGGAAACTTCTAAATTTTTTGTTTCTGAAAAAAAAAATCGTTTCCAAACACGAGAAAATATCAAAATTAGTCCTTTAAATACTCTAATTTTAGTCATTTTTTATTTGCAATTTTCAATTTTAGATCCTTTGTGTCCGATTTTGGTCAATTTTTGTTCAAAATTAGTCATTTTATTACATTAAGTCCAATTTTTTTTGTTCAAATTTAATCTTTTATCAAAAATTGTCATCCAAAATTTGGAAAAAAATATAACTAAATTTGATAAAAACTTAAATTTGGAAAAAAAATGATCAAAATCGGACAAATAAAGTATCAAAGTTGAGAATTACAAATAAAAAATTTTAAAATTACAATCAGTTATACTTAAAAACGAATTTTGGTATTTTCCCTTTCTAAACGCCCTCAAGTTTGGGTTAAATATACTCATCCAAAGCAGTTGAACTATGTCTGAATTTAATACCCACCAATTAAATTCACAATTTCCAAGCTATCTAGGTAGGTCAAAAGGTGTGAAATCCCAAAATCATACAAGCATGAAAGAATTCACCAGACCAAGAATTTATTTAGCATTCATGTGATGAAGAAAAGAAATGAAGAGAATGACTCACATTAAAAAGGGTAAAAGAAACCTCCCAAGGATGAAAGGAAGGGTCCTTGTAGATAGCAAAAGAGCCAAAACATCGAAATTCCTCATCCCACCTCACAACCCCATCATCACCCAACAACTCTTCCTTGGTGAAATTCCTTCTTACACTCTTCCTCAAAGAAGTCAAAGAGATCCCCTTAGAGCCCTTCCACTTGATCTCAACACAAAATCTTGAACAATCTCCAAGATTCATCATCCCTCTCACCTCATCAAGCCTGATTTTCACCTCGAATTTCTTCGATGGGAGTGGTGGCCATGGCCTCCACTTCATCATCTTCACAACCATTCTCTCTCTCTGTCTGACTTTTGATTGAGTCTGTTGATACAAATTAAAGAAAGGCCTGCGTGCTTTATATAGAATCAGAGATTTTCTTTTTTAATTAAGAAAGTAAAAAAAACTATCAAAACGGATTGTTTGAACGTTAGTTTACAGTGGGGGGGTGGGGTGGGGATCAGGACAGAAGATACTGTGCACACAGAATGTAATAATTTTAATTAGATAAATTTTTAATGCGTGTGTGATTATATAGAGATGGACGGATGTATATAGGGGGTGGGGGGATATGCGCGCGGATTAATGGTCAAGACCGAGTAATTAGGTCATTAATTATTTCTTTTATTACTATTTATAAAACTACATAAGAAAATTAAATGTATACTACCACTATCTTGGGCAACTAAGTAGTAATATGCATGTATAATATACTGCTTAATTAGATTTCAGGTACAAATTAGGGAAAATAATAATTCAAATATGAGGGTACTCTTGATAATAATCTTATTAATTAAAGTATATGCGTGCGCCAGGGCGCACGTTTAGAATTTTGTGTTAAATAATATACACTTATCCATAATACTAAATTCTGAATATCCTTTAGTATAAAGATGTGTGTCCTTTATTTTCTGAAGAAAAATAAAAAAATATTAATGAAAAGTGTATACCACTTTAGAACAAAATAATGTACCCTTATCCATAATACTAAATTCTAAAGGCGCACGACGTGCGCCCGGGCGCACGCAAGCCTCACTCAAAGTATATATTTTGTAGAACAAAATATGATTATTTACTATTAGGTACAATGTTTATTCCTAAATTATTGTGAAATACAAATATATATTATTAACTATAAATATATAGTGATATTTCAATATCACCCCTACAATGTTTTGCACACAAACATTTAAATGTTTATGTATAGTAAATATTAAGTGAATTGTAAGTGTTATATAAAGTTGTTATATCACGTTAAGTTGAGATAATATTGAGTAATTGATCTTATCTTTCCGTATATATGAGTAATATTTTTAAAAGAAATACTAAATGTGTATTAGGTATAATTATTTCAACAAAATATTATAACTTGACATTTTTTACACCTAAATACATAAGATAGCAAGTATTTGTAAATTTATTTGTTTCCTTTTATATATATATATATATGAGAGATTCATGAGATCTAATTAAAAAAAAAATAGATATTAGGTGCACCCGAATGTGTATAACTTTTTATTCTATTTTGTATATGTTTTTATTTTATTTTATATATGTGTTTCTTAATAATTGTATATTTTTTTCACACTAAGTTTTTCATTAAAAAAATTAGCATCCATATGTGTATAACTTTTTATTCAATAGTGTATACATGTTTATTAGTAATTATATATTTTTTTACACTCAGTTTTTCATTAAAAAACTAACAATTAAATTGTATACATTTTAGTTCATAATTGTATATATTTTTGTTCATATTTGTATATGCTTTTTAAAATGGGTGAATCGTATCTTATGGTGCACCCGGGTGCACAGTATAATTAGCCCAAAAAAATAATGTAAATGTAAAAATTATTTAATTGTTTATTTTGCATGCATCTTGAATCCGTTATTATTAAATGCAATTATAAAAATCAATAACTCGTCATTATATAACCGTGCCTTATAATTGAATGCTTATTTTAGTTGGAATTGATTATTTATATAATTAAATAATTATTTTAGTGATTATAATAAGTGTTTTAATCAATAATTATTCATATAAATCAACTTAGCAACAACTTTTGATCATCATAATAGTCTAATAGAACCGTACCTTTATTAATGTGCATATTTTTTCTAGCTCACATATGTATTTAGTGAGAGTGAAGTTCAGCAGTCAAAGAACGAACCATAGAGAATGATTGTTATATAATGTCTATTCCTCACAATGGCTCCTTATGTGGTGACACTAATATTTTCCAAATTAAGGTTAATTGCAAAAAAAAATCACGAATATTACTTCTATTGTAAATTAATTCTCACTTTTGAGAAATTGAAAAAAAAATCATCACCTTTAAGTATTATTGTAAAAAAAAAAACCAATTTGTGACTAAAAGTATGGTTTTTGGATTTTTTTTGCAACAATACTTAAAAGTGGTGGTTTTTTTTTTGCAATTTCTCAAAAGTGAGGATTAATTTGCAATAGGAGTAAAGTTCGTGGTTTTTTTTGCAATTAACCCTCCAAATTATTACTAAAGTCACCCAATTATTCAAATAAAATATTTTAAGATGACTTCAATATTTTCAATGTAAAATTGATCCAAATTTATTTCACCTAGTCCTCCCAAATTTAATATCTTTCCATCTAAATCCAAATTAATTAAGGGCAATTTTTGGCTAACCGCGGGTCAGCCATGACCCTCTCACATAGGGGTGCGCACTGCACACTCCAATATGAGAGGGTCACCCGGTAACCCGTGGTCAGCCAAGTAAGACTCATTAATTAATTCATCCCCTAGAATAAAGTAATATGCTCCCCCAAACTATACATTCACTCCGGTTCGAACCCGTCTGTTCCCTAAAATATGAAATCAGAACCAAATCAGTATTAGGACGGTTTTGATTAGGTTTTGGAACCATCGATTCCGATTTTTTCTTTATTTATTTTCATACTCACAACGTAAATAAAAAATAAAATAAAAATAGTGGAAACGTCGGTTTGAAACGAAAAATCGCTGGTTTCCGTTCCATGAAATGAGGAACCAGAACCGAATCGGAATTTATCCTAATAGTTTTGGAGAGTGAATGATTTTATTATACACGAGAGATCAAATATATATACAATTATAAATTTCAATGGGAAAGAATCTGTACAGAATAAATGAATATTAATGCAAGAATAATTTACTCCTAAAGATAATTTCTAATGGCATAATTTTCTCTAATTGCATGATTTACTCCTAATACGCCCCCTCAAGATGGTGGGTCATCAGTGACACCAATCTTGATCATTAATGCACGAAGATGTTGTCTGGATAGTGGCTTTGTTAATGCATCGGCCAATTAGTCGGATGAAGAAACATGTGTGACACATAGCAATTGGTTGTATACCAAATCACGAACAAAGTGATAATCAATCGAGATATGCTTCATTCGAGAATGGAAAATCGGATTAGCACATAGATAAGTAGCGCCAATATTATCACTGTAGATCACAGGCATAAATGTTGCAGGAACATGCATTTCAAAAAGAAGAGAAGAAACCCATTGAACTTCAGCGGCAGCGGAGGCGATGGCACGATACTCAGCTTCGGTAGAAGAACGGGCGACAGACCGTTGTTTCTTGGAACTCCATGAGATTGGATTTGGACCCAAGAAAAGAACATAAGCACTTGTTGAGGTCCGGTCGTCATAATTGCCTCCCCAGTCAGCATCTGAGAAACAATGTAAGCTGAGTGATAAATGACAACGAAGAGTCAAACCACTATCACGTGTACCATTTAGGTATCTAAGAAGACGTTTGGTTGCTATCCAATGAACATCTGACGGAGAGTGCATGAACTGAGAGAGTTTGTTCACTGCATAAGAGATGTCTGGACGAGTCATGAGAAGATACTGCAAGGCCCCTATGACTTGGCGATAGAGTGTAGCATCAGCCGGTGAACCAGAGTCATTAGTTGAGAGAGAACTACCAACAGCAAGAGGAGTTGACACTGGCTTGGAGTCAAGCATCCATTGTCGAGCCAAGAGATAAACAATGTATTTCTTTTGTGATAGAAAACAAGAATGACCACGCATTAGAACTTCTACACCTAGGAAGTATGATAACTGACCAAGATCCTTGATGGAAAACCGAGCTCCTAACGCCTTAATAACACGTGAAATAAATATGGAGTCACTGCCAGTGACAATTAAATCATCTACATAAACAAGAAAATATGCAGCGATGCCATCTTGAGAATAAACAAATATAGAAGTGTCAGACTTGGTATTGGTAAAACAAAAATCAAGTAAAAAATCACGAAGTGCCATATACCAAGCACGAGATGCTTGTTTAAGCCCATAAATTGCTTTCTTTAGCCGACATATGTGTGATGGATAATTTGGATTAATGAATCCAGGCGGTTGGCACATGAAAACCTCTTCAGTGAGATTTCCTTGGAGAAAAGCATTATTGACATCAAGTTGACGAAGAGGCCACCCCCTAGAGATGGCTATACTTAGGACAAGTCGAATAGTTATCGGTTTCACCACAGGGCTAAATGTGTCAAAGAAATCCACACCGGGGCGTTGGTGAAACCCTTTGGCTACCAAGCGCGCCTTGAATTTATCCACAGAACCATCTGGGTGCCGTTTGATTTGGAAGACCCACTTAAATCGTACTACGTTACGGCCGGAACTAGCAGGGACAAGATCCCAAGTGCTGTTACGAAGCAAAACATCAAATTCATTGGACATGGCAGATTGCCAACGAGCATCTGACAGAGCTTGTGATACACATGTAGGCTCAACATCTGTAGAAGGACTAGAAGATATGAAACAATATTTTTTGTTAGATTTGCAAATATTTTTTTTACCACGAGTCTGCATTGGATGACTGTTGGTTGGAGGCGGTGGCACATGTTGTGGTGAAGGAACCGTGGCAGGAGGAACATCCAATAACTGTTGCGGGGTGGCATGAAGCTCCAAAAGTGGTGTAGGTATTGGCTCAAGAAGAGATGGTAAAATTGGTTCCGCGCTTTGAGGGTTGAGTGATTTAAATGCAAAAGAAAAGATATTTTCAAGGAACTCAACATGACGGGAGTGGTAAAATTTGGTACTCGATGGATCATAATAAATATAAGCACTCTGAGAGAGGGAGTAACCAAGAAAGACATAAGGACGAAATCGAGGTTCAAGTTTGTGAGTGATGTATGGACGAAGCCAGGGATAACATTGATACCCAAAGACTCGGAATTTTGCCAGGTCTGGGGGTTTGCCAAAAAGTTTCTCAAATGAGGAGATGTTGGAGAGATTCGTTTTAGGCATTCGATTTATTAGGTATGTTGCCGTAGCAAAAGCGAATAGCCAAAACAAAAAGATGGCATGGAAGCTTGTTGAAGAAGCGTGAGGTCAGTTTCAACAATGTGACGGTGACGACGTTCAGAATAGCCGTTGTGTTCTGGAGTACGGGGTGGGGTCGTGAGATGGGTAATGCCTTGGGAAGTGAGAAAAGAATGAAGTGTGATGTATTCCCCACCATTATCACTGTAGAGGGTGACAATCAATTGATTGAAGTATTTTTCAACCAAGGATTTGAAGCTAACAAAGACATCATGCACTTCGGATTTTCAGTGAAGGGGATAAAGCCATATATATTTTGTAAAATATTCAACAAATATGACATAATATTTATATCCAGTGGTGGAAAAATTATAGGAGAACTCCAAACATTAGAAAAAATAACTTCAAGGGGACGAGTGGAAATGATTGAAGAATTTGAAAATGGCAATTTGTGACTTTTATTGCTTTTGCAAGCATTACACGAAAAATGGGAAACATCTTTCGGTGAGAATTGAATGTCATTAGAAATCACTTGATGAGCAAGAATTTTATTCGAAGGATGTCCTAATATAGAGTGCCACAATGAGACATTAGAAGTAGAAGCGGAAGCCAAAGCACCCACAGAGAATGGCCAAATGTAGACGCCATTTTTACAAGGCCCGCGAAGTAGATGGGCCCCTGTCCGACGATCCTTCACCTGAAAGTTATCAATAGAGAAAATAACATCAACATTATTGTATAGGCACAATTGAGAAACAGATATCAAGTTCTTCGTCATGGTTGGCACACATAAGGCATTAGTAAGTGGTAGAGAATTGACAGGAAGCAACTGAAGCTGACCGGTGTGAGAAATATTTAAGCTGTTACCATTACCAATGACTACCCCATCAACTCCATAAGGAGAGTGGAGTGATAAGTTTGTAAGATCATGAGTTATATGATGAGATGCCCCTGAATCCAAGATCCATTCATCCGGTAAATGTGAGTAGTTAGCCATGTTTGCTGATGGAGAAGCATATGTCGGGCGTGTGTTGGACGTGTTGGCATTCGATCGTTTGATTAACATAAAGCGTTAGGGTTTCATATATTTCTAACATGCAGCGGAAGCAAGAAACAAAAGAAACGTATTACCTTTCACCAGGGTTGATATAGAGGTTGAATTCTCACCGACAGCTTGAGCCTCACCGTTTTGGGCATAACTCTCTCATCTGATGTCAGAATTGAGTAATATACACGCCAAAACGATCCTCCCTTCCGTGGCTTTTCGTTAGTATATCGCACGTCCTGTTATAAAGTCTGTATGATTTTATAAAAATCATAGAAGGTGGCGGACAGCAGCAGCAAACAACCTTCCAGTCTTCTGCTGTATTCCCAAATCCAATCTCGACGTCGTGTGAGCGACGATCCTCGAGATCTTCTCATTCTGCTATTTCCTCACCCTCCTCACAGTGTTAGGCGTGATTAATCTCCTAGATTAGAGTTTTCGGACAGCAGAGATGACTTATATATGGGCTACAGCAGGGACCAGGAGGAGAAATTAGAGTTGGGCCTCCATTTGGCTTAAGTATCCAAGCTTAGCCCAAAGCTTATACTTAAGTCCAATAATAATAATATATACCACTAAAATATTATTATTGTACTACCATTCTAATCTCATAATTACGTTATGGGCTCCTTCTTATTATGAGCCCGTTAGTCTCCCCATGTTTAAGATATACAATGTCCATTAATTAATTAAGTTACTGAAAACCCCGTTAATTAATATTTTATCCTAGAGTAGTACCACTCAACCTCATTATCATGTCGGAATAAATCCATCTGCAGGGTTTACATGATAATCCTTATGAGCTCCTCAAGGGGACATCATCAACCTATAACGGACACGGATTCCTTTTACAATCAACAGCACACCATAGAGACAGCACTACTTCCCAACTCACCGAGTTTGTTGATTTAATTACATGTAAATCTCACCCATTGATGAATCAAAGAAATACATACTGCCCTACGTGTCGAGGTTATTGTATAGGGATTAAGAGCACGAACATCCATAATAACAGAGATCAAGTTCTTCTATTACTCAGTATAAGTCGAACGATCTCAAGCGGTCCTACTTAATACAAGCAAAGTGCACTAATGTGATTCTATAGCCAAGACAAGCTAATACCAAACCACACTATAACCATCCCGATAGAGAGTCCCCGTCTATCTCGGTTGTGAGCATCTGTTTATACTTTATAAGGAAACCGATAATAAGATCTTCTGCGTGTTGTCGCACAACATATTATCTACAGTATAAAGTAAGTGGACTATTGCATCGAACATATAAATAAATTATAAGACGCAATCATTTGATCATATGATTCTCATTTCAAATTAATTGTTTAAACATTGTTCATACAAAAAGTTAGACTTTTAGTATACAATCCAACAGGACGTTGTTGGAGGTGTCCAAGGAGTGGATTGAAATGACATGCAACGATTGGCCATGTGCCCTGTTTCTCGGCATAGTTGGCATTTTGCCAAGATAAGGCTTGCGATTGGTGTTGGTATGTGACTGAAATTGAGTGGGGTTCGGACGATACATGTTAGCTCGCTGTGGCGTACGAGAGCTTGTAGGTGCAAACCTTGAGCCTTGGGACTGTTCACCAGAGGCATTAATCCACAAAGCAGTCGTTGGCGTGACTGGTTTGGCAGTTGGTTGTAATTGAATACGAGCCTCACAGTTGAGGAGCTTTTCATGGAGTTCGTCCAATGAGATTGGATTTTCATGAGCCTGAATTGCATTTGATAATTCACGGCAGTCATCATCAAGGTCATTCAAAATACTAAGTGCAACGTCATTGGAGTCAGTGGTCACGCCCATGAGAGCAAGTTCATCAACTGTGGACTTTACACCTTGTAAGAATTCAGTGATGGATTGGCTACCTTTTTGTGAATTTTGGAGGCAATTTTTCAAGATATTGATACGACCACGGGTTGGACGAGCATATATGTTTTCCAAAATTTTCCATGCATCGGCAGATGTCTTGGAAGAAGCAATGAAATAGATCAAAGTTGGCGAGAGAGTGCCAACAATACCACTCAATATAACTTTGTCTTGCCTAATCCAGAATGTATGTTCAGGATTGGGTGTGGTAGTATTTCCAGAAGGTATGGTTGGTTCAGGACAAGGAGTGAAGCCATCAACATAGCCCATGAGACCATAACCAATTAATAATATTTCAAATTGGAAACGCCAGGCAGTGTAGTTACTGGTGGTGAGTTTTAATGGTGCTTGAACAACAATGTTGAGAGCGATGGGGGTGGTGGGGTTATTGGTGGTGGTTGCCATTGGAAAAAAAATTGGGAAAGGAGGTGATTTTACAGCTAGCTGCAGGATCGATTTTGAGAGAGTAAATCTCTTAATGGCTTGATACATAATAGTTTTGGAGAGTGAATGATTTTATTATACACAAGAGATCATATATATATATATATATAATTACAAATCTCAATGGAAAGAAACAATACAGAATAAATGAATATTAATGCAAGAATAATTTACTCCTAAAGATAATTTCTAATTGCATGATTTTCTCTAATTGCATGATTTACTCTTAATATATCCGGTTTCGATTTTATTTTGAATGGTTCCAGAATCATCGGTTCCTCAGTTCGAATCGCCGTTGCAATTATTTTATGCATGTCTACCGTGAACACAGTCTTATAGATAAAACGTGAATAAAAAACAATAGACAGGTGAAAACATTCAAATTTCAATCATAGCTTTTGACTTATGCAAACATATATAGATTTTTTTCAATTTTCTTTTTCTTTGAACGAATGAAAAATATAAACAAATTTAATCAATATCAAAATATTCTAAAAAAAAATAATTACTAGAAAAACATAAATATTACACATATTACAAATTAATACCAATCTTTTAGAAATTGCCAAAAAGACTCTCATCTTTAAGCATTGTTGCAAAACACACCAAATTTCTTAAATTGAAATTCTACTTTTGATCCCAACTTTGAGAAATATATCACACATTGGGTGAGTTTTGCAACCATGTTTAAAGGTGAGTTTTTTTTTTCAATTTCTTAAAAGTTGGGATTAATTTGCAATAGGAGTAAAGTTCGTGATATTTTTTTTTTTTGTAATTAACTCTTCTAAAAATTATTGTAATTTTGTGTAATTCTTGAAATGTCGACTGCAAGTGTCATGCTTTCGTGCACCTTGAAGAGACAGAAATCCCCAAAAAGTTAGTCTCATGTGAATCGGATTTATGGTCTTTTAATTTAAACTCTAGCAATATCTAGGGTATAATAGAGTTGGAAATGGACCATAAAATTTACACCATAAATTCGATTTATACAAGTGTTTGCCTCCTCAAAATTAGTTCACGAGCAAATAGAGAATGGGAGAAAAAAAATGACACTAAAAATCCATACAACAGTAGTAAAGGCATGTAGGTGGTGAAGGTGATCATCAAATTTTATGAGCAGCAATAGATGCGACAATGACGAGAATGAGATGGTTGACACAGATCCATCAATGCAGCGAATGGGAAGACCATATCCTGCAGATGAAGGAACACATTAGCATTGGGGTTGAAGAGAATTTAGATAAAAAAATTTGGGTTTTAATTGTATTAATTTTAGATGGATTTGCTTGTTTAAAAATAATACTTCCTTCATCCCGGGCAAAGGTCTCATTTGCTTTTTGTACGTGAATTAAGGAATTTTATTATTTTATATGTATTTGATAGTTGTATTAGTGGTAAGTGGTCAGCCATATGTGGAGCTCTTTTACTAAAAGAGAAAAATGAAAACATTTGAATAGGACGTCTAATATAGTAAAATGGGGACCTTTCGATGGGATGGGGGAATATATATTTGCAAGAAAAACCATGAACTTTTTCCTATTGCAAATCAATTTCTACCTTTTAGAAATTGCAAAAAAGAACATCACATTTAAGTATTATTGCAAAACATGACTAATATGACTAAAACTTGAGTTCTTTTTTAAGAAATTATGAGCGTTTTGCAACAAAATACTTAAAGGTAGTATTCTTTTTCAATTTCTCAAATGTAGAGATTAATTTACTATATGAGTCAAATTCATATTTATTTATTTTTTCAATTAACCCAATAATAATTTGGGCCATACTTATATTATATGATAATTATTGTTAATATATTTTCCACATGGGACAAATATATATTTATTTAGCCAATCATATTGGTTATTAATTTCTGAATTAATAAGCAAAAAAAGTAAATGAAGGGTATTATTATCTTCTTGGAATTCACAATGAGGACAATTTTACAAGTTGTCTGAAAATTGAATTTTCCTACAATAAATTAATATTCCAACCATTATTCTGCCAATATCCTCCATACTCTGATATTTTTCTTCACTTAATTAAGAAATCTTAATTAGGCTCTAATTTTTTAGCCACGTGTTTCCTATAAAACCTTATATATTTCTTTGTCAATGTAGCGCATCTTTCTTTATTCATGAAACAAATTTTAAGTTCGTGTTTTCTAACATTAATTTCATAATCAAATTCATTAGTGAAGTTTATTTTTAGTTAAAAATATTTTCTCATTTTATTTCTATTTTTTGAGAAAATTTTATTTTCAGAGCAAAACTAAGAAGTTAATCTTATAAATTACTACTGAGATTAGCTATCTAATGAAACTTTTATACCTTATATTTAAAATTATTAGGGTATATTTAGAGCTCGCAATATATATAGTTTAAATGGTAAAAATTAAATTAAAAAATTTAAACAATGTAAATATTAAATACTGCTTAAATTTTTATTATTTATTTTTTTTAATATGATGAAAACTACTTTGTTAAGATAATTTTACAAAACCTTGTTCTTCTTTTGGATTTATAGATCCACAGAGAGTTGGGCCCACGAAGAGTCTAGTTGACCACACGAAACAATTAGCACGGTATTGTTCGTTTTGGGTCACCAAAGGCCCGTTCAGTTTTGCTCTAAGACTTTCACCCTAAAGGCCTCGTGCTAAGGATAGAATAACTCAGACTTACTCCCTCCGTCCCCTTTAAAGAGGGTCTTTTTCCCCATTTTGGACGTCACACTCAAAGAGTCTCATTTCCTTTTTTACACACATAGGACCCACATACACCTACTAATACAATTAAAATATGGGACTCACACTCCCACTAATACAACTACCCACTACACATTAAATAATAATATTCCTTAATCCACGTGCCAAAAAGCAAAATACCTTCTTAGTGAGGGACAGAGAGAGTATAAATTATAGTCATCCCCGCTTCTAATCAATGCGTGACTTTGGTTTTCCACTCAACCCACATTTCCTCTCATATAAAGTCCACTGAGCCACCCAACGAATAGGCTAGCCCGCTGCTCAGTGACCATAGTTGAGACGAGAAACATCCCACCCATCGGTTAAGTTTGGGGCCAAATTCTGATACCATTGTTGAATTTGGACAAGAAGATTTCCGTAAAACAACTTGAGGGCTTCGGGGACCACAAAAATCTTGATCATGTGTCTTTTGAAAAAAATACTTTTATGGCTTAAAACAGTTTCTTAGACAATAGAATAAGAAGTTTGACTAATGCATGATATCTTTGAAGTTCAAGAGAAGTTTATATAAATTTTTCTTTACTTTAAAATTGATACTTCTGTTTCTAGTTTTCTACTCATTTATGTGGATGATATACTAATTTTTAACCCTAATCTTAAATATGTTGAGCATGTTCAAAAGAGTCTATGTGATAATTTTAATATGAAAAATCTTGGAGATGCTAAAAGGATTCTCGGCATGATCATTGAAGAGATAGGAAGAACCATATTCTTTTACTTAATCAGATTTCATATGTTAAAAAGGTTTTGGGTAAATTCTCTTTGATGTCTGCTAAAGCTATGAATGTGTCTATTGTTGCTCATTATGTGTTTAGTAAGAATCAGTCTCCAAAGAGTTATTTTATTTTTTTTATTTAATCAGTCTCCAAAAGCTATAAAATGTATTTGGTTAGTAACAGTAAAACAAAAAATTATTTTATTTTTTAAAATTATAGATAATTTTTCGATATATCCTCGATATTTTGTTGATATTTTATCGATATTTCCTTGATATATCTCGATATCTGGGAAAATTTGAACTGTGGCAAATCGATATCGACATTTTTACCATTTTCTCGATATCAAAAAAGAAATATCTTTTTTTCTAATAACGATATCGGTACTCTAAAAAATGGATATATCGTAAAATTTTCGGGATATTTTCATCCTTGATTATTACCCATTGAACTTTATGTTCTTGATCTATGTGATTTTATTCATGAGCTTTGTGCTCACCTCATGTATCTCTGCGATACACCTGTCTTTTATGACTTATGCCTTTGTGACATGTTCTTTCATGTGACTTCATGTCACTATTTTTCCTTACTTCGTGTTTGGCAAAATGGGTTTTCCAGTAAGATTTGTGTTTCTGAATATGCAAGTTTGTCCAAAAAAGAGTGCGATGATAGAACCCTACACTAGATAAACACAGTGGTCATTTGGACCAAAGTGGAGAATTGTTAGGCTATGCTAAGCCCATTTTGTGTGGCAAAAAAATTAATGGTCTTCTCTTCTCTTTGGATATGGATAACTTCCTTGGCCCAACCCCTTTGCCTATTATCTCTTTTGGAAGTCTTAACTTTCTTATTATCTCCTTTACTCTGTCTCATACTGTATGCCTCCATAGATGGAAAGATTGATCTTTTTTTTACAATGGTGGCTCGACTTTTGTATGAGAAGGACTCTTGCCTTCTTTTACCGGCACGATGAAATAGAGGGACTATGAGAGTCATTGAGGGTTTTGTGGTTAGAATTCATCGTGAGTTCTTTTTCCTTGTTACTGTGTTCATCGGCTTTTCTCGTGAGCCAAAATTTAGGAAATTTGAGCACCACATCGCCTCTAATGTGTCGACATCTACAATACCCAACATCTTCAACATGTATAATGAATAAACTATTCTTTTTATGTTTTAGATATATATTTATAAAGATTACTTGAGAAAAAGATAAAAAGATAATAAAAAAAAAGTCAAAGGCCACGTTAATCAGGATTTAGGATGGAATGGGTCATGGAAGTACTGTGTTATGTATTTGCCCATATATATTGCTTAACCAATAATACTATAGTAACATGTAATGTTATATTGTTACTAATATAACATTATACTCATTCCGTTTCACCCAAAGAGTTAATTTTTGTCATTTTGGTCGTTCCATTCAAAGGGTCATTTTTTTTTTACACACATGGGACCCACACACCATCTCTAATACAATTAAAATATGGGGTCCACACTCCCATTAATACAACTACCCACTACACATTAAATAATGGCAAAAGCTCTTGTGCGCCTGGGGACACGGAAAGATGCTCCGTGTCCCCATGTGAACACAACCCTCCCCTCCAATCCTATTCAAACATATGTATTGCTAGGGGTTTAAATTGTAAAGGGGCATGAAAATTGTAAAGGCGCACGGAATGTGCTCCATGCGCCCGGGTACACAGGAGCCTCACTCTTAATAATATATTTTAGTACTAATTTCCACATAGGAACCAACACAAAATAAACGTTTTTTTAGTTTAATTTAATATGGGTGGTAGACAAAAAGTTATCATACTCATCAAATGAGTGGTTCAGAATATGGCAAAACCCCATTGCCCACGGGGACACGACGTGTCCCCATGAAAACACAACCCTCCCCTCTCCATAATCTATTTAAATCTATGTATTACTAGGGGTTAAATTATAAAGGGGCACGGAAATTATAAAGGAACACGGTGTCCCAAGAGCACAAGTCTCAAAATATTGAGGAGTTATAAAAAAAATGCATTAGGTGTGCCATTGTGATAAATCTTTATCAATTTAATAATAATATACAATTATATAAAGAAATGACTTAGCTATAGATTAAATAAGCAAATGGTGTAATATGTACTATTCGATTTAAATTCAATCAATTTAATTTTTTTTTCTTTTAAGAGGTTGAACAATTGATTGTTTATAGCAATGACGTAAAATTGCCTCGTGATAGAATCGTTTTATTTATTTATTTTTATTAGTTGTAACTTTTTAGTGAGGGCAGCACTTCTATAAGATCGTTTATTTGAGAATATTTTATATTTTTATAAATAATTATTATTTTTTATTAAAAATATTATCATTTTAATTATAAATATTATTACTTTTTATTTATATTATATATTATTCATAAAATAATTCAATGCGTCATTATCATTTTTTATTAATTCAAGTATCACTTTTATTATCATATTATCATTTTTTATTGGTTTTATAAAAAAAAATTCTATAAGAAGGTTTCACAAAAGTACACTTGATTTTCAGTATGGTATTCCTATTCATTTATTTATAAAATAATTTTCTACACAATTATTACTTTTAATTAATTTTGCGTACTATGTAATATGCATTCAATAAATAAAAAAATCACCACACAGTTTCATATATTGTGTCGCACGAAATCTTTATTTTTTAAAAAGAATAATCTAAAATAAAAGAAGTGCTCCTACCTAATTAATATAAGGGTAGGTCTTGCGTGGAACCGTCTGACGTGAGACCATTTTTCAAATTTTAAAATAGTTATCACTTTCGCTATAAATCATTATCACTTTCGTTATAAAATGTTATCACTTTTTATTTATACTATAAATTGTTTATTACTATAAATTGTTTATGAAATAACATTATCACTTTTCATTAATTTATTATCACTTTCCTATATAAAGTTATTACTTTCTGGCCGTCTTACGTAAGGATCTCATACAAGTCTTTGCCTTAATATAATTATCATTATTAATTTATTTTTTACTTTTATCATAGAAAGAGGTGGTATAGGGTGGGTACTAGTAATTGTTACCAGACCTAGTGGTGGATATGTAGGCCAATAAAAATTCCATGGTGGTGCTATTACTATATACTCCTATATCACAATTTAATTTTGGACATATGTCTCATCAATATATATAATCAAACCCTATGTTGAATAAAAAGTGGACATTTTGTGGTGCAAAATGAGTAGTATGAAGCCACTTTGACAACAACATAAAGCTGAAATTCCACTACATCTCATCTAGGCTATTACTTTTTTATTTATTTTTATTTATTTATTTATTTATTTTTTGGGTGTAAAGTCTACTTATCAATTATCATTATAATTTACTCGGAGTACTATTTTATAAAAGAAAAAATATGAGAACAAAGCAAGATTGAGTGTAAATTTAATTGATAAATTAATTTTAATTATCAATTAAATAATAATTAAAGTGAGTAAAATTTTATTTAGATGTAGAGATGATTTGATGTGATTAATTATCCTACATTGATTGAAGAATTGATCATATTACTATTAATTAACCCAATTGAATTATGGCATTTTAAATTAAGGCAATAATGGTGATTGCTCCAAATCACTATAATCTGCGCACCACTGCCAGCCTTCTAATCGTGTAGAGCTTGTGAGTCGTGGCCTTGGCCTTGGTACTTGGTAATTGGATTTTGGATAAATTTTGGACTCAGACCCAATAGTCTATATATTTTTTTGGGCAAAAGTTCGGCCACACGTAGGCAGTCCATGAAGCCCAGATACTAACTGCAATTACATGTGGTGCAATAAATTTGGACGGTCAAAGCACACGTGGGGAATGAATCTGGACAGTGCAGTTAATCCAACATGTGAACACAATCGTGATGGGCAATCAGATCCCACGATTTACGGAATCCTGTCATACGAAAGTGGTCTCTAGAGCCAATAATAGGGTTATCGTGCATTTATTCTATACACCAAAACCAAAGAATTTGCATAACACAAGCACCAAAGCATTTGCATAACACAAGCACTTGCATCCTAGTATGATCCAGTCCTTCGTTCTCTCTTAGTTCGTCGGAGTTCTTGCGATAGCGGTATTGCCTTTGCCGGCCAAAGCATCTACATAACACAAGCGCTTGCATCCTGTACGATCCAATCCTCCGTTCTCTCTTAGTTTGCCAGAGTTCTTGCGATATGGTGCTGTCTTTACCTGAAACCAGAAGTCGTTTCACCTTTGGGGAAGATCCACCAAGACCGGAGCACTACCGGTGTGTGTTTCTTCTTACAGGAAGATTTACGCTCGACTCAACTTTACCACCTTTATTGAGAGTGGAAATTCACGTCGTTTAGGTCTTACTTTACACCGTTTTTGTTAGAATATGGCCATGATTTTGTGTAAAATTGTGTGGTTTCCATATCCTGCATAATTAAGATGTTACTAAGGTGTTTTGTTGGGTTTAGAAGGTTAAAATAGGTCAAAGAAAAATCGAAGACGAGTAGAAAATGAGCTGAAAAGAGGCCAACTCGAGTTGTGGGACCCAACACAACTTGCAACACGAGTCGTGTTGAGGTCCGGAGAAAATCAAGTTGCATATTAAACCAACACGACTTGTCAGCCCCCGAACAATGAAATCAAATCAAAAGAGAATGAGAGTTGAAATGCAAAGTCAAATAAGGGATCGCATAGCTGTTGGCGTTCGATCGTTTGGTTAACGTGAACCGTTAGGGTTCCATGCAATTCTACTACAGCGGAAGCATAAGAGTATAATTGTATTACCTTTCACCAGGGTTCATGTAGAGGATGATCAGCAGCAACAAACAACCTTCCGATCTTCTGTTGTATTCTCAAGTCCGATCTTGACGTCGTGTGGGCGACGATCTTCAAGATCACCTCAATCTGCTTCCTCTCCCCTTTCTCACATGTTTTAGGCGTAGGATTAGGGTTCCGGATAAGTTGAGGTGACTTATTTATAGGCTACAGCAGGGACCAGGAGGAGAAATTAGAGTTGGGCCTCCATTGGGCTTAAGTATCCAAGCTTAGCCTAAAGCTTATACTTAAGTCCAATAATAATATATTCCACTAAAATATTATTACTGCACTACCGTTCTAATCTCATAATTACGTTATGGGCTCCTTCTTATTATGAGCCGGACAATCTCCTCATGTTTAAGATATACAATGCCCACTAATTAATTAAGTTACTGACAACTCCATTAATTAATATCTCATTCGAGAGTAGTACCACTCAACCTCATTATCATGCTGGAATAAATCCACCTGCAGGGTTTACATGATAATCCTTATGAGCACCTCAAGGGGACATCATCAACCTATGTTGGACATGGATTCCTTCTACAATCAACAACACACCATAGAGATAGCACTATTTCCTAACTCACCGAGTTTATTAATTTAATTGCATCTAAATCTCATCCATTGAAGAATTAAAGAAATATATACTGGCTTACGTGTCGAGGTTATTGTATATGGATTAAGAGCACGGACATCCATAATAACAGAGATCAAGTTCTTCTATAAGTCAGTATAAGTCGAACGATCTCAAGCGGTCCTACTCAATACACACAAAGTGCACTAATGTGATTCTATAGCCAAGACAAGCTAATACCAAACCACACTATAACCATACCGATAGAGAGTCCCCTTCTATCTCGGTTGTGAGCCTCTGTTTATATTTTATAAGGAAACTGATAATATGATCTTCCGCGTGTTGTCGCACAACATATTATCTATAGTATAAAGTAATTGGACTATTGCATCAGAAGACACAATCATTTGATCAATGATTTTCATTTCAAATAAATTGTTATAATATTGTTTATACTAAAGCTAGGCTTTTAGTATACAATCCAACAATCTCCCACTTATACTAAAAGACTATGCTGCCATGTCTTCTACCCTACATCTGATTCTCACTCCCACTATACGACCATCAAAAGCTCTCGCTTCAAAGTCCTTGTAAATGGATTTACTAGGTTATCATCCGAAGCAATCTAGGCGACTACAACCTTCCCCTGATCATACGATTTCTCGTATAAGGTGGTACTTGCTCTTAATGTGTTTAATTGCTTATGGACTCGTGATTCCTTCAAGTTTGCAACTGCACCATTATTATCACAATAAATTATGATAATCTTGGGCAAACTCAGAAAACACGTCCAAGTCCATCATGAATTCTCTAGAGTCATACAGATACTTTGGCTGCCTCAGAGGCTCCAATTCATCATCTTTTTAAGGCAGAATCCGGAATATATTTCTATATAACACTCCTCCATATTCTGACTCTACTTCCTAAAATTAAACACATAACCTTTGAGGTGGATTTACTGTCGTCCCTATCTGATTTGAAAAATCTGAATCTATGTAACTCATAAGAAGCAGTGAATCTGTTCGGTAAGTCCACATATAATTTCTAGTCCTTTTCAGGTACATAAATATATGTCTTATCACAGTTCAACATTCTTATTTCATGTTACCTTGATACCCACTGTCCATGTGTTTAGCAAAACAGATATCCATTCTCGTGTATAGCATTCCTTAGATTAAGCTTCCTTATTCACCGAAGCATAAGGGACCGCCTTCATCACATTTATCTTCTTTTATGTCATAAGACACATTTCCTTAGATAAAGTTACATGCTAAAACGAGTAAGGATTGTATCATTTTACGAAGCTTGAGATAAGCATAACACTCTATCTTGTGATTACCATGATCGCAAGGATATATTTTGTTATTCTTAAGTCCTTCATTTCATACTGCTTTATGAACCATACCCATACGCCCGACAATACTTTTTCATTATCTCCAATGATCAAGATACCATCTACGTATAGTACAAGAAATACCACCATATTTCCGTCACTCTTTTCAATACACAAGGCCCATCCGAACATTGATTAAATCTAAATGATTGGATTACCTCATCAAAACATATGTAATTTGAGTTTAAAGCTTGCTTTGGTCCACGGATGGACAATTTTAAGCTTACACTCAATAAATGCTCTTCGTACTTTGCAATGAATCACTCTGGTTGCTTCACATAGATGTTTCCCTCAAGACTTTCAATCACAAAAGCTATCTTGACATCTATTTGTTATACCTCTTATTCAATATGAGCAGCAATGAATTAAAATAAAAGAATCCGGATCGACTTAAACTTAGCTACCGGCGAAAAGGTTTTCTCATACTCGAACTCACCCTTCTTTCTGAGTATACCTCACGCATCAAGCCTTGTTCCAAAGTATCACCTTACCGTCTGATCCTCTTTTATTTTGCATGACCACTTCCTACGGCTTTTACACCATTACGTGGTTCTACAAGCACTCAGACCTAATCTAGAATCCATAGATTCTATTTCAGAAAACATTGCGACTTGCTAAGATTTCGCACTTTAACTTGTAGTGCTTCGTCATATCCGTGGGTCAATTTCATATTTGCTAGGGACTAAGTCTCTCGACTTTTCCAAACATAAATCTCTCAGGTTGTAGAACAACCCTCCCACTACGATAAAGCGCTACACGCAATTGTATATCAGACATATCAAGCATCGCAATTTCCTTGTGGTATATCCTCTTGTACAATTGGTACTATATTTTGTGTTTTCCCTCTCACACCTTTTAGAACAACTTATACATAGGTTTGTGATTTATTACATAGCCCTTTTCCAAAAACCAAGTGTTTGTGTTAACAATCACCCTTAGATCTTTTAGACTAAATAAATCACCCTCCATTTTTCTAGGATATCCTACAAATAGACAAACATCCTTACGACATGTCGTTTCTATGGAATACCCATAAAATGAATTTAGTAATCCTAAATAACTCATCATCTATCTAACCATTTCTATAAGAGTCATATACCTTCTTTTCGCCACACCAGTCGGTTGGGGTATGCCCGGTGTTGATAACTTTGGATTCAATTCCAACATCTGATAAACAGCTCCTAAACTATCCTAAGAAGTAATCGCTACTACGATTAAATCGTAAATGACTTGATATATTTTCGATGACTCTTCACTGCATGTGTCATGCACTTTTGAGTTAATCATAGTACTTAGACTTGCGGTGCATCAAAATTATATCTCACCACCTCTCATAGGGATAATTTAGGACCGCATAAATTAGAATGAACCAATTACAATATATCTATGGATCTACACCCCTTTGCCTTATAAAGCAATCATGACCTAGTTTAAGATGCCAAAAGGTATGTTTGGTTCACATCCGAAGGTTCCTTTCTCTTATTTAGATTAGAAGACGCGTTATCATTACAATTTGTTGCATCCTTGGGATAAATATGATTTAAGAGTGTACGATTTGTCACTAACGTACCACAATAGATTATAGCTCCATCCCTCATCACTATGACCATGTCATTTAAATGAAATGGAGTATCTATCTGTGAATGCATAGAAACTGAAATGAAATTCTTTCTATGAAAATGTACGTAAAGACAATTTCTCATAATCAAATGCTTATTCCTATCAAAAGATAAATAAACAGCTCCCACTGCAACAGTCACTACTTTCGTAGAATTACCCATGGCCATTACAATCTCATCATCACTTAGTTGCAGGCTTTTAGGGATTCCGGTATCTACACACAACGTGAGTAGATGTCATCCCTTATCATGCTTCAACAACTAGTGAATGAGATACTAACCTTGTTCACATCTTGATGAAATTAGATTTTCTTTGTCACATGTGTTTTGTCAGAAGTTCCCCACCATATACAACCTCTTGTATTTCAGGTAGAACTTGCTCAAAACATCCAGGTAAATTACGAAGAATAAATTGATCTAGGTTTCCCCTTCAATTTCTACTCCAAGCATTTCCAATTCATTCACCAAGCTATCTGATTAGTCATAGTATAGTCGGGATGACTAATTAAAATAATTTATCGAACCACAGGGAGGTCGGCACTAGTGCTTAAGCGATCTCATATTTTTCGTAATTTTATAGAGACGAATCATCAAGAAGATTGGTTGATCAAACAAGAATTAAATCAATCAAAGCAAGCAAGCAAGCAATGATTAGCAAACAAAATAGATGGATGAAATGAGTGGTTTTCCAAGTTGAGTAAAAGTGAGATTAACAACAATTAAGAAGTGAAAATCCTAGGATAAATGCATCAAATTCATATGATCATGGGTATAAGACTAAGGGCCAACACTAGGTTCACCTAAACTCCTTCTCAAGATGAATATGATATGGAATAAAGCTCAATGGATTGGTTCTCACTCAAACAATTCCAACTAGGTACTAAGCTTAAATGAGAGTTCCTTCACACGATTAATCAACCTCTCGATCAAACCAATCGGATGTCCTATCAAAGGGTTCTAAATAATAAAGGACTTCTCAATCTCTTTACAATTTATAATGCACATGAATTATTTGATGAAATGATTCAATTAATTATCCTAAATATGCAATTGACTTCTCAATCTAATCACATGTTTAAAACAACAAACCACACAAATCATCATAAACCTCAAGATCTAAAGCATCAATGATAGAAAATCAATTAACCCAATCAACATATGAATTTAAATACACAAATCCCAAAATTATCCAACAACTCTCATGTTGCTAATCTCACAAGGGAGATTAACCTACCATATTCATAAAGAAATTAAACTTCAAAACTGTAGAAAAATTACGAACCGAGAAAATATAACTATGTGAAATTTTTTTACAATCATACATAATTTTTCTCTCACAATCACAATCCCTACACTATTACAAATTTTTGACTAATTCATACATTTCTCCCCAATTCTCACAACCGAGAATAGGAATTCAAAAAGAATTAAACATATAAAGGTTAAAGTATGCTTGATTGGTGCACTTGATATCAAGATCAAGGGCCTCCTTAAATAGCACCAAGGATCCCTTCCCTTTTACTCTTCATCCGATGTGGGACAAAAGAAATAAAAGAAAAACTCCTTCCTTTATACTTGACAAAACAATCAACGTGAGACGATCTCGCACAAGACTCGCCCAATTATAATTCACTACAAACATACTTTAACTATCAATAAACATATTTTACTTATATAAATAATTATACTTTAATAATTGATTGACCCGTCTCACAATTTGTCTCATAAGAGAGTATTTCCACATATAATCATTCGATCTCATCCAAGACTTGTATTTTTAATCGATCCATATCTTATAAAAATAAAAAAATAGTACTCCCTCTGTCTCAAGAATACATTCTCTCTTTTCATTCTGGTCCGTTCCAAATCATGATAAAACTATGAGGTTTAATACAAATATTGAATGGAAACTCCCTTGATGTCACTTCAATGGTGATCTCCTTTCCTTCTTTGCACTCTCCTCTCTTCCTTGCTTCTTTTCTTCAATTGGATGAAGGTTTTGATGGTTGGATGATGATAGATCCAAAGGATGAAGAATAGATGAAGATGATGGTGTGAAATGGGAGAAATGGTGTGTGAGGTGTGTGTGGAAGGGGTAGAAATCAGATCTCATCTCAAATGTTGAATAAATGGGTATTTATACCCCTTGGGAAGCTTCTAGAAGAATCTAATTTTTTTACCAGAATTTTACCGGACTCGACTCGAGCTCATGCACTCGGCTCGAGTCATGTCATGTTTTGGCGGTATTTTTTTGGCAGTAGACGGAGCTCGAGTCGAGTAGCAAAGCTCGACTCGAGTGACTCGGACACGGCTCGTGTTCGGAACTCGGGCACATGGGAGGGCGTGTAGCATTTTCTGACGTCTATACATGGTTTTTTGGACAGGCCTGTGCACAGCGCACGGCTCGTGCTGCACCGACTCGACTAGAGTACCAGCACTCGGCTCGAGTCGGGTTGTGCCCTATTTCCTCTTTCACTGTTTTGGCTCGTTCTCCCTCGTTTCAACTCCGAATTGAGATCCGCTTTTTCCTACGTCTTCCTTATCATATCTAGCATCCAATAAAACACAAAATATAACCAAATAACAGATAAATACGGATAAATAAATACGAAAACATATATAAAAAGACACTAAAATCTAGGTGAAAATATCACTTATCACTATCCATGATCTCTTGCCTTTCTAACGTACTCAAGTATCCGAAGAGT